>OU342744.1:323517469-323918156 GCA_910589775.1 Avena eriantha
TGCTCGTGCTGGCGTGTTAAATTCAGGGGCCTCTCTGTAAGATCTGCACCGAGGCAAACAGGTGGGCCAGGGTGTAGCGCGGGTTTAGAAAACCAAAAAGGCGGGGAGGGATTTGCAAAGTGCCCCGCAGCACTTTTTTCTTCCGCCGGTTACTGAGAAACTGACGCGCGTGGAAAACAGGGGTGCGGCGGGATCGATCTCGCGACCAGGCGCTTGCGCAGGCAGCGGGCAATCACTGCGGTGGGCTACGACTGGTGCTGGGAAAAGGGGAACATGGCTAGGAGTATCTGCCACGGCGCACAGCGAGCGGAAGCGCGCGCACGCCGGCGCACAAAGCGCGCTCGACGAAACGACCGGCATGTCCAGGCGGCGGTGGCGACTACGGGGATGTCTAGGAGGTTAGGGAGCTCACCGCGGGGCTGCTCGAGGGGTTGGACCAGTCCGGGGAGCGACGTATCAGCGACGGCGCAGACGGCCAGCGACTAGGGTTTTGTCTCGGTGTCAAGGACGTGCAGCAGCTACCGGGCCTTCTCCTCCTCGTTGCAGAGGACAGGGGCGACGCAGGGGACCCAGTGGCCTTCCTCGACAACCTCACACCACGCCCGCCTCCTCCTAACGGCTAGGGTGAGACGACACCGACGGTGGTCGCCGGAGATGGAAGAGAGAGGGTGGCGGTAGGTGGGGAAGAAGAGGGGGAAGGGCAGCACCCTGGGTAGATCTGGGGGAAGTCACGCGGGGCAGGAGAGGGTAGATAGGGACAAAGGGAGGGGTGCTGTGTGGCTCGATAAAGAAAAGGTGGCTCGGCCACCTTTCTCCTTCTCTCTCACGTGCTCGGCCAGGCACAACAGGGCGAGGGGCTACAGCTGGGGCCAGGGCGAGGACATGGGTGGTCTGGCTCGGGTGGGGCCTTGTGGCAGAGAGAGGAGGGAGAGGGAGGCTCAGGTAGGGTTTAGCTAGGGTTGGAGGGGTAGATGGGGTGGTTAGATGGCAAGAGGGTGGTGCCACGGCATGGTTAGGGTTAGGGGTGGTGAGGTGGCTCGGGTAGGTAGAGAGAGAGGGAGATGAGGTCTAGGGTTTTGAGAGAGGGATTAGGGAGAGAGGTTAAGGTGAGTGGGTTGGTTAGGGTGTTTAGGGTTTTTGGATATGATCTAACAAGATCAAGTGCATGGTGGGGTGAGATGGAGGTGAGGGTAGGGCTTAGAGGTGCACATGGCAAGGATAGAAAGAACAAGATGGTGAGGGTTGAGAGAGAAGGGAGTAGAGCTCAACAAAAGAATCGATCCAATCAACACAAAGAAAACCAAAGGAGAACAAGATGGTGATGACTTGCATGGCCCATGCATAAGTAATAAATGCCATGTTTATTTTGTTAAATCAACAATAAGGTCTCATGGCATTTATTCACATGCATTCCAAAAATATGGATCTAAGGCCAAGCTAAAGAAATTTAAAAGGATGTTTCATGTGGAGTAGATGAAGATGGTCATATTTGAATATAATTAAGGACATGCCAGTGTGTATATTCCACTAGGTGCATAATATCCTCAAGAATATTCCAACATGAGCATTCATTCAAAATCAACCCATATGGAACCTAGAAAAAGGGGTTCCACTCATAATGCATGCAAAGGTGGCTCCACATATCAATAATGTGAAAACAACATGATGCTAGTGTGAGAGCATGTGGAAATAGAAGTGGATCCATCCCAACCCACATGAGCTAGATTTAAATGCCAAAGGAAAAATGTAAAAGCTCATGGGTAATTAGGATGGTGGAATTATAAGGTGGTGACAACTGAAGGTGGTGAAGTTAATAAAAGATATGCCCCCAACTCAACTTGGGCATCAAGCATTTATCAAGAACCAAATACAATATATCAAAAGGCAAATACAATTAATAATGCATATGAGATAAGATCCAAAAGAAAAAGGGTTTTATATGATGCTCAAATGCAATGTGGCATGATGACATGAGCATGATATAATTATGATGCAACAATTATATGTAGGAAGTAGAAATTGTATTGCTAGACCATGTAGCATTACCGATGTTAGACAGATGGGATGCTACACTATACAAATGCAACATTATAAGAGTCCTTCAACTACGCATATCCAACAGTGATGGAAGAGCCATACTCCTCGAGATACACGAAGGAACCTGCGGTCATCACGCCGGGAGCCACACCCTTGTCGCCAAAGCTCTACGAGCTAGTTTCTGCTGGCCAACTATGATGCGCGACAGCAAGGACATCATCTAGAAGTGCAACGCCTGCCACAGATTTGCGGTAAGCCGCACGCACCAAGCGCAGAACTCAGGACAATACATGTGGCTTGGCCTTTCGCACAATGGGGACTCGACATGGTCTGGAAGCTGCAAAAATCATCACCTGGAGGATACGTCTACCTCCTCGTCGCAGTCGACAAGTTTACCAAGTGGATTGAGGCCATGCTGGTGACTAACCAGCCAGGAGCCGCCGCCGTCAAATTCTTTGACTCCATCGTGTTCAGGTTCAGAGTGCCACACAACATCATCAGCAACAACGGGATGAACTTTACCACGACCGAGTTCCAGGATTTGTGCGAAAACATGGGAATCAACATTAGCTACGCTCCGGTAGCACATCCCCAGACCAACGATCAATTCAAAAAGACCAATGGCCTCGTCTACAATGGCATCAAGAAAAGAATCCTCTGACCACTCGAGCGAGCTACGGGATGCTGGGCTGAAAACTATTGTTTATACTATAGAGCATGCGCACAACTCCAAACAGAGCCATAGGCTACACCTCATTCTTCATGGTACATGGCGCCGAGGCCGTACTACCTGCAGAAGTGCGCTACAAGGCCCCTAGGGTCATCGCGTACAACGAGGCTAACTCTATGACCACACTCAAAGACTCCATTGACCTCCTCGGTGAAGCACGAGAGATTGCGGCAGAACAATCAACAATCTACTAGCAGAGCCTCCACAACTATCACAGACGATGGTGTGCCTAAGGTCCTTTGTCGAAGGAGACCACGTCCTGTGACTGAAGCAAAAAGGACACCTCAAGCTCGAGTCCCCCTGGGAGGGACCCTATGTGATTACAGAAGTAATCCTAGGTGGCGCCTATCACCTGAAGGATGTAGAGAGTGGAGTCACATACTCCAACCCCTGGAACGTCGCACAGCTGCAATGTTTTTACCCTTAGATGTTTTTACTTTACAATAAGGCTACTTAGCTAGGCTACTTAGCCAAACATTGCATCTGATATTCTATGAATAAATAAAGCTAAGTACCCCCAACCTTGTGTCTTGTTCCATTTAATTTCATTGCTATTTTTGCACTCGAGGGCTATGTCTCCCTGATGACCTCGTCACACGTACAACTTCACATAACAATGACGTGAGTAGCTAATCAAACTGCCAATCGAACCCTTGATAAAACCAACCCAGTTGCAATGCAACTGGGTAGGCTGGCAAGGCGGTGAGATTCGCAAGTATCAGGCTAACAAAAATGCATTACATACAAAGCACACTCACGAAACAAATAAGCTAATATCTTTACATACAAACCTGGGTACCAACACCCAGTCGAAACAAATATATAAGTTTTACATCACTTATACATCCTGTGCAGGTCAATAAATATTCTATTGATGCAAGATAAGGACATTGGTGCGCTCGTCGAACAAGTTCATGATATCTTCAGCCGGACGATCTACAGCTCGATAATGAGGCACCATATTCCATGCCATCCCCGCAGGAGGAGGCGACGCCCCTGCGGCTACAACATCCAGGTCCACATTAGGACGTTGCATGCGCACAAGCTCCAACATGGCCTTGGGACACGCAACAAGCTGTTGGTGCATGCACTCGCGTACCGCATTAGCACTCTGGAACTTCCGCATTAGAGCCAGCAGGCTAGAAGGTGCAACATCCAATGGAAACATCACCTGTACTATGTATTTCAGGCACGACTGCACTTTCTTCAAAAAATATAGCACTTGCGATACACGATCCTGCAACGTCGCCAACGTGACCGCATGGTCCCGATTAGTCCAAAAGAATCCACCGTCCTCCAGCTGATCCCGAGTCAAGAAGCTCAGTCGAATACTGATGCGGTCCCTCTCTTCTCGAGGAAAGAGATTGACAACTACAAACAACCAACACATTAGTCAACACATCAACTACATGAGAAAACTAGATAAAAAGCAGTCAAGCAAACACCCGCACTTCAACTCCTCATTGACTTGGGCCACCTCGCGAAGAAGATAAGCTTCCCGCTCCAAAGCCTTCTTCGCCTTCAACTTCCATACGTTGGCATTACCACGAATGACCGGGGCCTCTCGCTCCAGGTGCTTCACACGGTCACGCAATCGAGACAACAGCGACAACTCCTCCACTTTTGAACATGGCTGCACCACATGTTCACCAGGGGGACACTCCCCAGGCGCATCAGCAGAAGGCACATCGTGCGAACCACTCGAAGGGCCTTAGCCAAATAGAAGATTGGAAGAATAAGAAATATTATACACAGAATTTGACTGGCGCAAGCACAGAGATAATTTATACATCAATAAATCGCAACTAGGTTCTCACAAGGGAACCCCCACAAAAGTAGTCCAATGGACAAAGCTAAAACATTTTTATACAGCCACAAAAGGAGGCAATGAAGACAGCTACGCCTACGCTTCGGCAACCGGGGGATTTTTCGACTCCGTGGTAGCCTCCGACCCCATGGCCTTCGCTGCAGTGGCATCCGACGCTGAAGCCCTAGCTGCGGTGGCCCCCGACGCTGTGGCCTTTGCCGTTTTCAGCCGCTTCCGCCCCTCTGAATACCCCGCGAGTGTCTCTACGAGCCGAGGCCCATATTTGTGATAGTGAGATGCAAAGGGAGCGAAAAATACCTGCAGGCCATCGATGCTCACTGACATCTTCGAGGAGACCATGCTGGCGTCCAGATCGACTCCGTAGGCCTATGCCATTAGCAGACCTAGGGTAGCGACTAGCCCCTTCCGAGCATTTGTGAAGTCTGCACGGATGCCTCCGATGAAAGACTCGACCAGGCCATCTTGATCTTCAATAAGATTGGCCTTGGGGACCATCTGCTCTCGAAGACGCCCAAGAACACCCTTGGCCTTTTTGACAGAATCTTGGGCGGAGACGCTGCGGTCTTTGACTACAGCCATGGTGCCGGCCAACACATCCTCACGAGAAAGAGCCTGGGGGTCGAAGGTCACCCTAGTGGCATCTTTAGTGGATCCGCATAAATCCAACAGAAAACAAACAATTAAAGAAAGTAAAGTTGAAGTGGCACAAGAACTACAACAATAGCATACTTGAAAGTGCCTTAGCAACGGAAAGGAGCTATTATGCGAACTCTTTTTCTCTGTCAGCAACAACAACCCTCAACTCCTCTTCACGCTGCTTCGATTCCTATTTGAGGCGGTCGAGGGACGCGAGTGCCTCATCCCGTTTGGTCTCCGCTGCGCTGAGTCCCTTTTCAAGGGAGTTCACCTAGAAGAGCAAGTCATTATTATCCTTTGTAAAACAAGGAAAATATATTAGGAACAATCAAAACAAACGTGCAGTAGCACAACACAATTCGAAAAGCTTACTTTGCAATTAGAGGGTCTGCATATCAAGTCGAGCATGATGCTGGCCCAGGTCGACGATCTGTTCGCCAAAGCGAATACACTCCTGCAGAATGGGCTGCGGAAAGACAATAGATATCATAACTCAGCTTGATGCCGGGCAACAACTGTACGAGTAAAGGTTCGCAAACACTTACATGGACATCCAAAGACTCTGAAGTTTCCTTCTAATTTGATGTCCGAGCAAGAATGAGGTGCTCCCCCATGTTGGGTGAACTCGAGTAATTTGCGCCGGAGTTGGCCACTGTCTTTGGAGACAGCGTAGTATCCGCCACACCCTTGTTCATGGAGTACACGACTCCCACATCCTCCAGGAGACCGAGATCATCAGACGACGATGAAGTGGTCATGCTTCAACAAAGCACAAGTTATGTCATCACCAACACAGGACGCAGATACCAAAATTCTGATGCATCAACAAAATAGAAGACTCACCCGTTGAAGTTGTCGAGGTCAAAAGAGCCATCCGACTCCTCCTTCTGCTTCCCTGATTTCTTCCATGTAGACCTTGGTCCGTCAGTCGCCGCCCGCCAGAATCAGATCTGTGGTATCCACCTCAATCGGTGGATCCTCTTGCGTCTTTGGGGAAGAAGCATCCGAGTCCTCGCTTCGGGAGCGCTTGTGAGTGGCGCCCTCGTTGGACTCGGGGGCTTCCTGCTCCTCAGTGACGGGCACAGTAGACCCTAATTCATCTTCCTCCTTAGCCTCGGAAGGAATTATCCGTTCTGGCTATAGAGGCATAATAATCTTCATTTTCCATCCCTGCCATAACAGAAGGTCACAATCCCAAAACGCCGTACAGGAAAACGAAGCACGATAGAAAAGGAAATGATGAAGTTACCTTAGGAGGAGGGTTACTCGTGTGAAATGGCAGCACGGATGAATCCCTAGGGAGTTTATCCTTGGCGGTGAACTTGGTCAGTGCCCTGAACCTTTTGTCGACTTCGCCTGAAGATATGTTTTCCTGGAAGATACGAGTGATGTTGTCGGTGCCAGTCCAGAGATACATCGGGTGCGCCCTAGCCTGTAATAGCTTCACTCGACAATGCATCCAGGTGCGAATGAGGTCCGCGCCATAAATTTCCTTCCCTCGGATGAGTTGAAGGTCACATAAGCGCTTATACAAGATCTCGAATTCCTCAGCTTCGGCGGGCATCACCACATTTTTCCAAGACCTCCACTTACACTCTGCCTTCGGATCAAAAGGAGCGAGTCCGAAGAGCTCATCGTCGCCTTTTTGTTCATGGATAGAACCACTTCTCCCTCCATCCTTGGATAGATTCAGAACTTTTGAGGGAGAAATATTGGACATTCGGGTCCACGTAGATGCCGTAGCCTCCAATGTTGTAGACCACAGATCCAGAACCCAAGTACCGCTTAAACTTGAAGAGTTTTTTGAAAAGGCTGAAGTGCAGCTCAATTCCGAGCTAGCACTCACAAAGAGTGATATAGCACGCGATGTGCAAAATAGAGTTTGGGGTTAGCTGATGCAATTGGAGCCCATAGAAGCAGAGCAACCCTCGCACAAACTTGTGGAGGGGAAGAGAAAGGCCCCAAAGGACAAAAGCAAGGAACATCACCCGAAATCCAATAGGGGGATATGGGATTACCTCCAGGCGAGGAAGCTTGCAGTCTGCTTCATTGGCAGGGAGCAGGCCATATTGACGATGTTGGTAGAGCTCATACTCCTTCATGGCGGAGCACCGCCACGAGCCATTGGTGACACAGTCTGCTTTGTTGGTAGGGAGCAGACTATCTTGACGATGTTGGTAGAGCTAAGACTCCTGCATGGCGGAGCACCGCCACGAGCCAAAGGTGACACGCATTCCCACACACTTCTTCTTCCCAGCAGCAGCAGTGCTGGACCCAGCAGCAACATCACCCTTCTTCTTGGTCGCGGCGGTGGCGGCAGTGGATCTAGCAGTGGTGGCACCCTTCTTCTTCCCTATCTTCCGATGGCGGTGGGATCGCAGGAAGTAGCTTGGAAAGGTCCTGAGTCCGTCCAGTGTAGCAGCATGGGCGAGGGTGATGGAGCAGTAGCGAAGAGAAATGGAGGTAATGTGCAAAGAGGAAGAAGATGGATTGTTAAAAAGTTACCGCACAGAATCCCTACTTACCCACAAACCAGATGCCATCCAACGACTCACAAAGATTGACCCAGGCGCGTGGCGAAAATCAATGCAGACACATGGTGGTGGAAACAGTGAACCGTTGCTGCACTTTCCCCACTACACGCGAGAATCGAGGAGACGCAGTTAAAACAAAGATTACGTATGTCTGGTCAAATCCCAATCAGAAAAGGGGCCCTAGCTTCATCACGTCTTGTCAATTCCACTTAAGCAGGTAAATGAGATCATCTTATCGTCAGCACTAACTCCATCTAGTCAAGCATGAGATATATTCGACTGATTTAGTCCTTGCTTGACTCTGTGAGTCGACCAAGCACTCGGGGGCTACTCCTAACAGGAGCGCTGGCCATGCACTAGAAAGTATAGAACTGCAAGACATTTTCATTTAACTCCCTCCGTCGAATTAATGATTCGATGATCAACTTGGGGGCTCCTCCCATAGGGAGCACTGAAAGCACAATCGTCAAAGATAAAATTAATGACAACAATCGACAATTGTTTAAAGTTCCCACTTGAGTCTGCGACTCGAGTAGGCACTCGGGGGCTACTCCCATAGGGAACGCTGGTCGTGCACCCTATGAACCAAAAAGATACTGTACAAAAGCAGAAAAGCATTGACTACATCCGGACCATGAGCGTTCGAAACATTCGGTGACGCCACCTCATAAACACTGAATGCACCCTGCAAAAGACAGTGTCTCCTAGGTCACCCGAATCACTTCCCTGGTGAATAAACTTTCGGATGCCGTGTTAACAACATGAAGGTAAGACCTACAAAAGGCCTAGAAATGGACCTGATGCGCTCTACCAGAAATAATACGTGCCTGCAGGCACAATAAAAAGGCCTTGACGGATGCGTCGAGTGCTCACATCTAAAACACTGGTATTTGACTCTATAAGGCCTCCGTGACAGGAGTCGAATTACACTAGCATTATTCCAAATTCGAGTCCGGGGACTCGAATTTGAGTAGATAACGCTATTTTTCCCTAAGGTAGTTAACTAATCCCGATCCGTCAAATGAATTAGGTACACATATCGACAATCCCTATGACATACCGAAAAGAACTTCGAATGAGACTATGTCCCAAGCACTCGAAATACTTATAGTCTCCAACCGAATCTGCGATTCGGCTGGATACTCGGGGGCTACTGACGTGGGTATGCCTTACAGGTACTCGAGATTGTCCTATATGGTCCAACCCAAGAGGGAGTCCCCGGTGCAGATGAAGCGTAGAAGTGATTCGGGTGGCCAGTAGGAGTTCGACTTCTTGAAGGACATGACAAATAATAGATAGAAAATTAAAGGGAAACCCTAATCTGTAACCAACTCGACCCGCTATCCCGAGACCTATCCTCCCTATATAAAGGCTAGGAGGGGGCGGCGAGGAGGACCAATCCACACACCCCCGGATACACCTTACCATATTGCATCTGTGCACCTTTGTAACTTTCGACTCCCCCATAATCAAGAGCAGACAAGCAAGAGTAGGGTCCTCTACGAGGCCTGAACCTGGGTAAAAACTCGTGTCACCTGTGTGCTTGTTTGCTATCCGATCGATGCCTCCAGCGCTCCCCACTTCCTCGAACCTAAGTCCATAAACAATGGGCATTGATGAGTTAACCCCTCGTCAGTTACATTAGACTTCCAAGCCTTAATTCAACCACCTTATTCCTTAAACTAGTTTAGTGCATAATCAACTAAAACTTGTGACAATTTAGTTGAGAATAGATATATTTTACTTCTTTATCCTCTAGATTGATACCCTACTTCCACATTGAGAGGTACTACAGTGATTCTGCGCTCGGGGGTTATCACTGTTTGATTTTCGTTTGCATGGTTAGTTTGATAGCTAGACTTGCATTATGGCAACTTGAGGCAATTAATTCATCAAGACTATGATGTATCTGGTGGTGGAAAAACTTTGTTTGTTTAATTATTGGTGACTTTGAATGTTTGAATTTATCAAATTGTTTGGGGGAGATGTTTGGGGGGTGGCTGGGAGCCAGTGACCCCGATAGGAGGTACCTGCATTGGTGCACTCCACAAGGGCAATCGCCGAATGCCGTATGGGGGGAGGGGGGCGAGTGGAGATGGTCGAGCCACGCAGGTGGAAGGGAGAGGTACTCACACTCACCTGGGAGTATTCTTTAGTTCCTTTCGTACTTTGAGATAGCCTAGAGATGGACAATTGTTAGCATCTAATTGTTAATATAAGGATGTATTAAAGGTGCACTATAGTGATTACTCTGGCTCGTGAGATGTTTGGGCAATGACATGTCTAGGATCCTGCGAATAGGAGGGATAGCTATGCGATGGAGCATCAACCCCGAATGCTCGTTTAATCTTAGTTTAGTGTGTTGTGATGGTCACTGTCGCTGTGTTTGAGATTGGTACTTGCTATGTAATCCTTTTAAGTTTTGGTGCTTTGCAATAGGTGGTTGTGTCTGCCTTTAGGACATGGTTTATGTTTTGGTTATCTTTATGTCTAATTGTCCATTTGGTTTCCTGAGTATGTTACACACATTGGACAAAGTTTGCCTCATCCAATTTCTACTATAATTGGAGTAATGAAATTGGGAACACCTTTGGGTTTGCTGAATTTGGTGCATCTTGTTGCATGCTAACAACAAACAACCTTGTGTTCAACCAAGTAAAATAGCTTAACAGCTGACCCAATCCTCAAATGGGTATCACACATATAGCCTACATACCCTCTTTATCACTACAAATACCAACACATAGCTTAAGTCATCCTTGTTTGTTAATCCAAGGTAGGTTTTCAATGAGCGCGTTACCAAACACCCATAAATAGCATTTTACGATATGCCATTTCATCTTAGCATTCTTGTCCTTTCCGTTCACAATATCAATCACATCATTGGCAATTTGGTTAGTATAGTAGACAACATGAGTCCCTCCTTCAGTGGTTGCAGTTCAATTAACAAAGCTGACTTGCAATCAACAAAAGTTTAATATAAAGTACAAAACACCTCACAAACATTAGCTCCATAGAAACATAGCCCACACAACAACACTTAACCTACTGAAAGTGGTGGTGGTATGTCTATGGACATGCCACCACTGTGTGTGCACTGGTAGCATGTCGCCAAGACACACCACCACCACATGTTTGTTTGTGTTGTGTGAAGTCATGACGTGCTACCGTTCACACTTTAGTTTGTGGCGTGTCAAAGTCACGACACACTACCAATCTTTTAGGTGCCGGTCCACCGTGCACAACCACGATCACTGCAAGAAATATGTTGACTAGTGACCTTTTCTTAATGACCTTGTTTTTTTTGTCATAGATATATGACCATTTCGAAGCAAATAGTCGTAGGCCATTTGAGAGGGTCCAAACCCTGAAAAACTACGACCTTTTTTTATCAAGAAGGTCATAACTTCCATACACTGATTAGTCATAATATGGACAGTGTCGGTCTATGACCTTAATTTTAGACAACTACGACCATGATGATTGACTCATGATGCCTTAAAATGACTGGGCAATTTTATCTATGTGTCATGTCCATGTGTCAACTTCCGTCAATGTGTTTGCATATGTGTCGTTAACACGTGTCACAACTATGACCAATTTAAATGGTCATGATCATTAACTCATGATGCCTTAAAATGATTGGGCAATTTTGTCTATGCGTTATGTCCATGTGTCAACTTCCGTCAACGTGTCCGCATATTTATCGTTCACACGTGCCAATTTTTACACCACGTTGACCTGACATGTGGGCTCCACTAAACTGACTCTTATTTGAGAAAAAAATGAGGGGCAGAGAGGATTCGAACCTATGAACTCAATCCTCTAACTCTTATTTGGTTGTTTCTTCACAAAACATCCCATTTTTAGCACTGAGAAAATGAAAAATAACTGGCTAAAATAGACCTAGCCAATCGGATGAGAGAACCAGACAATAGACATATCATCCACCAAAGAAGATATCAGCCACCCATGTGACCAACATCCAACGCCGAAAAATTCGCTCCCGCGTTGGATTTTGGGTGAGGCGCCAACTGAATCTGAAACTAGGCCTAGGCTACCACATGGGAGACAAATTTCGTGCCGAGCCCCATCGAACAGAACCCTAGTTCCTAGCCTCCCTCCTCCCTCCTCCCCTACACCTCCGCCGCCAACTACTCTCTGACCTAACCCATTTCTTTCCCGCCGCCACCCACACTGCTCTGGCCTCACCAAACCCTACACCGCTGCCGACCCTGTCGACACCTCTCTCGAAGCACTACGGCCTACCCCTCGACCCACACGGACAACACCGAATCCATCTCCACCAGCTCCTCCGCCCATCTACACCAGATCCTCTGCACACACAAGATGTGCCCCACAAGATCCACCGGAAGCACCCTCCGCCCATACCCACCAGCTCCTCCTCACATGCGACCGTGAGCGGCGGTGGCCGGATCTCTCTCTGTTGACGCTACCTGATGCAAGGTGATCACTTGGTGGTCATCTCGACCTGTCCTAATCGATTCGGTGTGGAAGGCATACATGGAGTAGTTCGAGGTCGAGGAGGCGGTGGACAAGCGCCACATGTTCGAGGACGACTATGCTGGCAACGGGATCCACTCCTAAACATCAATTTCGAGATCCCCTCTCCTCAATCCTGGCCGACTACCTCTCCTCTTCACCACACAACAGCTCGGCAAATGACCTCCACCTAGGCCAGGATGCGTCGCGCCTTCCGCTGTTCTCCACCTTGATCTGCTCCGCCATAGTATTTCTCGTGTCCTTCCGTGTGCCAGGAGGCAATAGCCTCGCCCGATCTCCCACGAACCTGCTCACATCCTCCAGGAAGTCGCTCACCTTGCCCAGCAGGTGCACTGCTTGGGACAGTTCTGAACCTTCTGAACATGGTTTGTTCTGTCAAAATCTTAGATATCAGTTAGATTCTTTCATAACCTGATTTCAGTTTTGTTACTTCTGATTGCTTGTTCTGGTCTTGTAAAATCGATGACCTACTTGTTAGTTCTGCTTGCTTGTTACTTTGTTCATTTGACTATTACTTGTGGCAAAATCATATGTACTCTAGTTGTCGTGCAAGTTGAACTAGCATCAAAGGTACCACGTCACTTAAAAAGAGGAAAGTGAGGAACACTGACCACGATGTTGGAACATAGTAAGAAACTAGACATGCACTAGTATTCCACATAAGCTGAAATTTAGAGCACCAATATTGTTGTTGGCATGTAACATCAAATGGGGGATTCCAAGCATATGCTTTGCCAGTAGCAGTTGTAGTGGAGGCTTCCAAGTCTCACCGTCTTCCAATTCTATGTTTTAAGACAAAACCTTCTAGGTGTGTTAGACAAGGATATAATGCAATATACTTTATACAATTTAGAACTACAATTAGTAGTATACCTTAGTTTAGTGTACTGCTTGTGAATCTGTTTCAGGAATAAATTTAAGTTAGATTTTCTTGTGGAGATAACACTCCACTTTTGTGAGAGGTAAATTCTATCATGCATTATCCTTTCCATTTTATCTATCTTGCCCATGTATATCATCCATTGCTGACGTTCCTTTATATCCAAGTATAATATGTCCTGGATGACACTTATATTTATTTCTTAAATGGTTTACTTATCCTTAAAATTCTTTATTCAAAAGCATCATATCATGTCCTGGCCACTGTACTAATGCCAAGAAAATTCAGCATACACAACTTTTAATTTTAAATTATTCTCACTTTGATGTAGGAAGGTACTACGCAGTACGAAGAACATTGCAATAGATTAATATTTTAGGTGGAATAAGCAGGTTTCTTTTCTATTCTTCAAAAAAGTAAAGGCTATAGTTCATTCATAATGTAGTTTACACATGCTTGGCTTTTGATGTAGAACCATAATGGGTAGTGAATCTTGTGTGGTGGCTAGAATTCCTTTGGATTATGATTGGAGTTGTTTCGGAATCTGGGATTCCAGAGAGTGTATAGCTGGATGTGATTAATTGTGGAATATACACATCTATTTGCCATATATTAGGGTTGTACTTCATATGACTTTAAGATATGAAATAGAAAATGATTGCCACTATGAGAAATATTCTGTTAACTTCTCTACTGTAAACTCACTTGCACGCCTGATGCTAACTATCTTGTTATTGCAAAGGAAAGATTTTAATATCTTTACACTCTACTGTATTTGTTATCCATTTAATTTTTCTTGAATGATATGGATGGTTCTTGGTCCGCACTATAAATCCTATGTTGTCATGTCATACAATTACCTTATCTCTACTAAATTTCAAGATTCTTGTCACTAGTTTTCACAGATCGAGTATGTAGATATACCTTGCCTTGCGGTTGTTCAGTAGGATCCCTATTGCATTTCCTTTACTCCTACTAAGTTTTGTATGCTCGATCATTTATAGTAGTCTTGCTTATCCGGAATTTTTTCACTTGGTCACTTGGATGTCTTGATTCTCTGCTATTCATAATTGAACTCATAGTTTTCACTACTGACCTTAGTGCAGTTATGATGTTAGTAACCAGTGATACTATTGCTAGTCTACGGATTTAGGTTGTTGTGTTTTAGGTTGCTGTATTTGTTTGGTTGCTCCATTTAGGTTGATAAAAACATGTCTTGTATATTAATTAATTACTTGCCAGGACTGGTCTGAATTTCTTTTATGTATCAGGGATGGCATCTAGCAGCAGTTGCTTGCCTCTGACCGACACAAAGAACCTAGGGATGAACGGCCGCTAGAGCCATAGATATTCTGTTGCCAAGAATCGGATGAATTCTGGTGAGGCCATCCGATCCCTACCCTCCTTTGTATTTGTCGTATATGTAGTCTGTCTTCTACAACAGAGGTAGATGCATAATTGATGTGATCTTGTGTATCAAAAAAATTTGTGCTATCTTTCACTTGATTTACATCTATCTCGGTGGTTATTGTGAGGATCCCATCTTGTCATGTACGTGCTTTGTAGTGTGGCCAATCTAGAGCATTTACGGTGATGTACAAACAGACTGAGATTTGTAAATTGTTCTTTGTAAATCAGATCTAGAGCTGACCATGTATATACATATTTGTTCCTTATTGTTGTTGGAGGATAACTAGGAGTAGATGACATGGAGGGTAGCGAGCTGGAAGATGACATTATATATTTTTTACTACATGAATGAGAAGTCCGGATTTGTTATTCGTTAAGTGATTATTCAATCAACTACAGACAGCAGGTCCATTAGAGAAACGGCTACGGTGCCTTTTTTTAAATGGTTATGGTGAATTTGTTAATCTTGAACATTCACACTTCGATCTTTGGTGGTCTTTTATAAGGTTGAGCAAGTGTTGTGTATTTTGTTTTTACTCTTTGGTGAAAAAGTGACGTGTATTTGCATGCATCTTCTTTATGTTATTTTTCCTACTGTACTATTCTACCATGTTGCATGCCAAGATTATTGTTAAATTCAGAAAAACTTTAGTAACAAAAACATACTACTGCCATTTGGCCTTTTCCTGTTTTTGCCTCCCTGCGATTTTACTCACTTTCTTGTCTTAATGTCATCGATTTATGTCAAAAAAATCAAATCGTTGAGGACATGAACCCAAGTCTGGAGAATTTAAAGCTGTGCGTGACAAGAAGACGGGAGAACATGATGTGAGGTATGCTCACTTGATGGCTTCGTGTTCATGCTTCGGGGAACTGAGCTGATTCTACAAGGTTCACTCGAGGAGCAAGTGTGTTTGCTGGGACTTGTGATGTAATGTGCTCTGACGTGTTAACCTGGGAGTAATATTTATTCCGTGAACCTGTGAGATAGTGTTATGCTGTGAACCTGTGAGATAATCTTATGAGATGATATGTGTGCCACGGTAATTACTGTTATTGATTTTTGCTTCCAGCATGTGTATTTGACATTACAGTCCTTGGGCCAAACATCACTAGATAAGGCTATGGCCCAAATAGATATCTGTACTGCATCAAGTAATTGGGCAATAAAGAGGCCATGGCCCAACCAAATAGTTGATATATTTTAAAAAATAGTTTATTAAATTTCAGAAATTGAAAAAGAATTTTACCCTAAAAGGCCAAAAGGCCCAAAAAGAAATGGTTACTTAAAAGGATGAATTGTTGGGCTTGGCCCATATAATTTGCCAAATTGGACCGGGCTGAATTTGATCAACGACCATCTGATTTGGTCATGGATTTGCCATGTAGGACTGGCCACGTAGGATCTTACGTGGACTGGGCAGATAACCCATGACCATTTTGTTTGGTCATAACTATCTAAAATGGATCGTATGTGCACCTAGAGGGGGGTGAATAGGTACTATTTCAAATTTTAATGCTTTTTCAATTTTAGGCTTGACACAAAAGGTAAATTCTCTAGATAAGCTATTGTAAAGAATTTCCCTATATGCAAACATAACTACTAGCGAGTAAAGGCGAGTGAGATAGAGGAACGAGTAAACCGTAGTGGAGCACGTGGAGACACATGATTTGTTTTACCGCAGTTCCTTCCTTGATAAGGGAAGTACATCTGCGTTGGAGGGGTCGGCGGTACTAAGACAACCATGCCACAATAGGCCTCACCCTGTTCTCCGATGGATCCCGCCACCAAAGGCCTGATCCACCTTTCCACTATAGGAACCCTTCGAGGCGGGAACCGGCGCCTTTACACAACTAGCGGGGCACAACTCCACAACCAAGTTGGAGGCTCCCGTAATGACAACAAGATGCCACAAAAACAAGTTATCAATAACAAAACACAAGATCTAGATATTAACGAGAATACTAGATCGAGGATTTCTCCAAGTGAATGGAAAGAAGTTGATGCGCTTGGTTCGCGATGACGATGTAGATTGTCTCCTCCTTCAATTCCACAAAGATTGAAGCCTTTGGGTGGTTGAAGTGGGAGATCTAGAGAGAGAGCACTTGCAATAGGTATGGTATTTTTCGAATGAATCAAGAGGTCTGAATGGAGGGGATGAAGGGGCTTTTATACCCCTACACCCACTGAGCCGTTGGAGCTATTTGGGGCCGGATTATCTGGCCCAAGTGAGGGCTGGATTATCCGGTCTGGGGAAAACTCCGCCCTGGACTCGAATTATCCGGCAAATAATCCGCCCCCACTTAGAGAGATGCGCTGAGACTTCCCTTGATCGTCTCCTGGGGGCCGGATAATCCGGCCCCTTCCGAGGACCGGATTATCTGGTCAGAGAAGGAAAAACCACACCTGTTCAGATTTTCCGGGAGAAAATCCGAACCCAGTCAGAGCGTTGTGCCTTGCCTGCCTTTGATCGTCTTCTAGGGGCCGGATTATCCAGCCGAAGGCGAGGGCTGGATTATCCGGTCAGGGGAAGAAAATCCGCCCCTGTTCGGATTTTCCGGGAGAAAATGCGTCCCTAGACAGAATGACGCGCCATGTCTGCCTTTGCCAAATGAGTTAGGCCGGATTATCTAGCCCTTGATGGGGGCGGATAATCCGCCCCCCAAACACAAAATCATTCCCTGCACACTTAGAACACATGAGAAAACTCCATGGTATTGTTACCTAACACTCAAAACACAGGGAACCATGAAAAAAATGTTTTTTCAGTCTCCCTCTTTTTGGTGTTAGATGACAATACTAGGATTTGTAAGATAGTTCTCAAGAAAACAAAAATTAATGAATGAATAAGACTCCCCCTAAAAGTATGCATACCAGAAGCATGCATTTGATTACAAATACACACAAGAGGATATAAGTCTACTTCATTGAAACATATGTGAAATGCTCATACCACCGGTAGGAAGATAGATGCGTCCTCAAAACATTATAAGAATATCCAATGATAGCCATAGTGAGCGCCTCCCTCGATATAAATATCCAATAGCCATAAGAATATCCAGTATGATAGATGACTCCATATGAATAGTCCATAAGATAAATCCACAGCCACACGAACATAGTCTTATACGGCACACAACACACATAATAGTTCGACGCTAAAAGGGCACAAGCTAGAGAGAAAAAATGAAACGCTAAAGAGTAAGAACTTGTTCCCGAACCATGCAAATCCTCGGAGATCTAATAGAACTACTTCTCCCCCTTTGGCATCAAGATGCCAAAAAGGAATAAGAGCGATGCTAACTCCCAGGGGATCACTCGTAGTCCTCATCCTCGTCCTCGTCCCCGTCCTCGTCCTCATCGTCAAGCTCCTCGGTGTCATCCTCCTCATCATCAGCAGTGTCTGCGGAAGTAAACAGGTGGTGCTCCAGCTCTCCATAGTTAAGCCCAAAAGAAGAGTTCCACCGAGCATATGGTGTGGGAGTAGTAGGAGCATGGGGATCACCTGAAGCACCGGACACATGGTGAAGAATGAGCTGCTGAGTGTGATCCATCCCATGGCGCTGCTTGTAAGCCTCATATTGTCCCTTGCGAGTGTTCACGCCCATGCAAAGAATGTTCCGCTGGAACCAGTTCAGCTGCTTGATCTCACGAGCAATGGGAGGCATTGGAGGCCTACGAGCACTAGCACGAGCATCCCTCATGAGACCCTCAGGAGCAGAGGAGGGGTGAGAGGTCTTCCTAACCTTGGTGTAGATCTTATTGGCCTTGTGCACAACATCAATGTTGAACTCTTCAGTGGGAAGCAAGTGCTTGATCAACATCATGATGTAAGGAGCATATGGGATGGAAAGCCTGTTGAGCATGGCATCGATCAACTCATGGTAAATAAAGTCCATCACATCCAACTTGTATGACATGGACTCATCCTCACATGACGCCACCTCATGATAGAAGGCAAGAAGCTGAACCAGGTCACCACAGATACTGTCATTGTTGCCTCCACTTGGAGTGATAGAATCACGAAAGAGACCGACAAAAATAGCATATATGGGAGAAAGACCAGCAAGGGTTCCCACAATACCATTGTCATCGGTGCATGGAGAGAGGGCGACATCTTTATTGGGCTTGAGTTGGTTGATGATGTGGTGACCACTAGCACGGTCCCTGTGGCGGAAGGGATAACCAAGAACCTCAGCAAAAATACGGAAATCAGCTTGCATAGGCCTGTCACGAGTCATCCACTTCATGGTGTGGTGCTCATCACCGCAAATGACCAAGGTGGATAAGAACTGCTTCACAATCTCAGAGTCATAGGAGAATTGGAGGGCCATGAGATGGTGCAGCCCCATTCTCTCAGACACATACATGGCATCAACAAGGTGAGGCTTCTCCAAGGCCTCAGTTGGAACCAAAGGATGCATAGGCCGAATTCTCTGCTGAGCGTACACATCTTCATATATACCCTTTTGTTCAGCGCACCAAAAACGAGAGTCACCCACCTCAGTATCATGCGGCACTTCATCAAACAGATCCCGATGACGAATGGAGAAGGTAACATGATCCATCTTCTTATAATTAACCTTGGGCCCTTTGCCCTTCCTCTTGGACACACCCTTCCTATCCCTGTTTGCCTGTTCAGCCATGCGCTTCTCCTTGTTCTTCCTTCTCCTCAGCTCAACCTCGTCCACTAAGTTACCCTTTCTGTTGTCCCAAAAGTATTTAGCATGAGGACGACACTTGTAGGTCTAGGGAGCACTGGAACCACCTGTGAAGTGAACAAGGTGGATAGCATGGGGATAAGCATACACACAAGTACAAGATAGAACGTATAATAAGTAGACAAATAGTTCATAGTCCAATCCGACTCAATGCACAAATCTATACGAAACTGAACCAGTTTTGAGTCTATCAGGCCGGATTATCTAGCCTGGCCAGGGGCGGATAATCCAGCCCTGGCAGAAATTTTCAGAATCGCCTAGATTGAATGCAAAATAGTAGATCGGGCCTAGATACTGCAAGACTACAATTTGTACGTGAAACAACACCCTTCTAGATAGTGTTCCACCCAACAAGTAACACATCTAGCCAAAGATGGGGAGAGAGGGAGTTACCCTCACTCATTGGAGGAAGAATGCGAAGGAGAAGGTACCCGGAGGCGCGGAGAAGAAGATCCGGGGAGGTCCGGAGAATCCAGCGGCCGGAGAGGCTCCGGGGAGGGTGGGGGACGGCAGACGGCGGCTGGGGAGAGGGAGAGGGTCGGGGGAGAAGTGCTGCTCGTTATGAGCCCTCCCCCCAACCCCATCCCTTAAAGACTACATCCGCCAGGGCCGGATTATCCGACCTATACTTGGGCCGGATTATCCGGCCTAAATTCCAAATTTCTGTTGAACACAGATCCAGGCCCGCGCGTCTGCAAACAAAACCCCACAAGGTGTACAAGGGACTTGTGTGCAAGAAAGGATGGTTAGGGGTAGGGAAAGGCTTAGGATTAAGAGTTCCAAACTGAGATGGTACTACACACTCAAGATTGCAAGAAACAAATCAACTAAAAGCCAAAATATAGTGTGATTCCCATAAGAACATGAGATGAGCTAAAACAACCAAAAAGATCCACAAAAATCGAACTCTTCTCATGGAAGAGGGCGGTGACCGAAGCCACCTTGTTAAAGTGTATGGTATGACACCGCGAAGATATATCTTGTGTTCATGACCAATACTCATCAATAATCTCACATATCACAAAATGATATTAAGAGAAATGATTTGACTTGCTTTCGGCAGTTAGGGGGGAGGGTTAGCCCAATCAATTAGGACCACACTCCCCCTATGTCCATGCCCACATCTAGACCAAATAAGACTGATATGTAAGAGTGAGTGCATGGGTAATCAAGACAAGCTCCTTGAATAAACGATATTTAGCTCATTCCTCAAGTAACAAAACCTTGCTTCATCAAGTGGCTTCGTGAAAATATCAACAAGTTAGTTCTTTGTGCTCACAAAAGATAGACCAATATCGCCTCGAGCAACATGGTCCCGAATAAAATGATTCCGAATCTCAATATGCTTCGTCCTTGTGTGTTGTACCAGATTGTACGCAATTTTGATTGCACTTTCATTATCGCATAAAAGAGGAACTTTGTCACAATTGACACCGTATTCCTTTAAAGTTTGCCTTATCCATAATAACTGAGTGCAGGCACTAGCAGCAGCAAGATATTCAGCTTCGGCAGTGGAGAGATATATACAATTCTGCTTTTTAGAAGACCAACAGACTAGAGACCTTCCCAAGAACTGACAAGCTCCAGCAGTTGATTTCCGATCATCCTTATCACCAGCCCAATCTGAATCAGTATAACCACATGGAGAGAAATTGGAGCCCTTGGGATACCATAGACCAAAGTTAGGTGAATGAACCAAATATCGGAAGATCCTCTTGACCACCACTAAGTGGCTTTCTTTAGGAGATGCTTGATACCTTGCACACACCCCCACACTCAACACAATATCGGGTCTAGATGCGCAGAGGTAAAGAAGAGAGCCGATCATGGAGCGGTATACCTTTTGGTCCACATCTTTACCGTGAGGATTGAGTTCAAGGTGACATTTTGTTTGAATTGGAGTGGCGACGCCCTTAAGATCAGTCATCTTGAATCTCTTGAGCATGTCTTGGATGTATTTTTCTTGATTAATGAAGGTTCCTTCTCTAAGTTGCTTGATTTCGAATCTAAGAAAGAACCATAACTCCCCCATCATAGACATCTCAAACCTGTCAGTCATAAGCTTTGAAAATTCATCATTAAAAGCTTTATTAGTAGAGCCAAAGATGATGTCGTCTACATATAGTTGGCATACGAAGAGCTCCCCCTTAACCTTCTTAGTAAAAAGAGCGGGATCGATTTGCCCAACTTCGAAACCATGGTCTAACAAGAGCTCTTTAAGGTGCTCATACCACGCACGTGGGGGCTTATTTAAGGCCATAGAGTGCCTTATCGAGTTTGTAGACTTGGTTCGGAAAGTTAGGATCCTGAAATCCCGGGGGTTGCTTTACATATACCAACTCATGTAGAGGACCATTAAGAAAAGCACTCTTAACGTCCATTTGCTGTAATTTAAAATTATTATGAGCAGCATAAGAAAGAAGGATATAGATGGACTCAAGACGAGCCACATGAGCATAGGTCTCGCCAAAGTCAATGCCCTTAACTTGGGAATAGCCTTGTGCCACGAGTCTCGCCTTGTTCCTCACAACAATGCCATTCTCATCTTGCTTGTTTTTAAATATCCATTTAGTGCCGATAACATTGCGGCAATCCTTGGGCTTCTCTACTAATTTCCAAACCTTGTTGCGTTCAAAGTTATTCAACTCTTCATGCATAGCAACAACCAAGTCCGGATCTTCAAGACCTTCAAACACTTTCTTGGGTTCCACCATTGAGATGTGGGCTTATTACCTTTGATGAGAACTCCTTTGATGAGAAAGAAACACTTACAACCAAATACCTGGAAGTATGAGATGTTTGGCTTATTACCGGTAAGTATTTCATACGGAGTCTTGTCCAAGATTTTATGGAGGTATAGCCGGTTGTATGAATGACAAGCGGTAGAGATTGCTTCAACCCAGAAGTTATATGGAGACTTGAATTCATCTAGCATAGACCTTGCCATATCCATTAGGGTCTGGTTCTTCCTCTCAGCAACACCATTTTGTTGAGGGGTGTACACATCAATTGATGTCTTATCCCCTCCTCACTTAGGAATTCATTTAAGGTGTAGTTCTTGAACTCAGAGCCGTTATCACTTCTGATTGCCAATATATTTACATTGAACCTTGTTGGCGAAGTCGATGACCATTTGTTGAGTCTCGCTCTTCAACTTGAAGAAATAGACCCAAGTGTATCTTGAGTAATCATCAACAATCACAAGGCAGTACTTCTTCCCACCGAGGCTTGCATGTGATGGAGGTCCAAAGACGTCCACATGAAGGAGCTCCAAGGTCCTCTTTGATGAAATAATAGTCTTCCTTCGATGTGGAGAGTCATGCATTTTCCCTTCAACACAAGCCCTGCAAACACGATCTTTGGCAAAGGAAACATTTTCTTTTAGTCCAAGGATGTGGCCACCCTTGTGGAGACTTTGCAAAATTCTCATATTGATGTGGGCTAGTCGGCGATACCATAACCAACCCATGCCAGCCTTTCCAAAAAGACACATCGGGCCTATAGTGGTTTTCCCCAAGAAGTCCACCAAGTATAGGTCATTTTTGACATATCCCATGAAAGTGACTTTTAGAGACTTGCTCCACAATAGTACCACCAAATTAGCATCAATAAAAACTTCAAAAGCCCATCTTACCAAGGGTGCAAACTGAAAGTAAATTATAACCAAGGGTCTCAACAAGCATGACGTCCACGAGAGAGATATCGTGAGCAACCACAACTTTGCCGACACCCAATACCTCAGATATTGACTTGTCACCATAGGAGACTATTATATGATCATGATTTGGCCGCATCTCCATGATGATATCCTTGCTTCCCGTCATGTGACTTGTGCACCCGCTATCGACTACCCATTTAGAACCACCGGAAGCATATCCCTGCAAAAAAGTTACTTCTTGGTTTTAGGTACCCATTTTTCAATGGGTCCTCTCATGTTAGTTACAAGGGTCTTGGGAACCCAAATAGACCAAGGAATATAACAATCATAAGGACCTACATAACTAGCATAAACATCACCATAATAATCACAATATAACTCATAGTTAGGATTGTTAACCCCTGCAAAACCATCATAATTAGACTTGTCCTTAGTGGTGGTGCTAGTCTTTGGTTGAGCAGTCTTGCTCTTCTTCTTCTTCTTCCTCTTCTTCTTGTTCTTCTTCTTGTTCTTTGTCTTGGGAATATAACCAAGACCCTCTTTTCCATTGTTTGTCCTTTGCTTGCTAAGAACCTCATCTAGAACTTCTTTACCTTTTGTTTAGATCCCTTTGCAAGTTCTTCTTGTCCACAAGATGGTGTGGAGGTGCTAGGCATATCATACTTCTCCAATTGAGTTTGGAGCTGGTCACGAGATTCATTTCGAGTAGAATGTTCACTCTCCAAAGCCTTGTGAGCAATGTCAAGTTTCTCAAACTTCTCCAAGAGTCTAGAATGAGCAGCCCCAAATTCAATCTTTCCCCTTTTTAATTTATTTACCTTAGCAAGAGCGTTGTCACGTTCTATCATGAGCTGAGCAACAACCTCTTCATGGGACTCCTCAATTGACTCGAGTCTCTCTTCCAATGATACTCGATCTTCCTCTTCTTCTTCCAAGGCATTGTTCAAGGAGGCTATCTCCAAGGCATCTTCTCTTTCAATTCTGCCCTTTTCTTCTAGAAGATCTTCGGATTGGGAAAGTTGACTCATAAGAGCATGAAAATGAAGCTTGTGCTCACCTTGCAAGTTAGTGAAACAGGAGTCCAAAGCAATAAATACTTCTTTTATCTTAAGAGTAGTATAATCATCCATATCCATATTTATGTTAGTCTTAGGAAATGAAGAAATAGAAGATGATACCTCGGACCCTCTCGCCATAACGCAGGTGACGTTGTTGTTGATGGCGTTTTCGTTTGGAGAGTCGAAGAGTGATGATGGAGT
Organism: Avena eriantha; assembly: GCA_910589775.1. Taxonomy (NCBI): domain Eukaryota; kingdom Viridiplantae; phylum Streptophyta; class Magnoliopsida; order Poales; family Poaceae; genus Avena; species Avena eriantha. The sequence goes on from OU342744.1 coordinate 323,541,688, forward strand.
AGATGTGGTGACTATAGCAGCCACCTCACGAGTACTATCATCATCCTCTTCATCTTCACTTGCAGAGGAATATTCTTCTTGTGCCACCAAGACAATCTTGGGTTGCTTCTTGTAAGGGCCATTCTTTTTGATAAATGGCTTCTTTCGCGGTGCCTTGGATTTTTCTTTAAGGATGAGCCTTCCACCATTGTCTTCTCTATTTTGATATGGACACTCAGCCAGAAAGTGTAGCCTATCTCCACAATTGTAGCATGTTCTCAGTTTTGGGCCATTCTCTCTTCTTCCACTTGACCCATTCTTGCGCTCAAGTTCCGACTTGGCCTTGGCTGGATCCTTCCAAAAGTTCCTCGCATAGAATGCCATGTACTCACCATGACCATGCTTGAGTTCCTCGGGGAAGCCCATGGAGACACCTTCGAAACCTCTTTCATCCTCATCTTGCTCAATAACATTTGCCTTTAGAGCAACATTGACCCCCTTTTTGCATACCAATGGCTCGGGCACGTGCATCTTCCGCGTTCTTAGCTGCAACCTTGAATGATGCCATGTCTTGCATGACTTCATTGGAAGGAATTTGATGGTAGTTGTGTCTACCTTGCAAGCTCTTCAAGTCCGTTGGCTCAAAAGGCATTAAAGCACTCACATATTTCCTTATTATCCATGCATCATCAATGTGAGTGGCTCCATGCTTTCTAAAAGTTGTTGCAATGCCCTTGAGTCTTCTATACATATCTTCATGGTCTTCACCATCAACCATGTAGAATCCTTCAGCTTCATTGCTAAGGGCATCATACCTATTCCTCCTCATGCTTTCATTTCCAATAAAGAGATCGGTGAGAGCATTCCAAGCATCTTTAGCGGTGTTGAAATGCTCAATATGGGGCATGTCCTTGGGACTCACTCCGAGTTGTATCATGTGGAGAGCCATTGCATTCAACTGACTATCCACCACTTCTCTTCTTGTCAGGTTGGTGTGATCTCCAATATGAAGACCCTCTTCGATAATCCTCCAAAGTTCAATTGACGAACTACAAACATGTGACTTCATTAAGAATTGCCATTGATTGAAATAAGATGCAGTAAGGTTGGGTGGATCACCCCTATTGTTTATATGAGGATGAGGAATAGGTGGGTCGGAGGAATATAGGTGATGAACCTCACTATAGTCCTCCTTACCACTTCCCTTCTTGGAGGCGGAACAATTATGTTTTTCACCTACCACTTCATCTTCCTTATATCCGGTGTTAGCCTTATCCTTGGATGATGGAGTGGCAGCCTCAGAGGAAGATGGAGATGGGGCTGCGGATGATGTGAGGCGAGCCGTCACCTTTAGACTATTGAAATCCTTCGAGGCGGGAATCGTCGCCTTTACACAACTAGCAGGGCACAACTCCACTACTAAATTGGAGGCTCCCGTAATGACAACAAGCTACCACATAAACATGTTATCAATAACAAAACACAAGATCTAGATATTAACGAGAATACTAGATCGAGGATTTCTCCAAGTGAATGGAGAGGAGTTGATGCGCTTGATTCGTGATGACGATGTAGATTGTCTCCTCCTTCAATTCCACCAAAGATCGAAGTCTTCGAGTGGTTGAAGTGGGAGATCTAGAGAGAGAGCACTTGCAACAGGTCTGGTCTTTTTCGAATGAATCAAGAGGTCTGAATGGAGGGGATGAAGGGGCTTTTATACCCCCTGCACCCACTGAGCCGTTGGAGCCATTTGGGGCTGGATTGTCTAGCCCAAGTGAGGGCCGGACTATCCGTCTGGAGAAAACTCTGCCCCAGACATGGATTATCCGGCAAATAATCTGCCCCACTCAGGGCGATGCACCGAGACTGCCCTTGATCGTCTCCTAGGGGCCGGATTGATTATCCGACCCCTTGCGAGGACCAGATTATCTGGTTAGGGAAGGAAAAAACGTCCCTGTTCTGATATTCCGAGAGAAAATCCGAACATAGTCAGAGCGTCACGCCTTGCCTGCCTTTGATCGTCTTCTGGGGGCCGGATTATCCGACCCAAGGTGAGGGCTGGATTATCCGGTCAGGGGAAGAAAATCCGCCCCTCTTCGGATTTTCCGGGAGAAAAACCGTCCCCAGACAGAGTGACATGCCATGTCTGCCTTCGCCAAATGATTTAGGCTGGATTATCCGGCCATTGATGGGGGCGGATAATCCGGCCCCCAAACACAAAATCATTCCCTGCACAGTTAGCACACATGAGAAAACTCCACGGTATTGTTATCTACCACTCAAAACACAGGGAACCATGAAATGTTCTTTCACTATCCATGACCAATTCAAAAAAAAGGTCGTGAGTTGTCTATAGTGACCCTCGGTATGTGACCTACTGCTCTTGGTCATAGAAAGGTCATAGACGGATTATTATGACCTTTTAGTGACCAATATTTGGGGTCACCAGTTAGCACATTGCTTGTAGTGGATGCAGCCGCATGTCCATCACGCAGAACACTGTTGGTTTCTTCATAGTGGCCTGTTGGGGATATACTTTCCGGGTATCCTCACTGTGCCTCGCTGACCAGGGTGGCCTATTCGGGTTAGAGCTTCACTCCAAGGGCGGCCCAGTCAGAGAGAAGAAAAGGAGTCCAGTCCGGCTACGGGAAGGCCCAGAAGACATACCGACTTAGGCCTATATAGTTACGTGTAGTCTAAGATGTACTTTGTAACCGACTCTTAATCGTATCCGGATAGATCTCTCCTGTAAACCCTAGCCAGATATCTATATAAGCCATCCTAGGACCAGCCTTTAGGGAACCTAACCCCACAATAGTCTACAATCTCATCTTGCATAGGCGAAACCATTATAACCCATATTCCGACTCTGCCGTATTATTGGATTGCTAGCAGGAGTAGGATCCGTCCACCGTGGGCGGATTCGAACCTGGGTAAATTTGTGTGCTCACCGTCCCGGAACTCCATACGACTCACACCCCTCTCTTCCACATGCATCGAGTACCCCCTCTCGGTGTACATGTCTTCAATCCGACGACAGTTGCCGCCACCATGGGGCAAGTGAGCTTTGGATCTGCGTTCCGAGCGGAATCTGCAAGAATCGGAATCGGCGAAACCATCACTGTCGGTCACGTCCTCTACGCCAGCGACGTCCCTCTCGTTCTTCTCGACGATACTTGGATTCCTGCTAGGGAGGCCATGACTAGCTACATAATCATGTCTTTCGGCGAGATCGACATCTATATCGGTTTCGCTGAACCTGCTCAACCCACCCCAGTGGTGATGATAGAGGGAGAAGAAGCTTCTAGGTCCACTTTGTCCGTGGAGGCGGCTGAGTTCCGAATTCCAGAAAACCCTAATCCCACCCAGCCCACACCTGATGTGGAGATAGTGGAGAACATCGAGCCTGAAGCATATCTTCTTGTGAACATCGAATCTAGAATGGATCTCCCTAGGGAGGTCGAATCCCAGATCGATCTTCCTAGCGAGATTGAAGTTCAGGAGGATCAAAGCAACAACAGTTACGAATCTAGATCTGCCAATGATGGAGCGGTACAACCGTTCCTGAGGTATACGTTGAGGCGCATGATGCTAAAGAACGCCAGCGTGGATGAGATCCTTGAGACCATTGAGCGTTTCGAGGAAGCACACGAGGAGAGCCGAAACTACCTCAGGAAGCATGCATCACACTTTATCAGATATGTTGGATCTGGATCCGGCTCTACCGATGCTATAGACAACAATGACTCGGTGCTGGAGATGATCGGAAGAAACACCGACTTACCGGCATCTTCAGATGATTCAATGACGTTGGGAGATTTCCGAAAGTTCTCTATAGAGATGAAGAGGAGATCAACTCCAAAGATGCAGAAAAAAGAGAAGCCATGGACAAAGAATCTAGAGAAAACTCTCCCAAAGTGCAGGATGACATGGATCTCAGAGAAAACCCCGACGTTCAGATGTCTAAAAGTACTGATCAGAGCTTGACTCTAGGAAACGGACCCAAAGCCGTCTTTGCTACTAGCACTGCCAAGAGGGCAAAGAGGAAGAAGACTCCGGCGAAGGACCCTGTGGCTGAGGAGGCCATTGCCGAAGAGTATGGAGAAGACTCAGATGGGGCTCTAATCCCAGACAAGCCGAAAGATACTCCGGTTGATGGACATGTGGTTACCCCTGGTGCCCGTAAAATCATCGGAGAAGAACTTACTACTCCAAGCCCTACTGCTGCATATCTAACACCTATAGAATTGGAAGATAGGGCCCATTCCCTAGAGGCGAATCGCCAAGTACTCCTGGATGATGCTAACAATTTCATCGAGGAGAAAAAGCGCATTGCGGCTGCAGGGCAATTCAATCCCCTGCAGCACTAGAAGACGCGGAACGGCCCTATGCAGGCTAACAAAAATATGGAAGTGCCCAAGACCCTCTTTGAAGGAGATGACACTATCAAGGGAAAACCTCGGCTGGACAACAATGGGGACCTGGTATATGGAACACTAGTGGAAAACGCAGCCGCAACCCGAGATATCCTAGCGAACAATCCAAACCCAGACCAAATCCGGTTCGGCATAAAGCTACTGACCAAGGGCCTAGAGGACCAGCAAGCTGCAAAATCCAGAAGAATAAAACTGGTCTCCAAATCCGACCAATGTCGCACGGATCCGGCTTGGCAAGACATAAGGCCCTGGCGTGTCCTGGAACAACACTATCGGCCGGACCATCGGGAAGACAACTATTCAAGAACCAGATCTTCAGGGCAACGACACATAACCGCACAAAACTGGAGTAACATTGCTCCAGCACTAGAGCGAGACATAGTTGCAGCACTGGTTCCAAGGCAGCATCCTCGGCGACAGTCGAACAATCGCATGGAAGATGAAGAAGAACAACATCGGGAGGAGGACCAACAAAGGATGCCACCTACAAGGCACCACAGCCACAGTGAACAACCACGACGGCGCCATGGAGGGCGTTGTGACAGAGGAGGTGGTGGAAGAAGCATAAGTCCAGCTCCAAGGCACCGCAGCCACAGTGAACAACCACAACGGTGCTCTCTGGCACCTAGTGATGCGAGGCACTGGATCATCTCTAACATAGAGGTGCGGCACTACGAGTCAGATAACGCCTACATGGGTCCAAAATGCTTCGGACCATGAATTCGACAAAAAAGATTCCCGGAAGGGTTTTCCATCTCAAGACACATCTAGCCCTACGATGGTGTAGCTCGATCGGACACTTGGCTATAGGACTTCTTCCAATCTTGCTGCATTGCCAAAGGCAGAAATAGCCTGGTTGCGGCCCAGTATCTCCTGCTTATGCTCAGGAAGACGACATGATCGTGGCTCAAAGAACTTCCAGAAAACACCATCCATAACTGGTATGACATGCAAAGCGCGTTCTTTTGGAATTTCGAAGGCACATATCGGAGGCCCTGTACGGTAGGAGACCTACAGTGTTGCACCCAAAAAGCCGGAGAAACTTTCCGAGATTACCTCGGACAATGGATCGACACCAAGAACTCCTATGCAGGAGTAAATGACCAAACTGCAATTGAAGCATTTATTGCAGGACTCCGAATTGGTCTACTACGTCATTGCTTGAAGTGCGACAAAGTCATCGATTTCGGAGAGATGATAGAAATGGCAAGCAAATATGCAGATGCTGACGATGATTTAGAAGGACTACTGAATGTTTTGGCTATACCACAGTCGACAAAACAGCCAAAGCAACCAACTGAGAATCGCAAAAATATATCGGAAGAAAAACCCACCACGGAAACGGCAGTTGTCAATGCTACTTTCGGGTCTGGAGGACGAGGAGGGTGCGGAGACGACCGTGGTCACGGTCATGGAATATCAAGGGTCCAAGGTAGGGGAGAGCAGCAACCCGGAAAAACCTAATCTTGGGCCGACATTGCCAATAATCCATGTGTACATCACTTGGATAGCAACGTGGGCTCCTCCCATACAAATGTCCGAGTGTTGTTTTAATGATGACATCAAAAAAGACGAATCTGCTAGCTATAGGGTCAAGCGATGAAAATGAAAGAAAAATTCCGACAAAGATAAAGAGACCAAGGAAGATTCCGACATGGAGGAGGCAGAAGCTTCAAATCCCAAGTCCGATGGAAAGAAGACCTTCCCAACAAAGGAAGACACTTATATCACTTTCCTTGGATCTCAACCCGCCAAAGTCAAAAAGGCAGTTCTTCATGAGCTCAACGCCACTGTTCTGTTTGTTCCCTAGTTTCTAGATTGGTCAGAAGTGACAATCAGTTTTGACCGAAGCGATCATCCGCCTAAGTTGCGCAGGAGAGGATAGTACGCCTTAGTTGTCAATCCACTTATTCACGTCTATGGTTTCTCCAAGACCCTCATGGATGGCGGCAGCAGCATCAACATCCTCTACATCGAAATGCTGCACCGGATGAGAATCTCGAAGACACAACTGAACCACAACTCTGTGATTTTTCACGGAGTTGTCCCCGGAAGACAAGCAAATTCTCTTGGAGAGATCACTACGGATGTTACCTTTGGAACTCCAAAGAACTATCGGACATAATCACTTTCCTTCGAAGCGGTCCCGTTCAAGAGCGCATACCACGCTATCTTCGGATGACCAGCTTACCGGGATTATATGGCTCGTCCATGTTACATTTATAATATGATGAAACTTCTAGGTCCCAAGGGCGTGATCACCATTAGGGTATACCCAAAGAAGGCACAAGAGTGCGAGGACGGAAATGCTGCCTTTGCGGAAGCCATACTGCACGCCCAAGAGTACCAGGAGATTAAGAAGACCATCAACCCTTTCGAGATGCCTGCGACAAAGAAGGAGGTGACAAAGCCAACTCCGGAGTTCAAGGCATCGGAAGAGACGAAGACGACATTGTTGAAGGATGATGACCCCTCCAAGGTGACCCAGATAGGTTTAGATTTATACGGCGCATAGGAAAGCGTGCTCGTCAAGTTTCTCCAAGACAATCAAGATATCTTCGCATGGCAGCCATCTAACATGATCGGAGTACGTAGGGAACTTGCCGAGCACTCTCTAAATGTACACCCAAATGCTAAACCTTTCAAACAGTCCCTACAATGTTTCAGCAATGAAAAGTGAAAAGCAATAGCTAAAGAGCTAGCTCGTCTCGAGTTTTCCGGATTCATAGAAAAGGTTATCTATACTGATTGGTCGGCCAACCCTGTAATGGTCCCCAAAAAGGACACCGCTGATTTAAGGATGTGTGTTGATTATATTGCCTTGAATAAGGTTTGTCCCAAAGATCCGTTCGCTTTTCCTAGAATTGATTAAGTGATTGATTCGATAGCAGGCTAGGAACTCCTATGTTTTCTCGACGCATATTTCGGATATCACCAAATTCGGATGAAGGAGTCAGACAAGATAAATACTTTGTTCATCACACCTTTTGGAACCTTCTTCTACATTACGATGCCTTTTGGGCTCAAGAACGCAGGAGCTACATATCAGCGCACAATGCAGCATTGCCTCCATGATCAAATCAGATGCAATGTACATGCATATGTGGACGACATAGCTATGATGTCCAAAAACAAGGAAACATTAATTTCCGACTTGGAGGAAACATTCAACAATCTATAAAAACACAACATAATGCTTAATCCGAAGAAGTGTTCCTTTGGAATCCCAGCTAGAAAATTGTTAGTTTTCATCGTGTCTCAGAGGCATAGAGGTGAACCGTGACAAGATAAAGGATATACTCAACATTTCTAGGCCGACTCGCCTGATGTACGTATATAGACTAACTAGCTGTATTGCAGCAGTCAGCCGGTTTGTAAGCCGGCTTGGTGAAAGAGTTGCACCACTGTACAAGATCTTGAAAAAGACCAAGAAATTCGTCTAGACTGATGAAGCGGAAGCTGCATTGCAAGATCTGAAAGCCGTACTTTTGTCCGCCCCTATTCTTGCAGCACCGGAACTACAAGAGCCGATGTTGTTATATTTACCTGCAAACAAACATAGTCGTCAGTGTCGAAGCAAAGGTATCCTCATTACCAAAAGTTAGCCTATGGTGTGTTCTTTGCATCCATAAAGGTACACCATTATTTTCAAGAGCACAAGATAACCGTGCTGAGCACAGCTCCCATGAGAGACATAATCAACAACAACGATGCTACATGACTGATACATTGCAAATGTATCTATAATTTTTGATGCTCCATGCTTGGTTTTATCCACTTGCTCGTGTTTTGTTCACACTTTGGAGTACTTTCATATGATTTCTTGGACTAACCTATTAACAAGAGCCATAGTGCCAGCTGCCCGTTTTCTGCTGTTTTTGGTTCCAGGAAAGTCAGAAAATGAATATTCTCGGAATTGGACGGGACAAAAGCCAATGTGCCTATTTTTCCAGAAGACTCACGGAGCCAGAATACGAGATGGAGGAGGGCCAGGTCTTGGCCACACCACCCCCAGGCGCGGGCTAGGCTTGGCCGCGCTAGGGAATGGTGTGGTGGCCCCAGGCACCCCCTCGATCCCTCTCTTTGGCTATAAGAAGCCTTCTAACCTAAAAACTTCGGGGGGTTCGACGTTTTTCCAGAAGGAGTTCTGCTCCACCGCCACCACCAGATTCCACGAAACAGTACCAGAAACTCCGTTCTGGCACCCTACCGGGACGAGGAATTGGAGGAGATCATCGCCATCATCATCACCATCGCTTCTCCATCGACCATCCATGTTTCCCCCATCTATGAGTGAGTAATCCCCCGCTGTAGGCTATGGGGATGGTAGGGATTTGATGAGATCGTTCATGTAATGGCATCAGATTGTTAGGGCATGGTGCCTAGTATCTTTTATTAGTGCTTTATGACTTTGTTGCGACGTGTTGTGCTTAATGCTTGTCACTAGGGCCTGAGTGCCATGATTTCAGATCTGAACATGTTATTGATTAATTATGATAGTGTTATTCTTGGTCTTATCTACAAGTTGTATACACACGTTGTTGTCCGGAACCTATGGCCCCGAAGTGACAGAAATCAGGATAACCGGAAGGGAAAGGCTTTGATGTGAGGATCACATGTGTTCATGGAGTGTTAATGCTTTGCTCCGGTGCTCTATTAAAAGGAGCACCTTAATTGCCAGTAGTTCCCTAGAGGCCCCGCTGCAAACGGGCTGGCAGGACAAAAGATGTTGTGCCAGTTCTCATTGCGAGCACGTATGACTATATATGGAACACATGCCTAGGATCGTCTAGTACTTGGGTGCTTTATCTTATTTATCTGCAATTGCCCTATGTTCTGATTGCTATGTGAATTGTCTTGTCCATGCAACGCCCGTCCATCCATCCCTATGCCTACCGCACTCGAATCCCACTGTTTACTGCTTTTGTTACTACTGTCTTTGCTTTACTACTGCTGTTGCTTTACTATTCCTACTACAAAACTGTTGCTACTAATAAACCGCTGTGAGCAAGATTGTTTCCAGGTGCAGCTGAATTGATAACTCAGTTGTTAAGGCTTATAAATATTCTTTGGCTCCCCTTGTGTCGAATCTATAAATTGGGTTTCACTTCCCTCGAAAATACTGCGATACACCCCCTATACTTGTGGGTCATCAATGACATGTCGCAAAGTGGGGAATAGAGCTCTCAACTTTCGACATGGAGTATAAACCTCGTACAACAATCAAATCCCAAATCCTTGCTAACTTTGTCGTTGATTAGATAGACACAATGGAGAACATGACCCTGCCAGAGTTGGAATATTGTACCTTGCATTTTGACGGTTCTAAAGTGCTCGGGGGTTGGCGTGGTACTCAAATCACCCAAGGAGATAAGATTTTGCATGTATTGCAGATACACTTCACGGCAACGAACAATGTTGCTGAATATGAAGCACTGCTGCATGGAATCCGGATCGCTAAGGATATCAGCATCGGATGAATTATGTGTTATGGATACTCGGATATTGTTGCCCAACAAGTGTCGAATCACTATAATGCAAATAAGCACATGGCAACATATAAACTGTCGTGGAGGAACTATCTAAATCATTTGATGGGTTTGAAGTTCAACACATCCCTCAAACAGAAAATGAGGAAAAAGGTCCCTGATGGCGCTTTTCTAGGGCTCCTTAGAGTACCCTCTATTGCAGGAGTTGATGAGGAGTACCCAACCAAATCCGAGTCACCTTTAGTAGTAGTTCTAGCTGTGATTCCCAGCTGGACAAAACCCTACCTTTATTTCTTGGTAGATGGAAAATTACCCGAAGACAAGGTTCTGAACCGGCAGATCGTCCGATGATCAAAAACCTATACGATAATAAATGGTGAGCTCTATAAGCGAAGTGTATCTGGGGATTTTCAGCACTACGTATCTCTGGAAGAAGGAGTGGAAATGCTAAGGGAAATCCATGAAGGCGAATGCAGTCATCACGCTACAACAAAATCTTTAGTGGAAAAAGCTTTTAAACATGGATGTTTCTGGCTTACAGCCAAGGTTGATGCCAAACGGATGATCAAGACGTGCAAAGGCTACCAAAAGTACGCCAAACAAGCTCGTGTTCCGGCTGATCATCTGCGAGCAATTCCGATAACATGGCCCTTCGCGGTGTGGGGGCTTGACATGGTAGGACCGTTTAAACGGGCTCCAAGTGGGTTTACACACCTCTTAGTGATGGTGGATAAGTTCACGCAATGGATTGAGGCTAAACCTGTCACAAATTGTGATAGAGCAATAACTAAAAGATTCATCGAGGATGGTATAATCTGATACAGTTATCTACACAGTATTATCACAGACAACAGGAGCAATTATTCAATGGCAGAACTTGTCGAATTCTGCAACAACTCCGAACAGGTCAAGATGATACACACCTTTTTTCTTGGTCTATGGCGCAAAAGCAGTTCTTCCTAGTGATTTGATTCATACTTCTCCCCGAGTCGCTGCGTATATCAAAGAGGATGCCGAAGTTTCTCGACAAAATGATCTTGATTTAATCGAAGAAGTTCGTGTCATTGCTGAGCAGAGATCAATAGCCTATAAGCAAAAGCTACCACTATAAGGAAAGTTTTCTTACGCAACGAATTTGCCCGACGGTTGTCGTAGAAGGCGCGTCTTCTGCGACGAAATTCTCGGCTCGACCGTGGTCGATGGAAAACTTTTTTTTCCTGTTTCGCGGCCCTCTACTACGACGGATTTGCTAAAAACATGGAGGAAGCTCGGCCAGCGCATGGCAGAAGCATGATTTTGTTTCCTTGCGCGATGTTGACTTGCTGAAGTCTTTTGAGGCGTCTGGGTCCCAGACGTCAGTGTCTCTAGCGAACCATACTTTTCGGTCGCGCCTCTCGGATTTGAACTCGATAACGTAGCTCGAGGCGTCTACTATTTAGTCAGGCTGCTAGGTCCCACATGTGAGCCTCTCATTAGAAGGATCGTGTGTATGATGGAATCTTTTTCCTTCGCTCGCGCTACCCTGTTCCGAAGTTGATAGCGCTGCTCGATGCATCTACCGTCTAATCAACCTCCTGGGACCCACATGTCATCCTCTCATTAGAAGAAACATGTGTATGATGAATTTTTTTCCTTCACTGGCGCTACCCTGTTCCGAGTTGATAGCGTTGCTCGACGCATCTACCGTTTAATCAACCTCCTGAGCCCCACATGTTATCCTATCATTAGAAGAAACGTGTATGATGGATTTTTTTCGTTCGCTCGCGCTACCCTGTTCCAAACTTGATAGCGATGTTTGATGCATCTACCATTTAATCATGATGCTGGGCCCCACATTTCATCCTCTCATTAGAAGAAACGTGTGTATGACGAATTGTTTACCCTCTGTCACGCCTTCGTGTTCCAAACTTGATAGCTTTGCTTGCTGCATTAGTCGATTAATCAAACTCGTGGACCCCACATGTCATCCTCTCATTAGAAGAAATGTGTGTATGATAGAATTTTTTCCCTCGGTCATGCCTCCGTGTTCTGAACTTGATAGCGTTGCTCGCTGCATCTGCCATGCTGGTGGGTTCCTTATGTCAGTCTCACATTAGAAGAATCATGGGTATGACAGCCTTTTTTTCTCCTCTAGCACCTCCCTGTTCCTAACTAAATAGCGTTGCTTGATGAATCTGCCGTTTGGTCATGCAGCTGGGTCCCACATGACAGCCTCTTATTAGAAGGATCGGTTGTATGATTGACTTTTTTCTCTGCTCGTGCTTCGTGTTTCGAACTTGATAACGTTGCTCGCTACATTAGCCGTTTTTTCAGGCTGCTGGGTCCCCCATTTTAGCCTCTCATTAGAACAAACGTGTGCATGATGGACTTTTTTCTCGCTCGCATCTCCCTATTTCGAACTTGGCAACGTTGCTCGATACAACACCTATATAATGCCTCGCTGGTGGGACCCACATGTCATTCTATCTTTAAATGAAATGTGTGTATGTATGATAGACCTTTTTTTCGTCCACGTCTGCTGTTTTTGACTTCTAATAGATTTAAACTGTGTGTGTTGCCACTACACCAAAGATATTTATAGAAAATATATTATTAAACATTCCTTAGTACCTTCAAGTTATGTTTTAATGTTTTTAAAAAGATGTCGTGTGTCCGTGTTTATATTTTTAAAAATAAAAGGGTAGCCTCCTAGCATTTCAATTTAGAAAATGCCACATATATAATGAACTAGTTTCTTAAAAATATAGCGGAGGTTTTTTAGGAGGTGGAGGCGAAGTTTTTTAAGAGGTGAGGGGAAATGCTCAAAAGGCCGAATTAAAAATATTTTGGGCTATTCTACATGGTCCATCTACATGCGCTATACTCCATGGGCTCCTTTCTTAAATTTCACTGGGCTGTGCTAAGCAATCCATTGACCCTGACAAGGCCGAATTAAAATGTTCTTGTCTATGCTCCATGGGATCCTTTCTCAAATTTCACTGGACTGTGTTCAACAGTTCCCTGATCCTGCACTAAAAAATAACAGTTCCTTGACCTCGAAAAGGTGTGTGTGTATGTTGGACTATTTTTTCGGGTCGAACTTGATAACGTTGGTGGGTCCTCCATGTTAGCCTCTCACCACGCTGGAATTTTTTCGCAAGTGCCTCCCTATTTCGAGCTTGGCAATGCTGCTCGATGCGACATCTCTATAAGGCCGCGCTGCTGGGTCCCATGTGTCAGCCTCTCTGTAAATGAAACATGCGCATGATGGACCTTTTTTCAGCCTCGTCCGCTGTTTTGACATCGGTCCATTGCTAGGTCTAAATATACATGGTACAAAGTAAAGGACCAAATATACACACATACTATATATATATGTCGATCAATTTTTTTTTGAAAATTATCTATTATAATTTTATATAGTGATGATATGGCATATGTCTATTATCTGGTTCTCACGTGCAGGGTACGTGGAACTTACTAGTAATGCAGTAGTTTCAACAAAACAACATAGGTATGTGGAGCTTTTTCTGGGGGGATGGGGAAGGGGTTGACCATAAAGGGCGAATTAAAAAGATTCTGGGATAACTGGTGGCAGATGCCCTATTCTTCATGGGATCACTCCAAAACTGAATGCGCTATGGGCGGCGACCACAAGACAATGAAAAGGCCAAATTGAAGGTTTTTGGCTATGATTGGGCCTAATAGGCTAATTTCATGGGCTCAGTAATAAAAATTCCAGACCTCAACAAGGAAGAAGAAAATGAGGGAGAAAATTTTGGCCGATATTTTCGCGTGAAAATTGTTGACAACCAGGACACATACCCTGCGCACACCAAAAGTTTCCCACTCACGCCTTTCAACTCGTGCCTTCACTCCAGCAGCCAGCTACTGTCTCTTTGTGCCATTCTTTTGGAGACGCGCAGGCGGTCAAAACCACAAGCCACGCACCAAAACATTCACACTCTGTCTATCAGCCAGAGCGGCCTGACACCATTGCTGGCAGCGCCGTTCTTTTCGAGATGCACACATGCCGGGGCTCAGCTGGTCGATCCCCACAGTACGCTTATAATATCCCTAGTTCGCTCAATCATTCCCTATAAGTAGTTTCGTACTCGATCTGCTTGTTTGACATTGTTCTGCACTTGATCTGCTTGTTCAAATTGGTTGTTATTTTATGCTCGGTCGATCTGTTCTCTCAAATATGTAACATAGTTCTACACTCAATTTCTGAAATAAGCTAAAATTACGTGGCATTTATAGTTCTATATTCAATCAGGTTGCTCAGATATCTTGGCTTAATTAGATCTGTAATCAACCTGTTTGGTGAAATATCTTGAAAGCTTATGACCATCTCTATCCTCAACAGATGGACATGTATTGGATACTGAATGGAAAAAAGCAACACCTTCATATTGGGAAGATGTTAATGAATTCATGAAGTTTGTTAGACATCATAACAGCGACTCGGATGTGTTTTGCCCATGACGACAATGCCTTAATTATAAAAATCTGAGTCAGAGCAGAGTCGCAGACCATACATTCATTAATGGGATGCAATGCACATATATTAGGTGGACTAAACATGGTGAACCATATGATTAGCCTGTTCTTGATCCTCTAGCTGATGCTGATCCGCCTGAAGCTCATCAGATCGAGGATGAGGACCTTTCTAGTTTGTTAAGGGACATGTACCCCACTACAAGCAAAAAATGCGCTCCTTCTCTTAAAAGATCACTTTTGTCTTACCTGATAGAAGATGCCAAGTGTTTAGTGGACCCTGATTCTGGTATCTCAAGATTCAAACTAGTAATGAAATTACTAAAGGAGAAGTCGTCTAACAAGATTACCAACAAAACTTTCGATTTAGCGATTAAGGTGTACAGCAAGTCAATCCCTATGGAAGGACTACCAAAATCCTTTTATGATATGAAATAGTACATCAAGGTACTTGGACTATCATATGAGAAGATCGATTTTGTCCAAATAACCATGTACTGTTCTGGGAGGATTATGAAAACCTCGATGAATGCCCAGTATGTAACAAATCAAGATGGAAAAATGGTGATAAAAAGAAGAAAGATCCTTGTAAGGTTCTGAGATATGTTTCAATCATAGATAGATCGAAGAGGTTGTTTCAGTCAGAACAAACATCTAAGGAAACAAGATGGCACAAAGAGATTCTCAAGCCAGACGATTGCTTACTCAGACATCCAGCTGATGGAGATGAATTGAAGAACTTTGACAAGGTACATCCAGGATTTGTAGCGGATCTAAGGAACCTGAGACTTGGCCTAGATACATATGGATTTAACCCATTTGGAAACCTGAGTAACTCGTACATCATGTGGCCAGTACTTGTTACAATTTACAACCTGCCTCCCTAGGCATGCACTGATAAGTCGAACTGCTTGCTGGCTTTACTGATCCCAGGTCCCAAATCACCTGGGAAGGATTTTGATGTGTTCATGCAGCCTCTTATACGAGACTTGCAGGAACTATGGAAGGGTGTCATGACTCCTAATATCCTTGCCAGCAACCATGAAGATGCCAAGTTCCCTATGCGTGCTGCTGTGTTATTCTGCACCCATTATTTTCCAGCTCTTGGCACTATGTCAGGCAAAGTGACAGCAGGTTATAACACATGTGTTCGCTGTGAGACAAAACAGGTCATAGTGAGGCTACAAAATAAGACTGGTTTCCTTGGCCACCATGTTTTTCTTCCTCAAGGCCACAAATTCCGAAAAAACTTGAAAAAATTGCAGTTCTATGGAAAGAGGACTGAATATGGCACTGCACCACAAAAGTTCACTGCAGCTGAGTTGTAGGCGCATTTACAAAAGGTCAGAAATGTCAAACCTGGAAAACAACCAGCTGCCAGACGAGGTAAAAGAAAGAATACAGAAGATGCACCAACAGTAGGAGTAGCATCCAAAAGGAAGAGAGCGGAAGAAGTAGCAGCAGATTCCCAAGGGAAGGAAAAGGAACCGAGAATATTTTATAAGCGCATATCCACTCTATGGGACTTGCCGTATTAGGCTGGTAAGACACTTCGACATAATATTGATGTCATGCACATGGAGAAAAATATATGTGACAGCATTATAGGCACATTACTCAACATTCCATCTAAGACAAAAGATAGCTATAATGCTAGGCTTTACTGCGAAAAACTCAACGTTAACAACAACTTGAAGCTGCATCCTAAAGATATGGTTGATAAGGACGGTGAAAAACATTACAAATTTCGAGGTGCAGAATTTACCTTGCCGATGAATAAAAGGGCACTATTTTGTGACTTCCTCCGAGGTGTGAAGTTCCTATCTGGATTTGCTTCCAACATTGCAAATTGTATCAATGCAGAGGAGAACAAGCTCCAAGGGTTGAAAAGTCATGATTGCCAAATCCTACTACAAAGGCTTTTAGCTCTTGGTGTTAAAGGTTTAGTGAACAATTATTTGTACAACGTGCTTGCAGAGTTGGGAAAGTTATTTAGGGAAATCTGTAGCAAATAGAAGAGTTGTAGCGCATCTTCAGACGGACATAGCAGAAATTATGTGCAAGCTTGAGCTGATATATCCACCAGCCATCTTTGATGTGATGGTGCATTTGGATGTTCATCTGATTGAAGATGCACTTTATAGAGGCCCCGTACAGTACGGATGGATGTACCCTATAGAACGTCGACTTTGCACTTTCAAGGGTACTGTCAGGAAGAAGGCTAGAGTAGAGGCTTGCATTGCAGAGGCATACATTGCTGCTGAAGCATTTGCATTTTGCTTAAGATACATTCCTGATCGTAAAACAAGATCCAGTATGGGTGGCAGAATGTGGGGGTGGGTTTCAGGAATGGTTTAGGAATCATGTAAGATGGTCAATTGAACTTTTAATTGCATACGAATTGTGCACATGAGATGGCCTATTGATTAGTTTGTATAACCGCATATCACGAAGCTGCGTGAAGAGAATCCGGGCAATGTTAGTGGTGGTCTCCATGCCCTATCACATGGTCCGGCAAAGAGGGTGCAGATAACTTTAGATTAGAATGACGATGGTATCCACTACAACACTTATGAGCGTGAGAAACCTCTGAATACACAAAACAGTGGCATCACGACCAGTGGAGAGGACTTGACAGCCAAAATGAAGAAGTTAGGTGACTATGATCATTATGGTCGCATAAAAGAGGTTATTGAGTCGAATTATAATGACAAGACTAGTGGTCCATTTGTGGTTCTATTCAAGTGTTATTGGTATGACCAAGATCCGAACAACAAAAGAGGCCCTAGAAATGATGGGAATTTCATATCGACCAATACTACTGCTGAGTGGTACAAGTAGGAACCTTATATTTTGGTAATTCAAGCTTCCAAGGTAATTTTCTTGGATGGCAGAGATAATAAGCACTGGTAGTATGTGCAAAAGTTAGAGGCAAGGAGCACCTATGATGTGAATGAGTATGACGAGCCAGTCACCACAGATGTTGCCCACCAAGATGATCCTAGTGGTTGTATGGTAACTGAACTGGCAGACATCGTTGAAAATTTGATTGCCAGAGGTGGCTCTGCGCATGATGGACAAGTAGATTTCACTGCCGAGGTTAGTGTAGTCGATAAAGACAAGAATAAACTGCTTCTAGCTGATGAATCTTAGGACATGTATGATGAATGGCAAGGGGAAGAAGATCCAACCTAGTGGGAATATGTGGATCTAGAACACAGCGGTGCAGAAAGAGATGATGGTGACGATGATTAGACTGTTGTTTCATATCATGCAGTGATATGATGAAGAGTGATTCATATTGGTTTTCTGTTTGTAAAATGTATGAGACATGATGACAATTTCCTGTTGGATTGTAATCCTAGAAAAATTGTGCTAACACCCGGATTTTTAATCTCAGATGCCTGTTATGCCATACATCGCAATCCCAGGATTACCATTTTTGCGAGACATAACAGATTGGATATCACCGTACATCATCCATTACAAACAATAATAAGGTCTTACACGAATAAAGGATCTCATGATCCAGTCTTAATACAACAAGGAGCGGAATAAATAATGAGCGTAGTGGTGGGGTCCATCTTTAGGGTCATAGGCAATGCTGACAATGGAAGATAGTCCTAGATATCATAGCCGTCCTGCTGTCCTTCATCTTGGTAGTCTCCTTCATAGTCTGGCCACGGGAATAGCCAGGGACAAAAGCCATGAGTACTCTTTAAGTACTCGCAAACTACCACTAACAAGTAAGATAGTTCTAGTGGGAATGATAAGTTCTAAGTCTATTTGTAAAGTTCAATTTGAAACCTAAGCTGAGTTCAAAAACAAAGAAAGATAAAATAAAGTTTGAAATCACCTAAGTGGGAACTTAATTGTCATAGTCACAACTCTGTTGTGGTCAAGTCATGTCACAATTCATTTCATAAGTTATTCTGAAAACATCTGACAATGGAACAGTATGGCCACTCCAACTGTCCATAACCTCGGGCGTGGCTATTCAAATAGTTTGACACTCTACAGAGGTGGTACACTTTCACCACAAGATTCGATACATCTATCAGGGATAACCTTGAATCATCATAATTAGTATGCAGATAATCAAACATAACCTTTCCTTTACACACCCTAGTATAAGCACCTCTCCTATGAGTATGGCCTCCCAACCATGACCATCTGTCATCCTGGGCACTACATAGGTGGACAACATTGAGAGGTAGCCTCAGCTCAAACCTCTCCCACGAGGGAACTAATACTAATGCATATAAACTTCCGGCTAAGCCTTACCCAATTTAGGTATTGTGGTTGTACGGTAAAATTGGAATGGTATCGCATCCGAACCCAACCATCAGTTTTGTAAAAGGGCTAAGGCTCATGCCTCAACATTATTTTCATCACAAAGCATTTGTGTTTCTCAACACATGTCAAAACATCTCAATAGAATGACTCCTCATTCCAAGGTTTTCACAAATCATTTTCACCAAGTATTCCCATCTAAAGTGAATCAAGTTTTGGTTTAGCTCTAAACTACCAAGTTAAGAGTGTTCACTAAGGTGGAATGCTAATCTCAATCTCATGCCATAAAATGACATCTAAGTCTAACTAGATAGGTCAAGTTTTATTCTTTTTATGCTAGTCTTTAAACAAGTAAATGACTTTGGTAAAGTAAAGAAGGTAAAGCATGCCGAATGCCTTTCCTTAGGTTATCCACTTGCAAGGGTTATCTTGCATTGTTAATTATGGCTTGCTAGTATAATACTTTCAAGTGTTAGCTTGCCTTGGGTAGTGTAGTGGTTGAAGTTTTCTTCCTCCTCCTCTTGGTAGAACTCCTCCTCCTCGAAAGCTTGGTCGGTACTATCGTCTATAAATACATACGGGATACACAATCACCAAACAATACTTAACTAGTCTACTTAGCACACTAAGGCACACATTTGATGATCTATTATCATCACAAGCATCACAAGGTTTAATTAACTAGCTTCATTCTTTTTATTTGAGAAAAGTAATTTCTACTCATTGAAAATAACTAAGATTTCATATTCTCCAATTAAAATATGGGATCATGTGGACACATGTCATCACCACATATTCTAACATATGGGAATATGATTTAAAGGTTGGATCATATTTTAATAAGTTTAAGTTTAATATTTAATGATTTAAAGTGACTAGAAATGCCTATATAGCATTATTTTGGTACTAGTCCAAAGTCACTGCATGCAAACATTAATATTCTTACATAATCAGATAGGTATGGTTAAATGTGATTTTGGAGAGTTGGAATCAACTCAAAAGCTATTATGGTTTATTTTATAAAACTGTTTGAATGTGCAAAAGCTTCTGTCTTGTTATTTTTACTAGGAGAGATCTCTAACTCTAAGTGATTTATATCCAACTGGCTCGGATAGAGATTTTTATTACCTTTCCAACAAAATTGGAATCACTCAATTTGGATTTGTAGAACTCTCTGAATTGATTTTTAAACTAAGGGACATAATTGATTTTAAGTCTAAATAGAAAAAACCTAATTTGAATTACTGGGTCAGCGCGGGAAACTAATTGGGCCGGCCTAGTGAAGCTCAGCGGCGCAGCGGGCAACTGACAAGGGGGGTCCACATGTCAGTGTCACTTAAAACCCGAAGCGGTACGGGGCGATCATGACCACACGATTAGAACAAAATCTACGTCCACGGTCGTCGTTGACGACGAACTCGTCGCCGGCGAGACTGAACCCTAAGCGGTCGGTGGGGGTCTACTAGGGACGTACCAAGGCTCTAGCTAGTGCGGCGAGGCAGGAAAACGAACTGGTGGATGACGGCGGGCTCAGGCGAAGTCGCGGCAGGGGCTGAGGTGGACGAAATCGACGACCACGTTTCCTCCTCTGTTGCAGCTACCTCCGGCGGAATTCCGGCGATGGGCTGCTCGAGTGGCTCTAGCGAGAGAGGGGAAACGATCAGTGGAGAGAGGGGAGTGGAATGGTGTGGCGATTGAGGCTGGGGGTGCCCTCCTTATATAGGCTCAACGAGGGGTCCGACGGGTGTGGGTGGATCTCGTCGGTGATGACGATACAGGGGGCTACCAGCGTGGGCAAGGTAGGCGGACGGTGGGCGGTCTGCTAGTAGTCCTCTACGGCGTAATGGCGATGCTAGGGGCGGTGCCTAACGGTTGGGAGCTTTCCATTCTCTAGGAGACAAAGGCGGTGCTCGACGGTGCTCTCGGTGACTGTGGGTCGCGCGATGGTGCACGGCCGTGTCTGGCGGGTTGAGGGGGTCGAGGTGGAGTGGTGTATGCGGTTTGGTGTCGAGGCGCGGTCCATGGCATGCTGGCGGCGAGGGCGCTCTGGCATGCGCTATGCATGGCGCAGAGAGAAAGGGCGGCGCTGCTCTGGGGTGGTCCAGGGGCTATCTGTGGCCGTGGGGTGGACCGTGGGCGGCGGTGAGGTAATGCCTTACTCCCTGGGTGGCGGAGAGGGGCTGGCGGTCTGCTGTAGCTCGGGCCCGATCGGCCGGTGACCATGGCATCAGGGCGGCATGGTACTGGCTCCAGGGGCTAGGGAAAGGGGTGGTTTTGGTCTGGTTGGGCCTGGGGGAGACCAAGGTGATCAATGTGCATCAAATGGATCTACAAGATTTGCTCCAAAACATTGTTAGTTAGGTCATAATGATTCTGCTCACAAGGTGCTCGATCAAATGGCCGCATGAACAAAATATTTGAATTTTTGAAAGATTTTTGGTGGAGTGGTGTAACTTATGCTTAAGCATGTAGGTTTGCTTGGGATTTTGAAATGGAGTTCATCTGGTTTGTTTTTGAAATAGTGTGATCTTGATACATACACTACATTCAATTTTCCAATGTCATTTAAAATTAGAGTTTGAAAGGTTTTGGGAGATCACAAAGTGGGCCTTGGCACATAACTACTTGTATTAGCAAGGGGTGCAAAGAACCACAATTGTCTCTGTTGGGAATTGAGTACTAGGAACACCCGAAGTAGGCTAGGTGATTAAAATGGCAAAAATGACCATTTCCATTATTTATTCTTTTTGATTTCTTTTTCTTTGGGATTTGCTTGGGTATGATCTAGATGATGTGTAATTCACCTTAGAATCATTTTATAATCAATAGGTCACTCAAACATGGCAATTCAAAACAACTCCTATTTTAAATGGACACATATGAATGCTTAAAGATTTTTAAATGGAAAAGTTTTTGTTAACCTTCAATTTGATGATTTGGATCTTAATACTCTTGGATTAAAGTTTTGGGATGTTACAAATTGTTTTCCCTGTCTAAATTGGATTAAGATTAATTCGACAAGTGCAAACATATATAGAATAGGTTCACTTGGCGTGCATCATAAACATTGGTTCAGTACAGTTATTAATTATCAACCACAGGACCAGTTTCATACAGAAGGGGGCATATGCACCTCGTGTCAGTAGAGATGGGCGAGCACATTGTCTCGGCAGATAGGGCAGCTGGTGTTGGTCTCAAACCAAGTGAAGATGCACTTGCGGTGGTACAGATGGTTGCATCCTTGGAGACACACCGTTGTGCGCTTCGATAGCGCCTGCATGCATATGCTGCAGTGGCCATCCTCCCGCTCAACTAGGTACCAACTGTCTTGAAGCACCGGCAAGTTGACGATAAGACGGAGATTCAGGCTGAGGATTAGGTCGAAGTGGAACCTGTCGACCCACATACACACCTCAAGCCAGAGCCGGTGCAGAATGTCGTACGGCATGATGATGTCCCACTCCTCCGCCGTGAGTTGCAGGTTCTTCAACAGCCATACACGGCCAAGAACCTTGCACATAGTTCCCACGACCTTGCTTGCTCTTCGCATCTTGCTGGGAGGTAGGCTGAGATTCAACACTTCCTCTATGCAGGGTGTGGTCGCAACATCTTCCTCCTCCAGAGGGGCTAGGATACAGCCAGGCATCCTCCTGAGCTCGTACATCCTCGAGAAGAAGATCTTTAGTGTCATTGTGTACGACATCGCCTTGTTAACTAACTGTGGCTCGAAGATGGAGAAGTCGGTTGTGGCTGCGGAGATGTGGCATGCATGGAAGACATGGGGGCCAGACTCGATGATGTGCTCCTGTGAGGAGCGCTCTAGTTCCGGCGGCGCCGCCATTTGGGGATTATTTTTGGGGGGTGGGGGGAGGGGAGGGGGACGGGACGAGGGCGGGGGCTAGTCCATGGTGCTAGCCTGGATGAGGGGGCAGTGGCCAGGGGAAATGGGTGAGGGTCTGTTTGATTTGTAGGATAGGAAAATCGTAGGAATAGGAAAAACGTAGGATTGCATTGTCATGTTCACTCATATCCTATAGGAATTCATATGCCCCAAAGTGTGTTTGATTCCACTATAGGAATCTAACAAAGAGGTATGGGTGAATGTTTGATTTCCTAGAAAACTAGTACTGTATAAAGGAATCCTTAGGAAAAAATCCTATGGGAATTAATCCTACAAATCAAACAATCGTCATAGGAAAATTTCCTATAGGATTTAATCCTACAAAATTCCTAGGCAATTCCTTGGAATCAAATGGACCTTGATAGTGAAATACTCGAACAAAAGGCGGGGCCGCGCTACCTCGTCACTCCCCAACATCATCCCTGGCTCGTCCTCTCTTCATGGTTCTATTTAGGCTCGTCATAGTGCTAGTGGGTGTAATTTGGGTAGTACATAGTCCTACATGTATTGCCAACTAAGCATTTAGATGGCATGGCATGCAATTAAATGATGAGAGAGAGCCTTGGGGTAACTAGCTATGTTACCATAACGGCATCTCCAATGTGAAAATAAGGTCGGATATAAGACACCTTTGGTCAACCTTAGTGGAATTTAAACATTGTAGCACTCGGTCTTAAGCTAAGAAACCTTGCGGTCGACCATACCAGTATGACCTGACCATAAGAACTAGAAAATCATTGTTTCTCTCTCCTCACTATACAGTGCGCTTGCGGCAGAATTTCAAGACAAAATGAGTCTACATTGCAATAAATGAGACTTTGCATGATACCACACTTGTGTTACTTTCCACTATGGAGGTAGTAACTTATTTTATTTTATTTTGCGAAAATGGAGGTAGTAACTTAGAATAGTAACATATGCATGTTAAGTTACTCCCCACCATGACCAGCCTAAATATACTAGTAACTTGCATCTATTACTGTCTTCATAGTGGGTGATAACATGTGTGTGGTGTCATGGAAGACCTAATTAATTAGGTTCTAGACTCATATAAATGTCTGATGTTATGGTAATACCTCCCTCTTTTTCATCATTAATTATCATGTCATGTCACCAATTTGCTTAGTTGGTATTGCATGTACATGCAAGTTACTACTCCCACGTGACGAGAGGGATGGCTGTTGTGTGTGCGTTAAATAGAGGAAGTGTTGTTGAGCTAGACATGGAAGACCAATATTTTAACATATCCTTGATTTTTTTTGGCATCGCCTGTGCAACATAGGCACCGGTGTCGGATGGATGATAAGTGGTTTGGGCACCGATATATGCATACGCTATGGAGGGCCACCCAAGTTCTATGGATTTCCAAGCTTTTTAGCTAAAAGAGAGCAACTATGTAGATGCACATGCTGGTGGTACTTCCCCTTGCTATCGGTAAAAGAGAGAAACTATGTGGATGCGATGATGATTCAATTTGTACATAACATAACTAGTATAGGTACAACACAACCACGGCAGAAACTAAACCATACTCTAGACAAAATCAACACACACATAGACACCCGAATATCATATGTTTCTTTTTTTGTCAAGAACCTATGTCACCCTCTGCCCGTGCGGGCACGCCGTCTGGTGTTCGATGAACTCGAGGAAGCTGCCAGCCATGTCACAACCTTTGTTGCTGCACTTGAGCTTCATTCCCGAGGACATCTGATCCACCGCAGTGGTTGGTTCAAAGACGCCTCCGTATTCACACCCCGGGCACTGGCCATCGGACAATTTTCCAACACATTGTGCGCATGCAATGTGCACTGCGGCCTTCCCAAAACACTTCTCATGCAAGGAAAAGAGATTTAGCCCAAAAAATAGAGTTGTATCGAACCAGTGTGGAAAACATCATGAAAAAAGAAGTAGTAATAACCATGTACACAGGATGACGAACAATTTGAGAACACAGCCTGTAGCTGAAGACCTGCCTCATTGTACTCATGTCAATCATAGCTTCAAACAACTCGTCCGCCATAGAACCGTCTTCTTCAACTGCGGCGGATCTGAGAGGGATTTTGAGACTGAGCGGGAGAGCAGAGGGAGGAGCGCATATCTGAGAGGGTTTATGAGAGCGAGCGAGAGAGACTGGTACAATAGTTAAATACTAGGAGTACTAGACTCCTCATCTCACTCTAGGCAATATCGTCCGTCCATCGAAATTCAACAGCCATGAACCAATACCTTATCTCTTTGGCAAGAGACCTGCCCGGAGAAAACTAGGGAAGCGCTATGTTCCCAGATTAATTATCTCCCTCTGACCCGGTGTACACGTTGCTTTGACGACCTAGGGCTACGTGGAAGACTAAATATTGTACTCCAGTACTACTCCGGGATGGAGGTACTAGTACTACTACTCTCCCTATGTTTGGGATGAGAGTATGAGACTAGCCTCAATGGGGGTATCAGGTGGTACGTACTATATCATGCATTAGGGGGTTTCACAATGGGGTGTAGCTTAGCACGTTACCATAGGAGTTATAAATACCTAATAGACAACCTCTCCAATGCATTGTATTTTAGAGGTTGTTTCTTAATTTGCGAGTCTCACGTGTCGGAGTACTTCTATATAGTGACTAGTAAGTTGCACGTGCCATGCACGTGAGACTCAGATAATAGATGTATGACATATCACGGGTACTATTCAACATGGTGGTTCTAGAACATGGTGGAGTTTGCTCTAGATACTATTCAACACGAATCGAGCTGCTCTAAACCATTGGATCTAATAGCCTAACGATAAGGATTGGTGCTATGGATCATTCATATTCAAAACTGCTCCATTATAGTGGTAGAGAGAATACAGCCTATTGTGCTATGAAATTTTTGGGGTGGTGATATGATGGTTCTAGAACATGCATGGTGAAGTTTGATCTAGGTACTATTCAACACGAATCCAGCTGCTCTGAACCATTGGATCTAACAGCCCAACGGTCAGGATTGGTGCTATGGATCTAATTCAAAACTGCTCCATTATAGTAGTAGAGATAATATGCCATATTGTACGTTTAGGCATGTGCAACTTATTACTATTGTATAATGGAGTATATACTCCAAGAATTTACCATACTCGTTGCTCGAGCTACCAGCTGCTCGCCACCTCTGTTTTGAGAGTGTATAGTACTACTACTCCTAATATCCGATTAGACCATGGCCAGCTGAAAGTACGGCCGCTACAAGTACTGATATGCCATTTCTCTTGGGAGTTAATGCCCCGGACAACCACCGACTGCGAAAAACTCACGCGCCGCCAAACGGTCGCTCTGCATACTCCATGGAGCATCTAAAAAAAGTACTCCTTGGAGAAATGGTGGGTCAAAACTGAGTAGCACCGCTAGTAATACTACTAGTACTATACTTTCTCCTTTATTCTACTCTCCGGCAAAATTTATTTCTTCCTCCAAGGCATGTGACCCTCCCGGTGGATTGGCTGTGTCTTCCTTAGAGGTCTGCTTCAGCTCGAGGACAGGCCCCAAAACAATTCATCCGGCGGGAACATGCCGTCGTTGGAGCCGCCTCTATAGAGCGCCTGGTCGCCTGTGGTAAACGTGCGTTGGCCCTGCCGGTCGACGACACGATTTTCGGCCCTCTCGAGGATACCGATCCTAGGTTGGCCGCGTCATGGAGGCGTCAACACGGCAGATGAACAAAAGTGGACCTCTACAACAAAGCACCGGTCCCGATGTGCCTCCCTTTCGATTGTGACCGAGCTGTGTCTAGGCAGGCGCTCTGGATGGATATCAACCTTGGCCAAGTTAAGCCCGTGCGAGACAGCGGCCAATCCTTCCGCCGGGAACCTGCAGCCAGCGATAATGCGACCAAGGCAGACAACTTGGCTGGGCGCCAGGTTGCCGTGGCCGAGGCCGATGCCTTCCTTGGTCCCCTCGAGCCGATCGATCCTATGCTGGCCCTTGCTTACGATCAGGACATGCTCGAGTTCGATCTCGCGAGTGAGGAACCTACGGCAAGCGAGCATGCGACTAGGGCAGACAACTCGGGTGGGCGCCAGGTTGCCGTGGCCGTGGCAGACGAGCCATCCTGGGTCGCCTCGAGCCTATCGATCCTATGCTGGCCCTTGCTCACCATCAGGACATGCTCAAGTTTGAGCTCGAGTGCGAGGAACCTGCGGCCGGTGAAGGTGCGGCTGGGGGAATCGACTCGGTAGGGGTCAATGTGCTCCTCTAATCATTCCGAGCAATCTCGTCCCTTCGACCATGATCAACACACAGGTGCGCGCTGTGTTTTGTGTGTGAAGCAAACAGTAGTAGCAAGAGTATGGCCCAGCTGCTTGGTTGAAATTGAGCCGGACCCGACTGCTTTCCATGATAATTTTTAGGGACCTTTGTGCCAATTGTATGGACTTGGATGTAATTTTCTATTTTTATATAACCTTTTAATTCCACCGAACGTGTTGACTGAAGCATGATGCACTTTCTGGTGAAATTATCTACTCCCTCTGACCCAAATTAGTTCACTTCGATTTGTCTAGATTCATGTATCTAGACTTGTTTTAGTGTTAGATACATTTGAATCTAGATAAAACTAAGTCAACTAATTTGGGTCAGAGAGAGTATAAAATTAAGCTTGAAAAATATAACATGTAATTTACCCAAGAAATTAATGTAGTACTAGTAGTAAACTAGTAAGTTGTACGTGCCCTGCACGTGAGACTCAGATAATAGACGTCTGACATATCATCACTATATAAAATTATAATAGGTAAAGCAGAAAAAAATATAAATTTTATCAATATCTATAATATATGGGTGTATATTTGGTTCTCGTACTTTGTATATCATATAGAGTGAACGATTATTAGCTAATCTAAAACTTCAAAATTTGGTAACATGATCTTGAGAAACGAGGGAGAAGATTCTAGAATAATGGAGAAGTGTTTTGATGTTCCCATGTTTCCGGACATAGCGAACCACCCATATTTTACTTGTGATTCCTAGGTTCTTTCAGTTTTGAAGGTTCGTAGATAAATTAACCCACTGAAATTACACTCCTGTCTCCGATTCAAATTAATGTTCTCAGAATTATCTAGATTCGGGTATATGCATTTAGCACAAAACCATGACTAGATACATTTGAATCTAGATGAATCTATGAACATTAATATGGATCGGAGGGAGTCTTTCGAAATTATGTCAAATTATTTTGAAGCACATGTGAGCTGCCAATTGCTCTTTATATTCCACAAAAATCTTTTGAAGTTGCCCACCAGACAGCCAATATATGGAGAACACGACCGAGAGTTTTCAAAGATTCAACTTCTTCCTAGACTTTGTATGCCGACAAAGTTGACCCTGCTTTGAAAAAAGAGAGAGAAATAGGCCAACAAAACACGGGGCCTCATGCATGGCATCGTTTTGCTTGTACTACCTACCATGAAAAATAATAAACATGAGTTTTTCGCAACTTTTGAAAAAAGCGCTTCAAAAAATGGCCTACCCTGTATAAGTATGAACAGGTTTCAGGACGAGTGACCAAGCAAGGTCAGGGACATATCCATGTTTATGGAAATTTTGTACTAGTACTACAAGAAAGTAGATGTGCGCATCTTGGCATTGGTAAACAACTTTGCCAATGGGAGTTCCCAAATACTAGGAAAAGTAACAACTCCAATTTTCTAAGCGATGCCAATATTTTTCTCTGTAAAGCAAAGTACTCCACTTCCATACTAGTACTATTCGAAAAGGGAGGTGGCTCCTTCCATAAAAAGGAGGCAGCGCGAGAGCAGCGGGCGGAGGAGCCGGAAGATGGTGCGATGTCAGAGCAAAGATATGATGGGCTACTGACACGAGGTACAGTCCACTAGTAGTAAATATATGGACCTACTAGTAGTAATATGCACACAAAACAAGTTGTGTTTTCTCTCTCCTTCGCCGGCTCTCACCATCCAGCTTCCATCAATCTCTTCTCTGCAGCCGCGGGTGCACAGTCTGTCTTGTCTCTTCCTCGTCCACATCGTGGCACTGCGCACGTGTGACTTGATACGGCACACGGATCTACTTCCAGCAACCGTTTGCCCCTAGAAATTCAAGCCATCTACTGGATTAATAATCTTCTACACTAGTACAAAAAGTCGCACAAGTAATAATAATAATTACAAAAAGGTCCTTAGACCACATTCAACGACTACAAACCCTAGTGTGCTAATTGGAGTGTCTCGCTCCTTCAAGACCTACGGTACCCAGGTTCCAAAAAATAAATAAAGAATGCCACTGCCCCAATTATCAGACTAAGTATACCATGCTTTCTTACAATTCCCAAGTTTTAGGTTTTTTCAAGCGGGCATAGAAATGTTTTTCATTTTATTCCTGTTTAATCTTCTTGCTTTTTGATGAGGTTGCTTCATGTAATTCTAGTTGTTCTATAGTTCAAATGTTAAGTATTTTACATGCTGGTATAAAGCTAGGAATAGATGACGTGTCACTTTGTTATACCTAATACTCGGTTATACTATTGAACTAGCTTTCACACACTTGTAGATTATTAATTTAGACCTAATTCGACAAATCGATGAAAAGTCGTCTAAGTGGGTGAAATTAGCTAGAATATTAAGTTTGAAAAATATAACATGTAATTTTCCAACCACTTTATGTACTATAGTAAATAAATGGCACATGCTATGAACTCTAAGCCATATTGATTGCACTTCCTTCCAAAAATACTTTTACTTCTTCACCATGCATGCTAATATGCACCGACCTAGCTATACCAAAATATGGGCACACGGTCATTATCTTGATGAAGACAGTGTATGTCCATGACCCTTGTCATTTGGTTTGAAACCCAAGAAAGTTCATACATAGTAGTACATGATATAGTAGGCAATACCAGAAGTGTGAGTTTTTCAAGTACTTTTACTGGTTAAAAAATAAGAAAGAATGGCCCCACCAAATATTCATACAAAGTGGACAATCTTTCTTACAGTTCCCAAGTTTAAGTATTTTTCAAACTTCCAAGCTAAAGCTCCACGTGCACTTAAATGCATGACTCTAAGTCGATTAAACAAAATTAGGTCAAACTTTAATACATGTCAGTGTGATAGACTATTACTCTTGAAAATATCCAAAATCTTTTGAAGGTACCCAGACAACCAATATATCATGGGCCAACAATAGTTTTGAAAAAAACCATTACTGATTAGTATTTGCATACTGACAAATTTGACCGCGTATAGAAAATATTCAAACAAAATAAAGCTTAAAACAAAAACATGAGACTTCATTATGATTGGGGTACTTTTGCTAGTAGTATTATTAATTGCCAAGAAAAATGAGAAACATGAGATTCGACAACCTTAGGGAAAACGGATTTCCATTATAGCCCACCATGATGTAACATTATTAATTCTTGGTTTTTAGCACGAACGACTAATAAGGTCATGGCCTTCTATATCGATGTATACCCTAGCTACACTTTTACATAGGGTTCTGACATCAGGTAGATGGGTGCGTCTTGGCCTAGTAAACAATGTTACCCGTGGGAGTTCCGAACAATTAGGAAAAAACATTTTTCATTTTTCCAACTGATTATGGGGATGTTTTGTACTAGCAGTAAAGAAAATCAGAAGAATGTGGCACTAAATGCGAGAAGCGCGCCATGTTTCCGGACATAGCAAACCATCCATGTTTTACTTGCGATTCCTAGGTTCTTTGAGTTTTCAAGGTTCGTAGATAAATTAACCCAATTAAATTACACTACTGTGTCCAATTCAAATTAATATTCTTAGATCTATCTAGATTCAGATATATGTATCTAGCACAGAAACATGACTAGATACATTTGAATCTAGATGAATCTATAAACATTAATATGGAATAGAGGGAGTTTGTCGAATTTAGGTCAAATTATATCGAACCACATGTGAGCTACCAATTGCTCTTTAAATTTCACAAAAATCTTTTGAAGTTGCCCACCAGACAACCAATATATCGAGAACACGACCGGGAGTTTTCAAAGATTCAACTTCTTTCTAGACTTTGCATGCCGGCAAAGTTGACCTTGCTTTGGAAAAAGAGAGAGAAATAGGAAACAAAAACAGGGGGACTCATGCATAGAATCCTTTTTCTTGTATTGCCTTCCATGAAAAATAATAAACATGAGTTTTCACAACTTTTGAAGAAACCTGCTTCACAAAAATGGCCTACAATGTATAAGCATGAACAGGTTTTAGGACGAGTGACCAAGCAAGGTCATGGACATATCCACATCATAGTTTATGGTAATTTGGTAGTACTACAAGAAAGTAGATGTGTGCATCTTGGCATTGATACAGAACTTTGCTAGCGAGTTTCCAAATACTAGGAAAAGTAACAACTCTACTAAGCGTTGGAAATATTTTTTCTATAAAGCAAGGTACTCCACCTCATTCTGTACTACTACTCCAAGAGGTAGGCAACGCGAGAGGAGGGCCCTGAACGTGAGAGTCGGATAATAGACATATGACATATCATCATTATATAAAATTATAATAGGTAAAGCACAAAAAATTATAAATTTGATCAACATACATAAAGTATGGGTGTATATTTGGTTCTTGTACTCTGTATTATCATGTAGAAGTCAAAGATTATTAGCTACCGAAAACACTTGTTTATTTGGTAATATGGTCTAGAGAGACAAGGGAGAAGATTCTAGTATGATGGAGATGTCTATTTTGCGGTTTATCCATAGCATTCATAATGCTGAAGACTATCTATACAATCTTCTAGATGCTATAATGGAAAAGAAGATCCAACGGTTGGAAATATTGGGATTCGCGAGTATTGAGATCCAACGGTCGGCATTCAAAGTTATTCGTACAATCTTATCATACCAAGTACTATATAGTGTATGAATACAAATAACTTTGAATATTGACCGTTGGATCAAGACTCGCGAATCCGAATGACATTTCCAGCCGTTGGATCTTCTTTTCCATTTTAGCATCTAGAAGATTCTATTGACAGTCTTCAGCATAATTAATGCTATGCACAAACCTCAAAACACACTTCTCCATCATACTAGAATCTTATCACTCGTTTCTCGAGAATATTGTTACTACCAAAAATTTCAAGTGTTAGGTAGCTAATAATCTTTGACTTCTACACATGACAATAGAAAGTAGAAGAACCAAATATACACCCATACTTTATATATGTTGATCAAATTTATATTTTTCTACTTTACCTATTATAATTTTATATAATGATGATATGTCAGATGTCTCTTATCTGATTTGTCTCCAATTCAAATTAATATTCTCAGATTAGTCTAGATTCGGATATATGTATCTAGCACAGAAACATGACTAGATACATTTGAATCTAGATAAATCTATGAACATTAAAATGGATCGGAGGGAGTCTGTCGAAATTATGTCAAATTATTTCGAACCATATGTGAGCTCCCAATTGCTCTTTAAATTCCACAAAAATCTTTAGAAGTTGCCCACCAGATAGCCAATATATGGAGAACCTGACTGAGAGTTTTCAAAGATTCAACTTCTTTCTAGACTTTGCATGCCAGCAAAGTTGACCCTGCTTTGAAAAAAGAGAGTGAAATAGGCCAAAAAACAGGGGGCCTCATGCAAGGCGTCCTTTTGCTTGTACTACCTGCCATGAAAAATAATAAACATGAGTTTTTCACAACTTTTGAAAAAAGCCGCTTCACAAAAATGGCCTACCATGTATAAGTATGAACAGGTTTCAGGACGAGCGACCAAGCAAGGTCACGGACATATCCATGTTTATAGGAATTTTGTAGTAGTACTACAAGAAAGTAGATGTCCGCATCTTGGCGTTGGTAAACAGCTTTGCCAATGGGAGTTCCCAAATACTAGGAAAAGTAACAACTCCAATTTTCTAAGCGATGGAAATATTTTTCTCTGTAAGGAAAGTACTCCACTTCCGTACTAGTACTACTCCAAAAGGGAGGTGGCTCCTTCCAAAAAAGGAGGCAGCATGAGAGCAGCAGGCAGAGGAGCCGGAATGCGGTGCGATGTCAGAGCAAAGCTATGATGGGCTGCTGACACGAGGTACACTCTACTAGTAGTAAATTATGGACCTACTAGTAGTAATATGCATGCAATACAAGTTGTGTTTTCTCTCTACTTCCCTGGCTCTCACCATCCATCCTCCATCGTCTCTTCTCTATGGCCGCAGGTGCACAATCCGGCTTGTCTCTTCGTCGTCCACAGCGTGGCGCTGCGCACGTGTGACTTGGTATGGCACACCGATCTACTTCCAACAACTGTTCACCCCCCCCCCCCGAAATTCAATCCATCTACTGGATTGATAATCATCTACACCAATACAAAAAGTCTCAAAAGTAATAATAATTACAAAAAGGTCCCCAGACCACATTGCGACGACTACATACCCTAGTGCGCCAATTGGAGTGTCTCGCTCCTTCAGGACCTACGGTACCTAGGTTCCAAAAACTAAATAAAGAATGCCACTGCCTCAATTTTCAGACTAAGTGTACCATGCTTTCTTACAATTCGAAAGTTTTAGGATTTTTTAAGCGGGCATAGAAATGTTTTTCATTTTATTCCTGTTTAATCTTCTTGCTTTTTGATGAGGTTGCTTCATGTAATTCTAGTTGTTCTATAGTTCAAATGTTAGGTATTGTACATGGTGGTATAAAGCTGGCAATATATGAAGTGTCACTTTGTTATACCTAACACTCGGTTATACTATTGAACTAGCTCTCACGCACTTGTAGAATATTAATTTAGACCTAATTCGATAAATCAAAGGAAAGTCATCTGAGTGGGTGAAATTAGCTATAAAATTAAGCTTGAAAAATATAACATATAATTTATCCAACCACTTTATGTACTATAGTAAATAAATGGCACATGCTATGAACTCTAAGCCATATTGATTGCACTTCCTTCCAAAAATACTTTTACTTCTTCACCATGCATGCTAATATGCACCGACCTAGCTATACCAAAATATGGGCACACGGTCATTATCTTGATGAAGACAGTGTATGTCCATGACCCTTGTCATTTGGTTTGAAACCCAAGAAAGTTCATACATAGTAGTACATGATATAGTAGGCAATACCAGAAGTGTGAGTTTTTCAAGTACTTTTACTGGTTAAAAAATAAGAAAGAATGGCCCCACCAAATATTCATACAAAGTGGACAATCTTTCTTACAGTTCCCAAGTTTAAGTATTTTTCAAACTTCCAAGCTAAAGCTCCACGTGCACTTAAATGCATGACTCTAAGTCGATTAAACAAAATTAGGTCAAACTTTAATACATGTCAGTGTGATAGACTATTACTCTTGAAAATATCCAAAATCTTTTGAAGGTACCCAGACAACCAATATATCATGGGCCAACAATAGTTTTGAAAAAAACCATTACTGATTAGTATTTGCATACTGACAAATTTGACCGCGTATAGAAAATATTCAAACAAAATAAAGCTTAAAACAAAAACATGAGACTTCATTATGATTGGGGTACTTTTGCTAGTAGTATTATTAATTGCCAAGAAAAATGAGAAACATGAGATTCGACAACCTTAGGGAAAACGGATTTCCATTATAGCCCACCATGATGTAACATTATTAATTCTTGGTTTTTAGCACGAACGACTAATAAGGTCATGGCCTTCTATATCGATGTATACCCTAGCTACACTTTTACATAGGGTTCTGACATCAGGTAGATGGGTGCGTCTTGGCCTAGTAAACAATGTTACCCGTGGGAGTTCCGAACAATTAGGAAAAAACATTTTTCATTTTTCCAACTGATTATGGGGATGTTTTGTACTAGCAGTAAAGAAAATCAGAAGAATGTGGCACTAAATGCGAGAAGCGCGCCATGTTTCCGGACATAGCAAACCATCCATGTTTTACTTGCGATTCCTAGGTTCTTTGAGTTTTCAAGGTTCGTAGATAAATTAACCCAATTAAATTACACTACTGTGTCCAATTCAAATTAATATTCTTAGATCTATCTAGATTCAGATATATGTATCTAGCACAGAAACATGACTAGATACATTTGAATCTAGATGAATCTATAAACATTAATATGGAATAGAGGGAGTTTGTCGAATTTAGGTCAAATTATATCGAACCACATGTGAGCTACCAATTGCTCTTTAAATTTCACAAAAATCTTTTGAAGTTGCCCACCAGACAACCAATATATCGAGAACACGACCGGGAGTTTTCAAAGATTCAACTTCTTTCTAGACTTTGCATGCCGGCAAAGTTGACCTTGCTTTGGAAAAAGAGAGAGAAATAGGAAACAAAAACAGGGGGACTCATGCATGGCATCCTTTTTCTTGTATTGCCTTCCATGAAAAATAATAAACATGAGTTTTAACAACTTTTGAAGAAACCCGCTTGACTAAAATGTCCTACCATGTATAAGTATGAACAGGTTTCAGGATGAGCGACCAAGATAGGTCATGGACATATCCACATCATAGTTTATGGTAATTTGGTAGTACTACAAGAAAGTAGATGTGTGCATCTTGGCATTGGTAAACAACTTTGCCAATATGAGTTTCGAAATACTAGGAAAAGTAACAACTCTACTAAGCGATTGAAATATTTTTTCTATAAAGCAAAGTATTCCACCTCATTTTGTACTGCTACTCCAAAAGGTAGGCAGCGCGAGAGCAGCGAGAGGAGTGCCCTGCACGTGAGACTCGGATAATAGACGTATGAAATATCATTATTATATAAAATTATAATAGGTAAAGCATAAAAAATTATAAACTTGATCAACATACATAAAGTATGGGTGTATATTTGGTTCTTGTAGTTTGTATCATCATATAGAAGTCAAAGATTATTAGCAACCCAAAACACTGATGTTTTTTGGTAATATGGTCTAGAGATACGAGGGAGAAGATTCTAGTATGATGGAGAAGTGTGGTTTGAGGTTTATGCATGGCATTCATTATGCTGAAGACTATTTATACAATCTTGTAGATGCTATAGTGGAAAAGAAGATCCAACGGTTGGAAATATTGGGATTCACGAGTATTGAGATCCAATGGTGGCATTCAAAGTTATTCATACAATCTTATCTTACCAAGTACTATATAGTCTACGAATACAAATAACTTTGAATATTGACCGTTGGATCAAGACTCGTGAATCCGAACGACATTTCCAGTCGTTGGATCTTCTTTTCTATTCTAGCATCTAGAATATTCTATTGATAGTCTTCAACATAATTAATGCTATGCACAAACCTCAAAACACACTTCTCCATCATCCTAGAATCTTATCACTCATTTCTCTAGACCATTGTTACTACCGAAAATTTCAAGTGTTAGGTAGCTAATAATCTTTGACTTCTACACATGACGATACAAAGTAGAAGAACCAAATTTACACCCATACTTTATATATGTTGTCAAATTTATATTTTTCTGCTTTACCTATTATAATTTTATATAGTGATGATATGTCATACATCTCTTATATGATTTGTCTCCAATTCAAATTAATGTTCCTAGATTTGTCTAGATTCGGGTATATGTATCTAGCACAAAAACATGACTAGATACATCTGAATCTAATATGGATTGGAGGGAGTTTGCCAAAATTATGTCAAATTATTTCGACCCACATATGAGCTGCCAATTGCTCTTTAAATTCCACAAAAATATTTTCAAGTTGCCCACCAGACAGCCAATATATGGAGAATACGACCGAGAGTTATCAAAGATTCAAATTCTTTCTAGACTTGGCATGCTAGCAAAGTTGACCCTGTTTGAAAAAAGAGAGAGAAATAGGCCAAAAAACAAGGGGCCTCATGCATGTCGTCCTTTTCCTTGTACTACATGCATGAAAAATAATAAACATGAGTTTTTCACAACTTTTGAAAAAAGCCGCTTCACAAAAATAGCCTACCATGAATAAGTATGAACAGGTTTCAGGACGAGCGACCAAGCAAAGTCACGGACATATCCATGTTTATGGGAATTTTGTAGTAGTCCTACAAGAAAGTAGATGTGCGTATCTTGGCGTTGGTAAACAACTTTGCCAATGGGAGTTCCCGAATACTAGGGAAAGTAACAACTCTAATTTTCTAAGCGATGGAATTTTTTTTCTCTATAAAGCAAAGTACTCCACTTCCGTACTAGTACTACTCGAAAAGGGAGGTGGCTCATTCCAAAAAAAAGGAGGCCGCGCGAGAGCAGCGGGCAGAGGATCCGGAAGGCAGTGCGATGTCAGAGCAAAGCTATGATGGGTTGCTGACACGAGGTACACTCTACTAGTAGTAAATATATGGACCTACTAGTTGTAATATGCACGCAAAACAAGTTGTTTTTTCTCTCTCCTTCGCTGGCTCTCACCATCCATCCTCCATCGGTCTCTTCTCTACAGCCGCGGGTGCACAGTCCGACTTGTCTCTTCCTCGTCCACAGCATGGCGTTGCGCACGTGTGACTTGGTACGGCACACCGATCTACTTCCAGCAACCGTTTCCCCCTGAAATTGAAGCCATCTACTGGATTAATAATCATCTACACCAAACAAAAAGTGCAAAAGTAATAAGAATAATTAAAAAAGGTCCTTAGACCACATTGCGACGACTATAAACCCTAGTGTGCTAATTGGAGTGTCTCGCTCCTTTAGGATCTAGGGTTCCAAAAAATAAATAAATAATGCCACTGCCCCAATTTTTAGACTAAGTGTACCATGCTTTCTTACAATTTCCAAGTTTTAGGATTTTTCAAGCGGGCATAGAAATTTTTTTCATTTTATTTCTGTTTAGTCTTCTTGCCTTTTGATGAGGTTGCTGCATGTAATGCTAGATGTTCTATATTTCAAATGTAATGTATTTTACATGCTTGTATAAAGCGAACAATAGATGAAGTGTCACTTTTTTTATACCTAACACTCGGTTATGCTATTGAACTATCTCTCACACACTTGTAGAATATTAATTTAGACCTAATTCAACAAATCGACTGAATGTCATCTGAGTGGGTGAAATTAGCTAGAAAATTATGCTTGAAAAATATAACATGTAATTTATCCAACCACTTTATGTACAATAGTAAATAAATGGCACATGCTATGAACTCTAAGCCATATTGATCGCACTTCCTTCCAAAAAATACTTTTACTTCTTTACAATGCATGCTAACATGCACCAACCTAGCTATACCAAAACATGGTCACACGGTCATTATCTTGATGAAGACATGGTATGTCCATGGCCTTGGTCATTTGGCTTGAAACCTAAGAAAGTTCATACATAGTAGTACATGATATAGTAGCCAATACCAGAAGTGTGAGTTTTTCAAGTACTTTTACTGGTAGAATAATAAGAAAGAATGGCCCCACCAAATTTTCGTACAAAGTGGACAATTCTTTCTTATAGTTCCCAAGTTTAAGTATTTTTCAAACTTGCAAGCTAAAGCTCCATGTGCACTTAAATGCATGAATCTAAGTCGATTGAACGAAATTAGGTCAAACTTGATACATGTGAGCGTGATAGACTATTACTCTTGAAAATATCCAAAATTCTTTTGAAGGTATCCAGGCAGTCAATATATCATGGGCCAACAACAGTTTTGAACAATGCCAGTACTAATTAGTATTTTCATAACGACAAATTTGACTGCGTATGGAAAACATTCAAACAAAATAAAGTGTAAAACAAAAACTGAAGGAAATATGCCCTGAGAGGCAATAATAAAGTTGTTATTATATATTTCTTGTATATGATAGATGTTTATTTTGCATGCTATAATGGTATTGATAGGAAACATCAATACATGTGTGTTTAATAAACAAAAAGGGTTCCTAGTTATGCCTCTCTTATAGACTAGCTTGTTGATTAACAAGATGATCAAAGTTTCCTGATCATGGACATTGGATGTTGTTAATAACAAGGTCGCAACATTTGTGAAATGATGTGATGAACATTCATCCGAAGTATAGCATTACGATCAGGTCATTATGTTTATATTGCTATAACATCATACAAAGTAGTCTTAGTCCTTAGACCATGAGATCATGTTAATTGCTAACACCGGAAGAGTATCTTGATAACATCAAACGTCACACCGTAACAGGGTGACTATAAAGATGGGTTCAGTACTACGAAGGTGTTATGTTGAGGCTCATGGATCAAGAGTGGAATTTGTCAATCCAGATGACGGATAGATATACTCTGGGCCCTCTCGGTGATATCACATTAAGATAGCTTGCAAGCAAGTGATGTGATCACTAGAATGTTATATCACGGGAACGAGAAAAGAGTGCATGTCGGTAACGAGATCAAACTAGGTATTTGGATACCGATGATCGAATATCGGACATGTATTATATCATGAGACAAAGGGATTAAATTGCTGACGTTAATGGTTCTCACGATCACAAAAGTCATCGTTGAATATGCAGGAGTCGGTATGGATCTCCAGGTCCTGCTTCTGATTATTGATCTGAGAGGAGTCTCAATCATGTCTGCATTATTCGCGAACCGTATGGTGACACACTTAAGGGTTGCCGGACACCATTTAGGAGCACATATGTTCCAGACAAAAGGTTTGCAAAGCGCAGGAAATGTTTCGATAGAAACAGGAATTGTTTCGATAGAAACCGGAATTGTTTCGGGTGAAATTGCAGAAACTGGTTCTGAATGTAATATTGCAATGTTGCAAGGGGTTTTATGTGAATGTTTGTTAATTAAAGTAATTAACAAAATTCTGAATAAAATAAATAAAAGAGTTTTATTAAATGAGAGAGCATTAAATTTGGAGAAATTTAATGCATTTAAAGTGGAGACTTTAAAAGGGAATGTGAAGAGGCATTTTAATGTGGAGAGGTTACCAGCACATGAATGGGGGAGGTGAGGGGTCACCCCCCATGCGCCGGCCATGGAGAGAGGAGGCACCCCCTCCTCCTATAAAAGGCCACCCATTCCCTCCTTCATCCTCACACCTCCTCGTGAAAGATCTCTCTCCCCCTCTAGATATTCCCCCATGGTCTCGGATTAGCGAGATACATGTTCCCGGTGGCCTTGCGTCTGGAAGGAGTTGCTGCTTCCGCTGATTCGCTGGAGCAAGGAGGTGGAGGTTGTCCGGTGGCTTGAACGTGTGTGCGAGGACGGATGCGCTGCTGTTTTGTGGCGCTCGGACTACCACACGATCTTGAGATCGATAAGCGTACGACTACATCAACCACGACTTCCTACTCGTTAACAAAACTCGTTGTCTTCGAGGGTAAGTTCATGGATGTATGTCCACCCGTTGCTCTGTATCTAGTAGATAGATCTTGGCATATAGTTCTCATCGTAGGAATTTTTTTGTTTTCTATGCTGCGGACCCAACAGTGGTATCAGAGCCCGATCTATGCGTAGGTGCTTTGCACGGGTAGCACCTGGGTATTTGATACGGGATCAGTTGCTAATATATGTAACTCCGTTCAGGGGCTGCGGAACAAGCGACAACTAGCAAGGTATGAGGTCACGATGCGGGTCGTCAATGGATCAATAGTTGATGTGATCGCCATCGGAACGCTGCCTCTCCATATGCCGTCGGGATTAGTTATAAACCTGAATAATTGTTATTTGGTGCCTGCACTGAGCATGAACATTGTATCCGGATCATGTTTGATGCAAAGTAGTTATTCGTTTAAGTCTGAAAACAATGGTTGTTCGATTTATATGAATAATATCTTTTATGGTCATGCACCTATGTTGAATGGTTTATTTCTATTGGATCTCGATAGTAGTATTACGCATATTCATAATGTTGATGCTAAAAGGATTAAACTTGATAATGATATATCTGCATATATGTGGCACTGCCGTCTAGGTCATATTGGCGTTAAACGCATGAAGAAACTCCATTCTGATGGACTTTTGGAATCACTTGATTTTGAATCATTTGATACATGTGAGCCATGCCTTATGGGCAAGATGACTAGAACGCCGTTTTCCGGTTCAATGGAACGGGCGACAGATTTATTGGAAATCATACATACTGATGTGTGTGGACCAATGAGTGTGTCGGCGCGAGGTGGATATCGTTATGTTGTTACTTTCACGGATGATTTGAGTAGATACGGGTATATCTATTTGATGAAACACAAGTCTGAAACTTTTAAAAAGTTCAAGGAATTTCAGAATGAAGTGGAAAATCATCGTAATAGAAAGATCAAATTTCTATGGTCTGACCGTGGAGGAGAGTATCTTAGTTACGAGTTTAGCACACACATGAAAGAGTGTGGAATAGTTTCACAACTCACGCCTGCCGGAACACCACAACGTAATGGTGTGTCAGAACGTCGTAATCGTACTTTATTGGATATTGTTCGATCTATGATGTCTCTGACTGACTTGCCACTGTCATTTTGGGGTTATGCACTGGAAACCGCTACATTCACTTTAAATAGGGCACCATCTAAATCCGTTGAAAAGACACTGTATGAATTATGGTTTGGAAACAAACCTAAGCTGTCATTTCTTAAAGTTTGGGGATGTGATGTTTATGTGAAGAAACTTCAACCGGATAAACTCGAACCCAAAGCGGAAAAATGCGTCTTCATAGGATACCCTAAGGAAACAATTGGGTATACCTTCTATCACAGATCCGAGGGCAAGGTCTTTGTTGCCAAGAATGGATCCTTTCTTGAGAAGGAGTTTCTCGTGAAAGGTGTGAGTAGTCGGAAGGTAGAACTCGAAGAGGTTATTGAACCTTCTCTTCATGAAATGGCGAGTAGCGCAGCACCGGAAGTTGTTTCGGAGTTGACTTCACCTAATGAAGAGAGAGCTAATGATATTGATCATGAAACTCCGAAAGAGGACACTACCGAACCTCGCAGGTCAAGGAGGACACGTGCAGCTCCTGAACTGTACGGCAATCCTGTTATGAATTTCATGATTGATGAAATAGATGACCCTGTGACGTATGAAGAAGCGATGATGAGCCCTGATTCCAACAAATGGCTAGAAGCCATGAAATCCGAGATGGAATCCATGTACGAAAACCAGGTTTGGACCTTGGTGGACTTACCTCACGATCGAAAGGCTATTGAGAATAAATGGATTTTCAAAAGAAAAACTGATGCTGATGGTAATGTAACCATCTATAAGGCTCGATTTGTCGCAAAGGGGTTTTGACAAATTCAAGGAGTTGACTACGATGAGACATTCTCTCCTGTAACTACGTAGGTGAATTACGCTCTTAGTTGCATGCCTGGATGAACGAAAGTGGTTAAAATAGTACGGTGGGGCCCAGGGCCACTCACGGTAGACCTTTCGGCCATCCTAACCACTTTCAGATCATCAGGACAAGAACGAGCGGCGTAATCGACAGGCGAAGGGATCAACTACATACACAAATGAGTATGTATGCAAGCCACATACAATAGTCCTCAGAGCCACTCCATCTAAAAGAAATAGAAATATTGCAACGCCATACGGCAAGATTCAAATATCCTAGATAGAGATAATAATTTAGGATAGCTCCTCATACAACCAACATCAGAGTATCAGGCGGAAGCGGAAAACAAGATCCGAGTACGGATAGGAAGCAAATCGGCATAAGATGCCACATAAATAAACACATCCCGCCTACAGATCTCACGGATCCCCGTTCCCGGAATCTCTACACCGAAAGATCGTTGCCAACATCATCTGTCTCCTCCACCCAGTATCCATCTTGCGGGTACACCTGTTCATATGAATCAAACAATTTATCGTGTGAGACCCTAGGGGTACTCAGCAAGTCTTTATGCCACTAAAGGTGACACAACCTGGGGTGACGCAATTGCAGCAAAAGATAATAACTAACAAGTCTATAGATACTCGCTAACCATCCGCCTAACCAATGATAGACGGATGTCCGTTAATTAGGAACAACAGTTATAACAGTATAATTAACAGATCCATCCTCCTCCTCGCTTACCAACGAGGAAGCGGACGAACATCCCCCATCATCCGTTGGCAGTTTTATTAACCATTCCATGAGTATTGCACTATTTACAAGTCAAGTACTTAGTCAATTTAAAGGCCGTGCTTTAGTTATACTTGTCTATGATCGAGAAACTGTGCTCTAAGTCATCCATAACCGTGGACACGGCTTTCAGAAAGATTTACACTACAGGGGTGCACGAATAGCAACACACACTCGATCAACCCTGGAAAAACCAA
Source organism: Avena eriantha (assembly GCA_910589775.1). Classification (NCBI taxonomy): domain Eukaryota; kingdom Viridiplantae; phylum Streptophyta; class Magnoliopsida; order Poales; family Poaceae; genus Avena; species Avena eriantha. The sequence continues at coordinate 323,584,456 of OU342744.1, forward strand.
CTCAAAACCCAACGAGGCATTCACGATAAAGCGATCACAGGATTCCGAAATATTTCAGGGGGCCACCCCATTAAGCTACCTGCAATGAAGTTGGCCGGCTCCGAGACGGACCCAAGGTTTGCGTCAATGGCTGTAAACGACTGGGAACCCGAAAGTGTGACTGGGCTTGTCAATACCGCGAAAACACTCCGCATCCCAAACAGTATAGGTGCTCCACGCACAATCTTAAATAAAACAGTAAAGCATGGCATAAGTACAGGATAGTAACAAAGCCCCAAACTACTTTGTGGCCCCAAGAAATAAGAATGAATCAAGCTCTGGCTCAGGGGGGTCCATAAGGCCTCCCGGATGTGGATAGTGCGAATAAAAAAGGAACAGGAATCATGTACTCGGGGTCCTACGGGACACAAGTGAGCATGAAAAACCAAATAGCGGATAATGCTCACCGGTGCCTCTTTCATTAGTTATCCCATTACTACTCAAGTTATGTTTTTTAGGTACCCTCGTTATGCATCAGACACTCACATACCCTACACATGCTTTTCTACGACTCGCATGGCTCAAACAACTCCTGTAGTAATGGCTCATGGGATGGAGGAACAAGCTTCGGTGGGGTTTAAAAGTAAAGGCTATGAGTACTTGGGATTCAATTTAATGCAATCGCGACTCAATGATGCAAGAATAAGATAGAGGCAATAGGTACTAAATGTATGCAAGCATGTGGTAGTGCTTGACTGGCAGCTCAGTTGAAGCGAGAGATGGATCTGGGTAGTACTCCTGTGATTCCTGGTAGTTCTCCTGCTGGGCGTCTATTCGACGAAGAACCAAACAAACAAGGGCCAACATAAATAAAGTACACAAGCATATGAATTAAAATGCGACAAGGAAACAAGCATGCCATGATAAATGATGCACAAGAATAAAGTACATGGCATTAAATTAGCATGGCATGGTGAGGTGTGGAATACAAGAATAAAGCATTTTATTATTTGTTTAGTCAAGTTTTATTGCCATAAACAGTTCAGATTTTTAATACTAACATGATTCATGCTTCAAAACAGAATAAGCTCTGCATATATAGAACGGGCTCGTTGCGCTGATCGATTTAGACATATTATTTGTCAAATTTGGAGTTATAGATTTTAAGTTATTAATTTATTAAGAAAAGGGCATTTGTTTGTAATTTTAATCATCTCGAAATTTTAAAGTGTTCAAACAATATTTTGAATGGCATATTTGAATTCCTCACATTTTTCTGATTCCAAAACATATATTATTTGTATTATTTGGATTTGTAAATTAAAAGTTATTTAAAAACTAATTTGAATTTGAATTTAAACAATTTTGAATTTATTTTGTTTAAATAGCTCAACAGAGAAACTTTTATTACTCAGCTCGACCCAGCCACAGTCACTGACGGGTGGGCCAGCCACTGGCCGGACATACGCGCGTGGAAAACTTTTCTCACCGGGGCTCTGTCTAGCCAGTGTGACTGCTAGGTGGGACCAACTGGCTAAGGCCCACGTGACAGCGGCGGAACCCGCAGAGGCTGTCAGGTGGGGTCGCTTTGGACCGCGGGTTGGGGTGCTAAAACTGTGGTGGTGTTTTTGCAAACTGGACGGGGAGGCTGACTGGTGGGGCTAGCGGGGACCGCGGGTTGACCGAGAATTAACAGAGGGGGCTATCTGCAAAAAGGGGCCACGGTACTGTTCTTCTTTCTCCTCGGTCTGACGGGAAAACAGCGCGCGGCGTTGCGAGATGGGGGATCGAACTCGCGACCCCGCGCGTGCGCACGGAGGCGGAAACCAGCGCGGCTAGGTGGGGTTGGTGCTGTGCTTCTGCGGCGCGGCCAGGTGTAGCGTCTGCAGCGCATCGTCGGGAAACACACACGAACGGCGGTGCACTGAGAGCGTTCGACGGTTGGATCCGTGCGTATAGGAAAAGCAAGACGAGGAGAGGATGTCAGGGGGTCCGGTGGCTCACCGCGGGGTTGTCGGTGGCGGCGGATCGGGGCGAGGCGCGGCAGGGCATCGAGGAGGCTGGCGGCCGGAAAACTAGGGTTTCGGCGGAGCGGCAAGGGTACTGGCGATCCTGGGGATCCTCCTCCTCGATGGCGCGTCCAGGGCAAAGTAGGGGACTGTTCTTGGTCTCCTCGATCACCTCCACGATGAGCACGGCAGCAGGAACGAGAGGTAGGCGGCGGTACTGGCGGCGGTCGGCGAGAGACGGGCGTCGTCGTTGGAGAGGAAGGAGAGGAGAGGCAGGGCTCTGGGCGGATCTGGGAGAGGCTGAGGAGCCGTGGAGAAGGAGGAAAAGAGGAGGGGAAGATGCTGTGGGGCTCAGTAGAGGGGGAAAGATAAAGGTGGCTTCGGCCACCTTTCTCCTTCTCGCTCACGTGCTTGTCGTGCACGGCCAGGCAGGGCAGGCTAGGGTGGAGCTGCCAGGTGGGGACGGCGTGGTGGAGCAGCTGGGTGGGGCTGGCACGGCAGGTAGAGAGAAAGAGAGAGGAGAGGGGGCTCGGGTGGCTCGGCTAGGTTAGGAGGAGCTCAGGTTAGCTAGGTCTAGGGCTAGGAGAGGGGTAGACGGGGTAATGGGTAGCTAGGTGGGGTCTGCTGGCAGAGAGAGGGGACACCTCGGCATGGTGATAGGAGAGGGGTGAGGTGAGGGTTTAGATAAGAACTAGGTTTAGAGAGGAAAAGAGGAAAAACTAGGGCTAGGTTTAATTAGATGTTTATGTTTTTTTGTTTAAACTTGTTTATAAGATCAAACCAAGAGGGAAAAGTGAGGCTTTGATTAGGCTAAGATGAGGTGAAGGAGAAAACAAGAAAAAAGAAAGAAAAGGATTATGGGAAAAGGCCTCATTTGAATCATGCATGGAGAAAATAAAAATGATGTTGATGAGAATATGGGGATGGTGGGAAGGGATGGAGATGATCCACAAAGAAAAGATCCAATAAAACCAAGAGGAATCAAATGGGCTAAAGGTGGTGGTACACTTGCATGGCCCATGCAAAATAATAAATGCCATGATTTATTTTGTGAAAACAATAATAATATTGTGGCATTATTCTTATGCATTCCTAAGAAGTGGAATAAAGGTCAAGCACAAGGATTTATAGAATTAGATCCATACTATCTCCCATGAGCTAGATTGAATACCAAAAGGAAATAAAAGCCCATGGTAAATGGAATGGTGGAATTATAAGGTGGTAAAAAGAAAACTGATGGAGTTGAATAAAAGAGATGCCCCAACTCCACTTGGGCATTAAACGATATATCAATAACCAAATACAATATCAAGAGGAAAATACAATTAATAATGCATGTGAGAGAAGAACCCAAAGGAAAAGGTTTTATATGATGCTCAAATGCAAGGTGGCATGATGACATGGGCATGATATAATTATGATGCAACAATTATATATAGGAAGTAGCCATTATATTACTAGACCAAGTAGCATTACCATTGTTAGACAATTGGGATGCTACAACTCTCCCCCACTAAACAGGAATCTCGCCCCGAGATTCTAGGAAGAAGAAGAAGACTCAAAGAGGGTAGGATACTTGGCACAGAGCTCATCTTCACGTTCCCAAGTGGCATCATCAACAGAATGGTGCGACCACTGCACCTTGCAGAACTTGATGGAGTTGTTTCGAGTCCTTCTTTCTGCGACTTCAAGAATTTTTATGGGGTGTTCTTGATAAGACATATCTTCTTGGAGATTAATGAGTTCATGGTCCACGGTCCTGCCGGGATCCTTGAAGCACTTCTTGAGTTGAGAGATGTGGAAAACATCATGGACTTTGAGTTGTTCAGGGAGCTCAAGAGCATAAGCAACTTCTCCTCTTCTTCCACGAATTTTGAAGGGACCGATGTATCTAGGAGCCAGCTTTCCTTTGATACCGAAGCGGTGTGTGCCTCTCATGGGAGTGACACGAAGGTAAACGAGATCACCAGGGACATACTCCATCTCCATGTGCTTTCTGTCATAATTGCTCTTCTAGCGACTTTGAGCAATCTTTAGATTTTCAAGAATGATGTGAACTTTTTCCTCCTCTTGAGTTACAATGTCGGGGCCAAACAATATCCTTTCACCTGTGCCTGACCAACCAATCGGAGTTCTGCATTTGCGACTATAGAGAGCCTCAAATGGTGCCATCTTTAGACTTTTCTAGAAACTGTTGTTGTAAGAGAATTCAGCATAAGGAAGACATTCTTCCCACTTCATGCCGAAAGAGATAATGCAAGCACAGAGCATATCTTCTAGAATCTGATTGATCCTTTCAACTAGTCCTTGCGACTGAGGGTGGTAAGTTGTGCTAGAGTTCAATTTTGTTCCCAAAGCATTTTGGAAACTTCCCCAGAACTTGGAAGTGAAGATGCTTCCACGGTCTGAACTGATCTCAAGAGGAACTCCATACAGAGAAACAATTCTATTGATATAGAGCTCAGCCAACTGAATTGCAGAAATTGTTTCCTTGACTGGAAAGAAGTGAGATACTTTGGAAAGCCTGTCAATGACAACAAAGATTGCATTGTTGCCCTTCTGCGACCTTGGAAAACCAGTGATGAAGTCCATCTCTACTTTCTCCCATTTCCATTCCGGAGGCTTCAATGGCTATAGAAGACCGGAAGGTTTCTGATGGACAGCTTTAACTCTGCGACAGACATCACACTCCGAGACGTACTTGGCACAATATCGTTTCAAACTAGGCCACCAATATTGTGTTTTTAAGTCCATGTACATCTTAGTGCTGCCAGGGTGGATAGAAATAACAGAATCATGCGCCTCCTTGAGAACTTGCTCTCTTAAACCCGGGTAGTTCGGAACAAACATCCGGTGTTCAAAGAAAAGAGTGCCTTGATCATCAACGTGGAAAGACTCATACTTCAGAAGCTGAATGTTGGAGATGATCTTTTTCGTGTAAGGATCACCAAGTTGAATGGAACGAACCTTTTCTTCCAAGAGAGGTGATGCTAGAAGGTTCAGAAGATAACCTTGATCCACAAATTCAGGGTTTAGCTTGCGGAATTCCTCGCACAAGAGAGGTTGTTGTTCTTCCACCATGAGGTTGTTGACATAGGATTTTCGGCTGAGAGCATCGGCCATGACATTGGCTTTGCCCGGAGTGTAGTTGATGGTCAAATCGAAATCATTGATTGTTTCAATCCACCTCCTCTGTCGAAGGTTGAGGTCAGGCTGTGTGAAGATATACTTCAGACTCTTGTGATCAGAAAAGATCTCACAACGGTTGCCAAGCAAGTAATTCCTCCATACTTTCAAAGCAAAGACAACTGTTGCGAGTTCGAGGTCATGTGTAGGATAGTTGATCTCATGCGTCTTCAACTGTCGAGAGGCATAAGAAACAACTTGCTTTTCTTGCATAAGGACCGCACCCAATCCTTGCAATGATGAGTCAAAGAATATCTGGAAAGGCTTTGATGTATCTGGAGGAACCAAGACTGGTGTGGAAGTGAGCTTCTCTTTGAGTGTTTCAAAGCTTGCTTGACATGCAGGAGTCCAAAGGTATTTCGTGCCTTTCTTGAGGAGATCGGTAAGAGGCTTCGCAATCTTCGAGAAATTTTGAACAAAGCGACGACAGTAACTGGCCAAACCAAGGAAACTCCGGACTTCTTTGACATTTATGGGTGGAAGCCAGTCCATAATTGTCTTAATAGTTTTTGGGTTGACGGCAATGCCCTTGGCAGAGTGACGTGACCAAGGTAGGTGACTTGAGGCAGCCAAAACTCACACTTGGAGAACTTTGCATATAGGCGGTTCTCACGAAGCTTGTTTAGGACACACCGAAGGTGTTCTTCATGTTCTTCTTTTGACTTAGAATAGACTAGAATGTCATCTAGATAGACCACAACGAACTTATCAAGATACTCCATGAAAACCGAGTTCATAAGCCTCGAGAAAGTGGCAGGTGCATTGGTGAGACCGAAAGACATGACCGTGTACTCATACAGGCCATAACGGGTGGTGAAACCTGTTTTAGGAACATCTTCCTTGCGGATCTTGATTTGATGATAACCACTTCTCAAATCAAGTTTAGAGAATACCACAGCTCCAGCTAACTGATCGAAGAGATCATTAATCCGCGGAAGGGGATATTTATTCTTGATGGTTTTAGCATTGAGTGCCCGATAGTCAACACAAAGTCTATCAGTCTTGTCTCGCTTCTTCACAAAGATGGTTGGACTACCCCAAGAAGAAGTACTGTGCTGAATGAAACCCAACTTCTCTTGTTCATCCAGCTGACGTTTGAGTTCAGCCAACTCAACAGGACCCATTTTATAAGGCCGCTTGGAGATAGGAGCGGTACCAGGTTCAAGTTTAATGACAAACTCAACCTCACGATCCGGACCCATACCTGGCAACTCTTCAGGAAAGACATCTGGGAACTCATAGACTACAGGAACACTCTGAATACCTTCCATAGCATCATCATTCAGAGCCGCCAAAGAATAAAGCTGAATTGCAGGAGTCAGACTTAGAGAATAGACTATATGGCATTCAAGAATTTTCAGAGAAACCGAACGTTCAGCACAATCAATCACAGCTGCATTTGCTGTTAACCAATCCATGCCCAAGATAACATCAATATCAGAATTGCCCAGAATAATTAAGGAAGCCGGAAACGCAGAACCACCAATCTCAATTTGATTGTTATGGCTGATTTTAGAAGATGCCATTGTTGCTCTAGGAGAAAGGACCATTAAACGCTTGGGGAGAGGATCCATTGCTAACTCATTCTCATTTGCAAATTTGTGAGAAACAAAAGAGTGTGAAGCACCAGAATCAAACAAAACTCATGCAGGAACTGAGTTAACAGGAAGCATACCCATCACAACTCCAGGAGCATTCTCAGCTTGAGCGACGTTGACACACTTGGCACGAGCAACCGTAGACCCAGGCTTGGTGTTGATGTTGAGAGCCCGAGGTGGAGGTGCACGAATCATAGGATCACTTGCCGCAGGTCTTGGAGGTGGTGGTGGAAGAGCTTTGTTGTTCATTGGAAAATTCCAGTGCTGATGCCCAGTGTTTCCACAAGTATAGCAAGCACCAAGTGGACGTGGAGCAACGTAGCCAGGGACTCTGCCAGGCTCTCCAGAGTAGTTGTGGTTGTAGCCCCTGGGAGCCGCAGTGAAGGAGTTTGGTGGCCTTGCTGCGTAGCTTGACAGTCTTGGTGGAGCAGGGAGCGACGGTGGGGTGTTAGGAACCCAGACATGACGCTTAGAAGGAGCTGTCATAGCAGAAGAGCTTGCTGTATCACGGTTGTGTTTCTTTGACTCCTCAAACACTTGCCTACTTGCTTCTTCCTGCAGAGCTATGGGTTGGAGTTCCAGAAAAGACGCCGGCCTTGCATGAGTGATTGCATATTTGATGGAAGCATTGAGGCCTTGCCGGAACCTCTTTTGATTCTTCTTGTCATCAGAGATCTCATCGCCACCATAACGAGAATGGTTCATGAAGTTTCTGATGTAGGTGTTGGCATTGTCAGTGACCTGCTTGAGGTTGAGAAACACTTCCTTCATCCTTTCCATGACAATTTCTGATAGATATTGCTCTTTGAAAGCAGCAGTGAATTGCTCCCAAGTAGGCTGAAAACCAGAGAGATCCGCCTTGAGGTAATTTTCCCACCAGAGAGCTGCATCTCCCTTCAGAAGGTGAGTGGCACATTCGACCCATTCTTGCTCGGGAACATCCGCAGTCATCAACAACCTTGACACTTCACGCAGCCAATCATCCGCATCAAGTGGCTGATCAGACACCTCAAATTGGCGTGGGTTGAACTTGAGAAAACTCTTGATGTCTCCTCGCTTGGGAGGTGGAGGTAGCGGAACAAACTCATTCCTCCTCACGGTTTCCTCGAAGCGTTGCTGGTTCTGCTGCATAGTGCCCAAAGCATTTGCAATACTTGCCAAAGCAGCCCCAAGTTCAGGTGGTATGTCCTCCTCAGAACAGCGTGGTGGTGCCATCCTATGATTGATATAAACACAAGTCAGTACTATAATGGAGAATGATAATAATCCAAAATAGTACCAAAATGGAATTAACCAAGATTACAGGATGCAATTCACTAAGATGATATGAAAATATCAACAAAGTTAAAGGTAACTAGAAGATATTAAGCATAACGCACACGACTGAACAAGGAGTGTGGTACACAACTACAAAGAAATTTTTTCCGTAAATCTCGGCATTAAAATACCACTATATGCGCAAAACCACTTAACGAATCAAGATTAGTAACTCTACTAGTTCAATATACAAGAGCAAATGATAAAAGTAGTGGTATGGTCGCGACTCCATCCCGCACTCAAATCATTACTCCGCACATGAATCAGTAAAACACATATCCCAACACCATCTTCTTAAGATGAACCTAAAGATTGGTAACTACGAAAAAGAACACCCCAACAAGATAACGTTGGATAACAAAGAGTAAGATATATCGCATCGGTATACAACGAATCAGAATAGATCACGTCGGTTTACAAAGGCTTGTCGGTATGGAATGTACCAACAGTTGATAACCAAAAGGCAGATAGTGATAACATTTGGATGCAACAGATAGACAAGGAATTCACACACACACACACAAACACAACCTATGGTACTACGGAACCCAGAACACATGAATCCTAGTTTGAATTTTAGAAGATGATTGAAAACGTTACACTTCCTTACCAGAAAAGGGTGGGTGGGTGGGTAAGATGAAAAATGGAAGCAGTCCTACTCTCACGTTTTGTTTTTCCCTAATATACATAACTACCAAAAATATTTGCTAGACTGACAACGACCATTTTGGCTGAGACCCTGAAGGGCGGGATGGCTCTGATACCAATTGTAACTACCTCGGTGAATTACACTCTTAGTTGCATGCATGGATGAACGAAAGTGGTTAAAATAGTACGGTGGGGCCCAGGGCCACTCACGGTAGACCTTTCGGCCGTCCTAACCACTTTTAGATCATCAGGACAAGAACGAGCGGCGTAATCGACAGGCGAAGGGATCAACTACATACACAAATGAGTATGTATGCAAGCCACATACAACAGTCCTCAGAGCCATTCCATCTAAAAGAAATAGAAATATTGCAACGCCATACGGCAATATTCAAATATCCTAGATAGAGATAATAATTTAGGATATCTCCTCATACAACCAACATCAGAGTATCACGCGGAAGCGGAAAACAAGATCCGAGTACGGATAAGAAGCAAATCGGCATAAGATGCCACATAAATAAACACATCCCGCCCACAGATCTCACGGATCCCCGTTCCTGGAATCTCTACACCGAAAGATCGTTGCCAACATCATCTGTCTCCTCCACCCAGTATCCATCTTGCGGGTACACCTGTTCATCTGAATCAAACAATTTATCGTGTGAGACCCTAGGGGTACTCAGCAAGTCTTTATGCCACTAAAGGGGACACAACCTGGGGTGACGCAATTGCAGCAAAAGATAATAACTAACAAGTCTTTAGATACTCGCTAACCATCCACCTAACCAATGATAGACGGATGTCCGTTAATTAGGAACAACAGTTATAACAGTATAATTAACAGATCCATCCCTCCTCCCTTACCAACGAGGAAGCGGATGAACATCCCCCATCATCCGTTGGCAGTTTTATTAACCATTCCATGAGTATTGCACTATTTACTAGTCAAGTACTTAGTCAATTGAAAAGCGGTGCTTTAGTTATACTTGTCTATGATCGAGTAACTGTGCTCCAAGTCGTCTATAACCGTGGACACGGCTTTCCGAAAGATTTACCCTGCAGGGGTGCACGAATAGTAACACACACTCGATCAACCCCGGAAAAACCAACTCAAAACCCAACGAGGCATTCACGACAAAGCGATCACAGGATTCAGAAATATTTCAGGGGGCCACCCCATTAAGCTACCCGTAACGAAGTTGGCCGGCTCCGAGACGGACCCAAGGTTTGCGTCAATGGCTGTAAACGACTGGCAACCCGAAAGTGTGACTGGGCTTGTCGATACCGCGAAAAAACTCCGCATCCAAAACAGTACAGGTGCTCCACGCACAATCTTAAATAAAACAGTGAAGCATGGCATAAGTACATGATAGTAACAAAGCCCCAAACTACTTTGTGGCCCCAAGAAATAAGAATGAATCAAGCTCTTGCTAAGGGGGGTCCATAAGGCCTCCCGGATGTGGATAGTGCGAATCAACAAGGAACAAGAATCAAGTACATCGGGGTCCTATGGGACACAAGTGAGCATGAAAAACCAAATAGCGGATATTGCTCACCGGTGCCTGTTTCATTTGTTATCCCATTACTACTCAGGTTATGTTGTTTAGGTACCTCATTATTCATCAGACACTCACATACCCTACACATGCTTTTCTACGACTCGCATGGCTCAAACAACTCTTGTAGTAATGGCTCATGGGATGGAGGAACAAGCTTCGGTGGGGTTTAAAAGTAAAGGCTATGCAGTACTTGGGATCCAATTTAATGCAATCGCGACTCAATGATGCAAGAATAAGATAGAGGAAATAGGTACTAAATGTATACAATCATGAGGTAGTGCTTGCCTGGCAGCTCAGTTGAAGTGAGAGATGGATCTGGGTAGTACTCCTGTGATTCCTGGTAGTTCTCCTGCTGGGCGTCTATTCGACGAAGAACCAAACAAACAAGGGCCAACATAAATAAAGTACACAAGCATATGAATTAAAATGCGACAAGCAAACAAGCATGCCATGATGAATGATGCACAATTTACATGGCATTAAAGTAGCCTGGCATGGTGAGGTGTGGAATACAAGAATAAAGCATTTTATTATTTGTTTAGTCAAGTTTTATTGCCATAAACAGTTCAGATTTTTAATACTGACATGATGCATGCTTCAATTCAGAACAAGGACTGCATAGATAGAACAGGCTCGTTGCGCTGATCGATTTAGACATATTATTTGTCAAATTTGGAGTTATAGATTTTAAGTTATTAATTTATTAAGAAAAGGGCATTTGTTTGTAATTTTAATCATCTCGAAATTTTAAAGTGTTCAAACAATATTTTGAATGGCATATTTGAATTCCTCACATTTTTCTGGTTCCAAAACATATATTATTTGTATTATTTGGATTTGTAAATTAAAAGTTATTTAAAAACTGATTTGAATTTGAATTTAAACAATTTTGAATTTGTTTTGTTTAAACAGCTCAACAGAGAAACTCTTATTACTCAGCTCGACCCAGCCACAGTCACTAACGGGTGGGCCAGCCGCTGGCAGGACATACGCGCGCGGAAAACTTTTCTCACCACTGTGACTGCTAGGTGGGACCAACTGGCTAAGGCCCACGTGACAGCGGCGGAACCCGCAGAGGCTGTCAGGTGGGGTCGCACTGGACCGCGGGTTGGGGTGCTAAAACTGTGGGGGTGTTTTTGCAAACTGGACGGGGAGGCTGACTGGTGGGGCTAGCGGGTACCGCGGGTTGAGCGAGAATTAACACAGGGGGCTATCTGCAAAAAAGGGGTCGCGGTACTGTTCTTCTTTCTCCTCGGTCTGACGGGAAAACAGCGTGCGGCGCAGCGAGACGGGGGATCAAACTCGCGACCCCGCGCGTGCGCACGGAGGCGGAAACCAGCGCGGCTAGGTGGGGTTGGTGCTATGCTTCTGCGGCGCGGCCAGGTGTAGCATCTGCAGCGCATCATCGGGAAACACACACGAACGGCGGTGCACTGAGAGCGTTCGACGGTTGGATCCGTGCTTATAGGAAGATCAAGACGAGGAGAGGATGTCAGGGGGGCCCGGTGGCTCACCGCAGGGTTGTCGGTGGCGGCGGATCGGGGCGAGGCACGGCAGGGCGTCGAGGAGGCTGGCGGCCGGAAAACTAGGGTTTTGGAAGAGCGGCGAGGGTACTGGCGATCCTGGGGGTCCTCCTCCTCGATGGCACGCCCAGGGCGAAGCAGGGGACTGTTCTTGGTCTCCTCGATCACCTCCACGACGAGCACGGCGGCAGGAACGAGAGGTAGACGGCGGTACTGGCGGCGATCGGCGAGAGACGGGCGTCATCGTTGGAGAGGAAGGAGAGGAGAGGCAGGGCTCTGGGCGGATCTGGCAGAGGCAGACGAGCCGTGGAGAAGGAGGAAAAGAGGAGGGGAAGATGCTGTGGGGCTCAGTAGAGGGGGAAAGATAAAGGTGGCTTCAGCCACCTTTCTCCTTCTCGCTCACGTGCTTATCGTGCATGGCCAGGCAGGGCAGGCTAGGGTGGAGCTGCCAGGTGGGGACGACGTGGTGGAGCAGCTGGGTGGGGCTGGCACGACAGGTAGAGAGAAAGAGAGAGGAGAGGGGGCTCAGGTGGCTCGGCTAGGTTAGGAGGAGCTCGGGTTAGCTAGGTCTAGGGCTAGGAGAGGGGTAGACGGGGTGATGGGTAGCTAGGTGGGGCCTGCTGGCAGAGAGAGGGGACACCTCGGCATGGTGATAGGAGAGGGGCGAGGGTTTAGATAAGAACTAGGTTTAGAGAGGAAAAGAGGAAAAACTACGGCTAGGTTGAATTAGATGTTTAGGTTTTTTTGTTTAAACTTGTTTATAAGATCAAACCAAGAGGGAAAAGTGAGGCTTTGATTAGGCTAAGATGAGGTGAAGGAGAAAACAAGAAAAAAGAAAGAAAAGGATTATGGGAAAAGGCCTCATTTGAATCATGCATGGAGAAAATAAAAATGATGTTGATGAGAATATGGGGATGGTGGGAAGGGATGGAAATGATCCACAAAGAAAAGATCCAATAAAACCAAGAGGAATCAAATAGGCTAAAGGTGGTGGTACACTTGCATGGCCCATGCAAAATAATAAATGCCATGATTTATTTTGTGAAAACAATAATAATATTGTGGCATTATTCTTATGCATTCCTAAGAAGTGGAATAAAGGTCAAGCACAAGGATTTATAGAATTAGATCCATACTATCTCCCATGAGCTAGATTGAATGCCAAAAGGAAATAAAAGCCCATGGTAAATGGAATGGTGGAATTATAAGGTGGTGAAAAGAAAAATGATGGAGTTGAATAAAAGAGATGCCCCCAACTCAACTTGGGCATTAAACAATATATCAATAACCAAATACAATATCAAGAGGCAAATACAATTAATAATGCATGTGAGAGAAGAACCCAAAGGAAAATGTTTTATATGATGCTCAAATGCAAGGTGGCATGATGACATGGGCATGATATAATTATGATGCAACAATTATATATAGTAAGTAGCCATTATATTACTAGACCAAGTAGCATTACCATTGTTAGACAATTGGGATGCTACATCTCCCGTAGCGATGCTTAAGTCGGTTAGGATTATGTTAGTAATTGCTGCATATTTCGATTATGAAATATGGCAGATGGATGTCAAAACCGCGTTCCTCAATGGTAATATTGAAGAAGAGTTGTATATGATACAACCAAAGGGTTTTGTCAATCCTAAGGATGCTGATAAGGTGTGCAAACTTCAGCGATCCATCTATGGACTGAAGCAAGCATACCAGAGTTGGAATCTCCGCTTTGATGAGGTGATCAAAGAGTTTGGATTTGTCCACACTTATGGAGAGGCTTGTATTTACAAGAAAGTGAGTGGGAGCAATGTGGCATTTCTGATATTATATGTGGATGACATATTATTGATTGGAAATGATATAGATCTTTTGAACAGTGTTAAAAGTTATCTAAACAGCAAATTTTCAATGAAAGACCTTGGTGAAGCTTCATATATATTAGGCATTAAAATCTATAGAGATAGATCAAGACACCTAATTGGGCTATCGCAGATTACATACCTTGATAAGATATTAAAGAAGTTTAAAATGGACGAAAGTAAGAAGAGGTTCTTACCTATGTTGCAAGGCAAGACATTGAGTAAGACTCAAAGTCCGGCTACGGCGGAAGAAAGAGAGATGATGGATAAGATCCCCTATGCCTCGGCCATAGGCTCTATTATGTATGCCATGCTATGTACAACACCGGATGTGGCACATGCTATTAGTTTGACTAGTAGGTACCAATCTGATCCAGGTCCGGAACACTGGATAGCGGTAAAGGACATCCTCAAGTACTTGAGAAGAACTAAGGATATGTTTCTTATATACGGAGGTGAAGAAGAGCTAGTCGCTAAGTGTTATGTCGATGCTAGCTTTGACACCAATCCGGATGACTCTAAGTCTCAATCCGGATACATATTTCTCTTGAACGGAGCAGCAGTTAGTTGGAGGAGTTCCAAACAACCTGTGGTGGCTGGATCAACAACGGAGGCGGAATATGTTGCTGCTTCAGAAGCGGCACAGGAGGCAGTTTGGATGAAAGAGTTCATTACAGAACTGGGTGTGGTTCCCAGTGCGTTGGACCGGATGGTGATCTATTGTGACAACAATGGAGCCATAACGAACGCAAAGGAACCAAGGTCTCACAAGAATTCCAAACATATTAAGCGCCGGTTTCAGTCCATCCGCGAGCATGTCAAGGATGGAGATATAAAGATTTGTAAAGTGCACACAGACCTAAATGTAGCAGATCCGTTGACTAAAGTACTCCCTAGGGCAAAACATGATCAACACCATAACTCCATGGGTGGTAGATTTATCACTATGTAAACTAGATTATTGTCTCTAGTGCAAGTGGGAGACTGAAGGAAATATGCCCTGAGAGGCAATAATAAAGTTGTTATTATATATTTCTTGTATATGATAGATGTTTATTTTGCATGCTATAATTTTATTGATAGGAAACATCAATACATGTGTGTTTAATAAACAAAAAGGGTTCCTAGTTATGCCTCTCTTAACTAGCTTGTTGATTAACAAGATGATCAAAGTTTCCTGATCATGGACATTGGATGTTGTTAATAACAAGGTCACAGCATTTGTGAAATGATGTGATGAACATTCATCCGAAGTATAGCATTACGATCAAGTCATTATGTTTATATTGCTATAACATCATACAAAGTAGTCTTAGTCCTTAGACCATGAGATCATGTTAATTGCTACCACCGGAAGAGTATCTTGATAACATCAAACGTCACACCGTAACAAGGTGACTATAAGGTTGGGTTCAGTACTACGAAGGTGTTATGTTGAGGCTCATGGATCAAGTGTGGAATTTGTCAATCCAGATGACGGATAGATATACTCTGGGCCCTCTCGGCGATACACATTAAGATAGCTTGCAATCAAGTGATGTGATCACTAGACTGTTATATCACGGGAACGAGAAAAGAGTGCATGTCGGTAACAAGATCAAACTAGGTATCTGGATACCGATGATTGAATCTCGGACATGTATTATATCATGAGACAAAGGGATTAAATTGCTGACGTTAAAGGTTCTCACGATCACAGAAGTCATCGTTGAATATGCAGGAGTCGGTATGGATCTCCAGGTCCCGCTTCTGATTATTGATCTGAGAGGAGTCTCAATTATGTCAGCATTATTCGCGAAACGTAGGGTGACACACTTAAGGGTTGCCGGACACCATTTAGAAGCACATATGTTCCAGACAAAAGGTTTGCAAAGCGCAGGAAATGTTTCGATAGAAACATGAATTGTTTCGATAGAAACCGGAATTGTTTCGGGTGAAATTGCAGAAAGTGGTTCTACATGTAATATTGAAATGTTGCAAGGGGTTTTATGTGAATGTTTGTTAATTAAAGTAATTAACAAAATTCTGAATAAAATAAAAAAAAGAGTTTTATTAAATGAGAGAGCATTAAATTTGGAGAAATTTAATGCATTTAAAGTGGAGACTTTAAAAGGGAATGTGAAGAGGCATTTTAATGTGGAGGGGTTACCACCACATGAATGGGGGAGGTGAGGGGTCACCCCCCATGCGCCGGCCATGGAGAGAGGGGGCACCCCCTCCTCCTATAAAAGGCCACCCATTCCCTCCTTCATCCTCACACCTCCTCGTGAAGGATCACTCTCCCCCTCTAGATATTCCCCCATGGTCTCGGATTACCGAGATATATGTTCCCAGTGGCCTTGCGTCTGGAAGGAGTTGCTGCTTCCGCTGATTCGCTGGAGCGAGGAGGTGGAGGTTGTCCGGTGGCTTGAACGTGTCTGCGAGGACGGATGCGCTGCTGTTTTGCGGCGCTCGGACTTCCACACGATCATGAGATCGGCAAGTGTACGACTACATCAACCACGAGTTCCTACTCGTTAACAAAACTCGCTGTCTTCGAGGGTAAGTTCTCCATGGATGTATGTCCACCCGTTGCTCTTTATCTAGTAGATAGATCTTGGCGTATAGTTCTCATCGTAGGAAATTATTTGTTTTCTATGCTGCGGACCCAACAAAAACATGAGACTTCATTACGATTCGGGTACTTTTGGTAGTAGTATTATTAATTGCCAAGAAAAATGATAAACATGAGATTCGACAACCTTAGGGAAAACGGATTCACATTATAGCCCACCATGATGTAACATTATTAATTCTTGCGTTTCAGCACGAACCACCAATAAGGTCATGTCCTTCTATATCGATGTATACCCTAGATACCCTTTTACATAGGGTTCTGACATCGGGTAGATGGGTGCGTCTTGGCCTAGTAAAAAATGTTGCTCATGGGAGTTTTGAACAATTAGGAAAAAAATATTTTTCACTTTTCCAACTGATTATGGGGATATTTTGTACTAGTAGTAAAGAAAATCAGAAGAATGTGGCACTGAATGCGAGAAGCGTGCCATGTTTCTGGACAGAGCGAAACATCCATGTTTTACTTGCGATTCCTAGGTTCTTTGAGTTTTCAAGGTTCGTAGATAAATTAACCCAATTAATTTACACTACTGTATCCGATTCAAATTAATATTCTTAGATTTGTCTAGATTCGGATATATGTATCCAGCACAGAAACATGACTAGATACATTTGAATCTAGATGAATCTGTGAACATTAATATGGATCGGAGGGAGTCTGTTGAAATTAGGTCAAATTATATTGAACCACATGTGAGTTGCCAATTGCTCTTTAAATTTCACAAAAATCTTTTGAAGTTACCCACCAGACAACCAATATATCGAGAACATGACCGGGAGTTTTCAAAGATTCAACTTCTTTCTAGACTTTTCATGCCGACAAAGTTGACCTTGCTTTGGAAAAAGAGAGAGAAATAGGCAACAAAAACAGGGGACTCATGCATGGCGTCGTTTTTCTTGTATTGCCTTCCATGAAAAATAATAAACATGAGTTTTCACAATTTTTGAGGAAACCCGCTTCACAAAAATGGCCTACAATGTATAAGTATGAACAGGTTTCAGGATGAGCGACCAAGGAAGGTCATGAACATATCCACATCATAGTTTATGGTAATTTGGTAGTACTACAAGAAAGTAGATGTGCGCATCTTGGCATTGGTAAACAACTTTGCCAATGCGAGTTTCCAAATACTAGGAAAAGTAACAACTCTACTAAGCGATGGGAATATTTTTTCTACAAAGAAAAGTACTCCACCTCATTTTGTACTGCTACTCCAAAAGGTAGGTAGCGCGAGAGCAGCAAGTGGAGTGCCCAGCACGTGAGACTTGGATAATAGACGTATGACATATCATCATTATATAAAATTATAATAGGTAAAGCACAAAAAATTATAAATTTGATCAACATACATAAAGTATGGGTGTATATTTGGTTCCTGTACTTTGTATCATCATGTAGAAGTCAAAGATTTTTAGCTACCCAAAACACTTGTTTTTTTGGTAATATGGTCTAGAGATACGAGGGAGAAGATTCTAGTATGACGGAGAAGTGTGTTTTGAGGTTTATGCATATCATTCATTATGCTGAAGACTATCTATATAATCTTCTAGATGCTATAATGCAAAAGAAGATCCAACGGTTGGAAATATTGGGATTCGCGAGTATTGAGATCCAACGGTCGGCACTCAAAGTTATTCGTACAATCTTATCTTACCAAGTACTATATAGTGTACGAATACAAATAACTTTGAATATTGACCATTGGATCAAGACTCACGAATCCGACCGACATTTCCAGCCATTGGATCTTCTTTTCTATTCTAGCATCTAGAAGATTCTATTGATAGTCTTCAGCATAATTAATGCTATGCACAAACCTCAAAGCACACTTCTCCATCATACTAGAATCTTATCACTCGTTTCTCTAGACCAATTTTACTACCAAAAATTTCAAGTGTTAGGTAGCTAATAAACTTTGACTTCTACACATGATGATATAGAGTAGAAGAACCAAATATACACCCATACTTTTTATATGTTGATCAAATTTATATTTTTATACTTTACCTATTATAATTTTATATACTGATGATATGTAAGACGTCTCTTATCTGATTTTTCTCCGATTCAAATTAATGTTCTCAGATTTGTCTACATTAGGGTATATGTATCTAGCACAGAAACATGACTAGATACATTTGAATCTAGATGAATCTATGAACATTAATATGGATCAGAGCGAGTCTGTCGAAATTATGTCAAATTATTTCAAACCACATGTGAGCTGCCAATTGCTCTTTAAATTCCACAAAAATCTTTTGAAGTTGCCCACCAGAGAGCCAATATATGGATAACATGACCGAGAGTTTTCAAAGATTCAACTTCTTTCTAGACTTTGCATGCCGGCAAAGTTGACCCTACTTTGAAAAAAGAGAGAGGAATAGGCCAAAAAAACAGGGGGCCTCATGCATGACGTCCTTTTGCTTGTACTACCTGCCATGAAAAATAATAAACATGAGTTTTTCACAACTTTTGAAAAAAAGCCGCTTCACCAAAATGGCCTACCATGTATAAATATGAACATGTTTCAGGACGAGCGACCAAGCAAGGTCACGGGAATATCCATGTTTATGGGAATTTTTTAGTAGTACTACAAGAAAGTAGATGTGCGCCTCTCGGCGTTGGTAAACAACTTTGCCAATGGGAGTTCCCAAATACTAGGAAAAGTAACAACTCCAATTTTCTAAGTGATGGAAATATTTTTCTCTTTAAGAAAAGTACTCCACTTCCGTACTAGTACTACTCGAAAAGGGAGGCGGCTCCTTCCAAAAAGAAAAAGGAGGCAGCGCGAGAGCAACGGGCGGAGGAGCCGGAAGGCGGTGCAATGTCAGAGCAAAGCTATGATGGGCTGCTGACACGAGGTACACTCCACTAGTATTAAATATATGGACCTACTTGTAGTAATATGTGTCGTCGGATTGATGACAAGTACGCCAAGAGGGGGTCCTCGAGGCATGTGGAAGAGAGGGGTGTGAGACATATGGTGTTCCAGGATGGTGAGCACACAAGTTTACCCAGGTTCGAATCCGCCAGGTTTGGATGGATCCTACTCCTTCTAGCAATCCAGTAATATGGCAAAGCCGGAATATGGGTTACAAGGGTTTCACCTGTGCGAGTTGAGATTGTAGACTATTGAGGTGTTGCCCTAAAGGCTCTCCCTCGGACGGCTTATATAGATATCCGGCCTAGCGTTTACAGGAGAGATCTATCCGGCTACGACTAAGAGTCGGTTACAGAGTACATCTTGAACTACAAGTAACACTACATGCCTATGTCGGTAAGTTTTCTAGGCCTCCCCGTAGCCGGACTGGAGTCCGTCTCTTCTCCCTGACTGGGCCGCCCGTGAAGCAAAGCTCTAACCCGAAGTGGGCCACCCTGGTCAGTGAGGAACTATGAGGATACCCGGAAAGTATATCCCCAACAGCAGCCCCTGGAAGCCTCCAAGATCCAAAGTCGGATTCATCATCATCTAGCTTGATCTTCGTCTTGCATAATCTTGAAGGGTTCCTGAAACTTCAAAACAAAAGATACGATCCGGGTCTCAAAAATAAGTCGGACCTATTAGTACATTTATTCAGATTTGCAGCTTGAAAATCAAACTAAGCCGGAACTTGGTCTCTGACATAGCCTAACACCAGCCATGGTCAAGTCACGTCACTGACAGACATTTCCTATCAGCACGACCATTGGTGGGTCCGCCTTTCGCGGAACCGAGGCACCATTTCAATGCGTGTGTGGAGATTGAGGCGGCGTAATCATCACACGGAGGTTTCCCTGTCCTTTCCACGACAGGTGGCATGTTTACTGTACCGTTTACACGAATCTTGACGCGCTTGATTGATATAAGTGGTGTGGATTCTTCTCCCTAACTTATTCACCAGTTCTCAATGCCGTTTCCTTCTCCTCTACACCTCCCACGAACCTAGCGCTACACTGCCTCCAGCAAAAACACCTCCAGCGCTGCCAATCTAAGGTCACCGGTGTACCAGAAGAATGGCTTCCTCATCATCCTCCGGCTTGGCAGCGGTGGCGACGAAAGAGAAGGAGAGCCACCATGGAGTTTGGATCTCCTACGTCCTAGGCGATCCCAAACTCCAGGTCGTTGAAGACGAAGGGCTCCTCTGTGCCGATGACTGGCGGAGCGGCTTTGGCGAAACTGTCCCCAACCCCACGACGACGAGCGAGTGCATTTCGGCACTCACCTTAACATAGGTCTTTCCTTTCCTCCCTCAGGTTTCTTTTCCGAGGTGATAGATCATTATGGTGTTCATCTCCACCATCTCCCTCCAAACTCCATCTTAGAGATGAGTGCGTACGCCTCTTTGTGCGAGGGGTATCTCGGCATTAGGCCGAGCCTTACTCTTTTCCGATACTACTTTCATGTCCGGAGAAATTCCATAACTGTCGGTAATCCTTACATTACCGGTACCATTAGTTTTTTGGTTAGGGATGAGCGCGTTTATCCCTGGATCATGGCAAGTGAGTCGGTCAAACAATGGCCGTCCACTTTTTTCTACCACAAGGATATCCCTGCTCCCGGCAAAGATACTGCTTTGCCAGCTTTCTTCGATGGAGCCGCCACACCCCAAGAGTCCTGGGATGAGGTCGCTCCAACTCTCAGTGACGATCTGTTTCTCACCAAGAGACGGATCGAATATCTGATGAAGCACAACGGCATGTAAGGGTCCGACTTGGTTCAATGCTGGGTGGCACGCCGGATTCAACCGCTACAACATCATGGAGATCAACTGATGCATTCCATCACGTCGTCGAAGAATGACTCCCTCCGCATCAGCTCCGAGACCCTAAAGCCAAAAGATTATGTAAGCCAAATCATATGGCTGATAAGGGAGCAGATCGGGAGGAAGATTCCGGAGTTGTCCCTGGACATGCATACATTGGAAGATCCTATTGTGCCGGTAAACTTCAGCAATAACTCTTTTTACGTGCTCATCTATATGTTATCTTTGCAATACTGAGATGCTTTTCCTTTTCAGCTTGCTGACCTCCCCGAGTTGGAGTTTGCTCCTATCGAGGGATATACTCCTGAGTTTTCTCAGGATGAGGGTGAATTGGTCCCAACACCGGATGTCGTTCCTCGGAAGCGCAAGGCTCCGAGATTGGCCATCGGCACTAAAGAAGTGCCTGTTGTGAAGAGGTAATCGTTCCTCACAAGGTCTTTGTATTTTACTTGCAATTCTTTCTGAGATGTAATGTTCTTTGTTCTATTATCTTCTCATAGCTAAGCAACTCATCAAGGGCAAGGGGAAGGAAACTACTGTGAAGCCTCTGCGGCAGTCAAAGCTCAAATTGGCTTCTCCGGCCGTAGCTCCTCCGACTCGTGCCCCTCAGCGTTCTGTAGCGCCGAAGATTATTCCATCTCTGACTGTTGTCGAAGATCCGGCTCAACCAGCAGAGCCAGCGATACTTGAGTCGCAAACTGACATATGAGTGAGTCAGGTGTTGATAAGGGTGAACCCTCTTCGGGTAATGATCACTCGGCAGATACCTTTGCCAGGAATCTCCTAGACAATCTGGGACATGCCAAGCTTGGCTTATCTCGGAAGTTTGTGGAGGAGATCTAGCGGCTGGCTCGAGAATGCCTGGAGAGGCGAACTCTCTCTACCGAAGAAGAAGCACAAGAAGCATAGGATATCAAGCACTCTGATCTTCTAGAACAAGTTCATCTTCACGAGGAGAAGATAAGGTCCGGCGCGCTTCCAACTGCGTTGGTGATTCCCTTAACTTTCTCTGAGAAGGTTGACACCGAAGTGAATACGAGTTTAGACAAACTCATTCGCGAACAATATGTAAGTCGGAATTCCAACTCCCATTTTTCCTTATTTCATATCATATCCTCTAGCCCCCAACCATGAAGCTAGAAAATTAAATATGGTTTTATGCTTCCTTAGGATGCCAATGAATGAACAAGTGTAGGCCCCAAGGCTCGTGCTGATATTAGTATAAATATTAGCCCGAGTCTTTAGTAGACTTCTGACTTTGGGTATTTTGACTTACAGAAAGTATATTCCCGTAACCAGGATTTGTTGAAGAATGTTTGCAACAAGCGGAAAGAGATCAAAGCTCTCCGACTTGAAAATGCACAGCTGAAGGTTTCCAAGGATGAGGCCAAAGGTAAACATTTCGAAACTCAAACCTTGTCTTTTGTTTCATAGTTGAACTTTTTTTGAACTATTGTTCTATTTGACTTACAACACTAGTAAAACAATCATGCGCTATGATCGAAGAGGCCGAGAATCTTAAGACCTTGGTGGTGGAGAACAAAGAACTTCGCCAAGAGCTGGATAAGCTCAAGGCAGATCATGAGAAGAGCACTGCTCAAATTCTCGAATCCACCTCCATGGCCACCGATGAGCCTGATCGCAAGATTACACTTCAAGACTAGAAAATCTCGGATCTCAGCGATGAGCTATTCAGAGAAAAGGACATTTCGAAGGCACTCCGGGCTAAACTCCAGAGACTTCGCGAAGAGAAGGCCAAAGTCAACGATGTCATCTTTGGTATGTTTCCCTTTCTCTGACTTATCTACATCTTCCGACTCTTTTGAGTATGGGTTTATTTGACTTACCCTTTGCATTATATGCATAGGTCCTCTGAACTTGACGGACTCCGCCTCTGCCGAGCCTCGCACCCACCGGCTTACCCAAGTCGGTGATTTGCTTCATGACTTTTGCCAATCCCTCGAAGATATTGGCGAAGTTCTCAAGGTTCTGAATATGCATAGCATGTCCGATTTTGAGGTGCGAGACAAGGTCAAGGATATGCCGCAGCTTGTTCAGGACTAGAACATGTCCTACGCGTGAACCACAGCGCAAAATGCTCTCACCATGGTTATGAGCCACCATGGAAATATGGTGATCTGGCAAGTAACTAGAGGGTACTGCAAGGTGGATGAAGACGGACAAGAGCAAGACATCAAGGCCATCATGGACTCCTGCGCCGGATATGGGTGCCACGTAGCTGATTTGACCGGCTACGACACTCCCTTCTTCACTCGCGTGGACACGCCGCCTCCGCCTTCCAAAGAAACTGCTGAAGTTTCCGATGATGATCAAACCTAATCGGACTTGAACATCTCGGAACGCTATCAAGCCGAGGCCGATGTATCCAGTGAGCCGACAACTCCTACCTCTCCTCCTGCATCATAGAGTATCAGAAGAACAATATGTTATTTGGAAAACAATTTGGGTCTGTAAATACGTAGTATGATACTTTTGCTAGTGCTAAGCTTTATTCTATCTATTCAGCACTTTTTGGTTTTATAATTTTTCGTGCCTGAAATATTTTTCATAAGCACTTGTATTTTTTGTCTACACTTATCGTTTATCTGACTTTCCGCCTCGTCCCTTTCGTGAGCCAGCTAACTTTTAGCACGAAAACTTTGCCGAGCAACGGAGCTCAATTGCTAAACTAGTTTAAACTCGGAAATAAAGCCGGCTTCTAGTACCAACAATTCACTACTCGGAAAATAACCGCATCCAGCAATCAGACAAACAACCAAAGTATAGACTAGAAAATTTGGACTTATACCTGAAGGTAGCAATTTTAGAATCAGAAATCTAAACCAGAACAAACATGAGCATAAAGTACTTTCAAGTATTCTAGGATTTTCGACTGTGACATGATCATTCAGAAATAAGATGGTAAAAAACTTCTCAGAAAAACTTTGAGGCAACCAAGACATTATTTCTCATTGAACATGTACACATATATGATTACAAAGAAAAATAAACTAAGAATAAAAGAGACGTAGCTGAGCAATATTAAATGGTCTGTCTAATTCATCCAGATTTGTACTGCCTCCAGCTCTCTTTCTCTTCTTAGTAGAAGGTCTTTCTTTGACTGGCCGCATATCAATTAGGTAGTATGAACCATTGTGTAATACTTGACTAACTAAAAATGTCCCTTCCCATATTGGGGAAAGTTTGTGCTTTCTTTGCTACACAAGCCGGAGAACCAAATCGCCCTTATTGAAAGACCGATTTCTGACTCTCTAGCTATGATACTTGCGTAACTTCTGGTGATAGGTTGCTGATCTCATCTTAGCAACAACGCGTACTTCTTCGACTAGGTCAAGATCATTTTGTCAAGAGATTTCGGCATCCTCTTCACTATACACAGTGACTCTAGGAGAAGTGTGAATCAAGTCACTAGGAAGAACTGCTTCTGCGCCATAGACCAAGAAGAAAGGTGTATATCCGGTTGACCTGTTTGGAGTTGTTCGTAAACTCCATATTACAGAGGGTAACTCCTCTGCCCAAGCCCCCGCAACACGTCGTAATGGTGCTTCGTGTCTTGGTTTTAGGCCTTGCAGGAATAAACCATTTGCTCTTTAGACTTGTCCATTAGCTTGTGGATGTGCGACTAACGCAATGTCAAGCCGGATATTTTGTTCATTGCAGAATTCAGCAAGCTCTCCCATAGAAAAGTTACTCCCATTGTCCATGATAATGCTATGCGGATATCCGTATCGGATTATAACATCCTCGACAAATCTTCTGGCTGTTTCTCCATCAAAACTAGTGACGGGTTTAGCCTCAATCCATTTGGTGAACTTATCCACCATCACTAAGAGGTGTATAAATCCACTTGGAGCTCGTTTAAATGGTCCTACCATGTCAAGCCCCCAGACCACGAAAGGCCATGTTATAGGTATTGTTCGCAGTTGATCAGCTGGAATGTGAGCTTTTGGCAGCCCTTGCACGTCTTGACTAGCCGTTCGGCATCTGCCTTGGCTGTAAGCCAGAAAAAACCGTGTCGGAAGGCTTTTGCCACTAGAGATTTGGCTGCAGCATGGTGACCACACTAGCCTTCGTGGATTTCTCATAAGATTTCCACTCCTTCTTTCGGAGATACACAGCGCTGAAAGACCCAGATGCACTCTGCTTATAGAGCTCACAAACTAATTATAGTATAGGCTTTTGCTCGTCGGACGATCTATCGGCTCAGAACTTCTTCTTCGGGTAATTTTCCTTCTACCAAGAAATCAAGGTAGGGTTGAGTCCAGCTGGGAATCACAGCCAGAACTTCTACTAAATGTGAATCGGATTTGGTCGGATATTCCTCGTCTAGTCCTTTTATAGAGGGAACTTTGAGGTGCTTTAAAAAAGCGCCATCTAGGACCTTTTTCCGGGCAGAGCCTATTCGAGATAGTGCATCTGCTTCCTCATTCTCTGTTCGAGGGATGTGTTGAACTTCAAAAGCTTCAAACAATTTAGATAGTTCATCCACGATAACCCTATATGCTTCCATGTGCTTGTTTGCCTTACAGATATCCGAAACTTGTTGTGCAACAAGATCCGAATCTCCATAACACATTAAACGTTGGATGCCAATATCCTTAGCTATCTGATTCCATCCAGTCATGCTTCATACTCTTCAATGTTGTTCGTCGCCATGGAGTGTATCTACAATACATAGAAAAGTTTACCTCCTTGGGGTGATTTGAGCACCACGCCAGGCCCCGAGCCCCCGAGCGCTTTAGACCCATCAAAATGCAAGGTCCAGTATTCCGACTCTAGTAGGGTCATACTATTTGTTGTTTCTGTCCAATCAGCGACAAAGTCAGCGAGGATTTGGGATTTGATTGTTGTACGAGGTTTGTACTCAATATCGAAAACTGAGAGCTCTATGCCCCATTTGGGTCCTGTGGCGTCACTATTGTTGATGATATCTCTCATGGGAGCTGTGCTCACCACGGTATCAGATGTTCCTGAAAATAATGATGTAACTTACGAGATGCTAAGAAGAGACCGTAAGCCAGCTTTTGATAATGCGGATACCGCTGTTTTGAGTCCGTTAAGATCTCGTTGAGGTAGTAAGTCGGACGCTGCACCAAGTGTTCCTGATTTTCCTCCAGTCTCTCCACCACCATGACGATACTGACGACTTTGTTTGTAGCATCAAGATAGAGCAACATCAGTTCCTGTGTTTCCGGTGCTGCAAGGATGGGAGCAAATGAAAGTACTGCTTTCAGGTCTTGTAGTGCAGCTTCAGCTTTGTCGGTCCAAACAAAATTCTTGGTCTTTTTAGGAGCTTATATAGTGGTGCGGCTCTTTCACCGAGCCAGCTTACAAACCGACTGACTTTGGCAATGCAACCAGTTAGTCTTTGTACATCCTTCAGGCGAGTCGGCCTAGAAATGTTGAGTATAGCCTTGGTTTTGTCTCGGTTTACCTCTATGCCTCTTTGAGACACGATAAAACCTAACAATTTTCCGGCTGGGATTCCAAAGAAGCATTTCTTCCGGTTAATCATTATGTTGTATTTTCGTAGATTGGCGAACGTTTCCTCCAAGTCAGAAATCAGAGTTTCCTTCTTTTTGGACATCACCGCAATATCATCCACATATGCATGTACATTGCGTCCGATTTGATCGGTGGAGGCAATGCTGCATTGTGCGTTGATACGTAGCTCCTGCATTCTTTAGCCCAAAGGGCATCGTAATGAAACAAAAGGTTCCAAAGGGCGTTATGAATGAACTTTTGACTTTGTCAGATTCCTTCATCGAGATTTGGTGATAACCAAAATATGCGTGGAGGAAACGTAGGAGTTCCGAGCCTGCCATAGAATCGATAACTTGATCAATCCTAGGCAGAGCAAACAGATCTTTGGGTCACGCCTTGTTCAAGGTAGTATAATCAACACACATCCTTATTAGTGGTGTCCTTTTTAGGGACCATTACAGGATTGGCAGACCACTCAGTGTGGATGACCTCTTCTATGAATCCGGCTAACTCGAGCCATGCTAGTTCCTTAGCTATTGCCTTACGCTTTTCATCGCCAAAATGTCCTAACGATTGTTTGATGGGTTTGGCATTCGGGTGTACATTTAAAGAGTGCTTGGAAAGTTCCCTAGGTACTCCGGTCATGTTAGATGGCTGCCATGCAAATATATCTTGATTTGCTTTGAGGAACTTGACGAGCGCGCTTTCCTATGCGCTATCTAGGCCTACGCCTATCTGGGTCACCTTGGAGGGGTCATCATCCTTCAACGGCGTCTTCTTCGTCTCTTCTGATGCCTTGAACTCCGGATTTGGCTTTGACACCTCCTTCTTCGTTGCGGGCATCTCGGATGGATCTATGCTCTTCTTGATCTCTTGGTACTCCTAGGCGTGCAGCACAACTTCAGCAAAGGCGGCATTTCCGTCCTCGCACTCTCGCGCCTTCTTCGGGTCTCCCCTGATGGTGATCACGCCGTTGGGATATGGAATTTTCATCATATTGTAAATGTAACACGGACGAGCCGTAACAGCCCAGTAAGCCGGACATCCGAATATAGTGTGGTACGCGCTCTTGAACGGGACCACTTCAAAGGAAAGTGCTTCAGTCCGATAGTTCTTTGGAGTTCCAAAGGTAACATCCAAAGTGACTTCTCCTAGGGAATTTGCTTGTCTTCCTGGGACAACTCCGTGAAAGATCACAGAGTTGTAGTTCAACTGGGTCTCCGAAATCTTCATCTGGCGTAGCGTTTCGACATACAGATTGTTGATGCTGCTGCCACCGTCCATGAGAGTCTTGGAGAAACCATAGCCGTCAATAAGTGGATTTACGACTAAGGCGTATTTTCCTCGCCTGTACAACTTAGGCGGATGATCAGAACGGTCAAAGGTGATTGCCACTTCCGACCAGTCCAAAAGTTGAGGGACAGCTGGAACTGTTGCATTGAGCTCATGTAGAACTACTTTCTTGACCTTAGCTGGTTGAGATCCGAGGAAGGTGACGTAAGTGTCTTTCTTTGTCGGGAAATTCTTTTTCCCTTCCGGCTTGGGATTTCAAGCATCAGCTTCCTCCATGTCGGAATCATCCTTGGTCTCTTTATATTTTTCGGGATTCTTCTTTCCCTTCTTCCGCTTGGCCCTATAGTCAGCAATATCATATTTCTTGATGTCGTCATTGAAACGACACTCGGCGTTTGTGTGGGACAAGCCCCCATTAGCATCTAAGTGATGCACACATGGGTTATTGGCAATGTCGGCCCAGGAGTAGGTTTTGGCGGGTTATTGGTCTCCTCTACCCTAGACTCTTGGTGTCCCACGACCGTGTCCACGGCCACAGCCGCGCCCTCCTCATCCTCCAGACCAGAAAGTGGCACTAACTACTATCGTTTCCGCATTGGGCTTTTCTTTCGAGGTGTTCTTGCGCTTTTGAGCTTGCTGCTTTGGTTGTTTTGCTGGCTGTGGCACAACTAGGGCGTTCCGTAATCCCTCTGCATCGTAGTCAACATCTGCATACTTTCTCGCTGCTTCTATCATCTCTCCCAAATCAGTGACCTTGTCACACTTCAAGCGATGACGTAGTAGACCAATTGGGAATCCTGCAATGAAAGCTTCAATCGCAGTTTGGTCATTTACTCCTTCATAGGAGTTCTTGGCGTCGATCCATCGTCCGAGATAATCCCGGAAAGTTTCTCTGACTTTCTGGGTGCAACGTTGTAGGTACCCTACCGTACAGGGCCTCCGGTATGTGCCTTCGAAATTCTGAAAGAACGCACTTTGCATGTCATACCAGTTGTGGATGGTGTTCTCTGGAAGTTCATTGAGCCATGATCGTGCCTTCTTCCGCAACATGAGTGGGAGATATCGGGTTGCGACCAGGCTGTTTCCGCCTTTGGCGACACAGCAAGCCTGGAAAAAATCCTGGAGTCAAGTATCTGGCCGAGCTATACCATCGTAGGCTTGAATGTGTCTTGAGATAGCAAATCCTTCCGGGAATTTTGTAGCTCTTATGCATGGTCCGAAGCACTTTGGGACAACGTATATATCATCATTTTCATAGCGCCGCCACTCTATGTTGGAATTGATCCTGTGCCTTGCGTCACATGGAAATAAAGATCGTCTCAAATGATGGATATGGCTGCGGTGCCTTGGAGCCAGACTTCGGCTTCTACCATCACCTCCTCCACCACGACGCCCTCCTTGGCCTCCTTGGGAACCGTTGTCATGGCTACTTGGTGGAGAGGGTGGAGCAGCTGGATTGTTTCCGACTGTTCGCTAGCCTCCGTCCGAAGCGTCATTATTCCGGTTCTAGGGAGGATCTTCATTACGACGAGCCCCCTACCGGTTTGACTCGGCATGGTGTCCGTCGTTCCTTCGTCCGTCAGCCGGAAAACTTGTATGTCTAGGAGATGGCATCCTTTGATGCTCCTCATCCCGACGTTTCTCTTTGTCTTCTTCCCTGCGATTGTTCGACTCTCGCCAGGGAGGATTCTTCGGATTCAATGCAGCAATTGCCTCTTCCTCCACAGTTGGGGTAACGTTACGCCAGTCGCATGTAGCTTTGTGGTGCTGTCCTGAAGATCCGGTTCTTGAGTAGTTGTCTTCTCGACGGTCGGAATGGTGATAGTGTTCCGGAGCACGTTGGGGTCTTTCGTCATTCCAGGCTGGATCCGTGTGGTATTGATCAGATTGGGAGACCAGTTTTCCACTTTCAGACAGGGCGGCCTTTTGCTGCTCCGGATCCTTGTTGAGTAGTTTAATGCCCAATTGAATCTGCTCTTGGCCTAGATTACTTGATAGGATTTCTCAAGCTGCAATGGTGTTTTGCACTAGTGTAGGATACACCCAATATCCGTTGCTGTCGCGCCGAGGCATCCCATGGTCTCCTCCAAAGAGGACTTTGTGAATCTGCGGGAATTGGTCGTCATGAGTATGCCGTTTCTTGGTCTTATGATGTTGCCTAGAGTTGTACTTCTCCGCTGTTGTCATGCGCTTCTTTTCTTCCTCAAGGTTTTTGGCTTCATCAAGAAGTACTTGGCGACGCGCTTCTAGGGCCTGGGCCCTTTCATCCAGCTCTTCAGTAGTAAGTTCTGCAGCTGTAGGAATAGGTGTGGTTAATGTAGCATCGATGAGTTTACACGCACCTTCGGTGATCACGTGTCCATCCACCGACTCTTCTTTGGCCTCTTCTAGGATAAGTGCTCCATCCGAGTCGTCCTCATATTCCTCGGCAATCACCTCCTCTGCTAGAGGGTCTTTTGTCGGGGTCTTGTTCTTCTTGTTTTTCTTCTTTCCCTTCTTGGCAGCGCCGGTAGCAAAGACGGTTTGGGTCTGTTTCCTGGAGTCAAGCTCTGATCGGTACTTTCGGACATCTGGACCTCCGGATTATCTCCGATATACATGTTATCCTCCACTTTGGGAGAGTTTTCCCCTGATCCTTCATCCATGGCTTCTCCTTCTTATGTAGCTTTGGAGTTATACTCCTCTTCATACTCCGCGGAGAACTTTCGGAAATGTGTCGACGTCATCGAGTCATCCGAGGATGCGGGTAAGTTAGTTTTTGTTCCGATCGTCTCTAGCACTGAGTCGGTGTTCTCTCCAGCATCGTCAGAGTCGGATCTGGATCCAACATACTCGACGAAGTGCGACGTGTGGGTCCTGAGGTAGTTGCATCTTTCCTCATGGGATTCCTTGAAGATCCTGATAGTCTCGAGAACCTCATCCACGCTTGCGTCTTGCAGTATCATGCGCCTCAACGTATGCCGCAGGAACGGTTGATCTGTTCCGGCGTTGGTAGAGTCGGAACCAAGGTTGTGGTTGTGCTCCTCCTTGATTTTGACCTCAATAGAAAGATCGATCTGGGATTTGACCTCACTAGGCAGGTCCACTCCAGATTCGACTTGAACCGCAAGCTCTGCTTCAGGCTTAGCTTTCTCCACCATCTCCGCAATAGGTGCGGGCTGGGTGGGATTAGGGTTTTCTGAGATCCGGAACTCTGCCGCCTCCGCAGACAAAGGGGGCCCAGAAATTTCTTCTGCCTCTATCATCACCGCTGGGGTGGGTGGGGCAGGTTCAGCGAATCCGATGTACACATTGATCTAGCTGAAAGACATGATGGTGTAGGCAGTCACGGCCTCCCTAGCCAGAATCCGATTCTTGCAGAACGATGAGAGGGACGTCGCTGGCGTAGAGGATGCGATCGGTAGCGATAGTCTCGCTGATTCCGATTCTTGTAGATTCCGGTCGGAACGCAGATCCAAAGCTCACTTGCCCCACAGTGGGCATCAACTATCGTCGGATTGATGACAAGTATGCCATGAGGGGGTCCTCAAGACGTGTGGAAGATAGGGGTGTGAGACGTACGGTGTTTCGGGACGGTGAGCACACCAGTTTACCCAGGTTCGAATCCGAAAGCTTTGGACGGATCCTACTCCTGCTAGCAATCTAGTAATACGGCAGAGCCGGAATATGGGTTACAAGGGTTTCTCCTGTGCGAGTTGAGATTGTAGACTATTCAGGAGTTGCCCTAAAGGCTCTCCCTAGGATGGCTTATATAGATATCTGGCCTAGGGTTTACAGGAGAGATCTATCCGGCTACGACTAAGAGTCAGTTACAGAGTACATCTTGAACTACAAGTAACACTACGGGCCTATGTCGGTAAGTCTTCTAGGCCTTCCCGTAGCCGGACTGGACTCCGTCTCTTTGCCCTGACTGGGCCGCCCATGAAGCAAAGCTCTAACCCGACATGGGCCACCCTGGTCAGTAAGGAACTGTGAGGGTACCCGAAAAGTATATCTGTGGGCTCCCCAGATTAGTCATCCGAGAATCCCTGTTATGCATACATCCACGTTCCCATGATCAGTGAGCCGTGGAACATAACCGACAGGTATCATTACATCATCCGAAATATAACGAATTACAAGACTTACCTAAATGCCCTTACGGTACACCATCCTTAGCAGCGGAATATCATCATGCGCAGAGCCCAGTTGTCCCTCAACCTATAGGAAACTGACTCGGAAGACAGCCTAGCTCGCTGGACATCACCTGAATCTTCTGAAATCGAACCTCTGAAAGTCTGGCCAAGTAAATAGCCAGGGACAAAGCCGTGAGTACTTTTGAATGTACTCGCAAACCACCAAGATAAGAGAAAAAGGAAATGCAACTTTGTCTGTGGCGAGATAGCTCTATCTGGGGTTGCTTTTGAAAAGCATAGGCTAACTCTTGAAGTTATGGCATGTCCATATCTTTGTTGAAAAAGAGTTTTGAAAACAGTTTTGGAGTAGAAACCCTTTTTAAACCTCTTTGACCATGTTGGGTCAAAGCAAAGCTTTCAAACTTGGGTTCCCCCGGAACCTTCGTCCTCTTCGTCCTTGTTTCCCAAACAAGCACAGTTTGGGTACTCCTAGCCAACACCTTTACAACCGTCCTTGACCATGGACACGACTATTCGAATAGATTATACTCTGCCGAGTTTGCGCACTTTCCCCACAAGAATCAATACATCCGCCGGGATACAACCACGACCCACTACAACTGTAGATGGGGGTCCGGATAATCAAACCTAACCTTTCGCTTGCCGACCCTAGCAAAGGCTTCTTTTCCTTTTGGGTTTGTTCTCCCCGACAACGAGTATGTGGCTCCCAGCCATAGTCCTTCCTTCCATACAGGCGCATACCCAAGCAGCAACTTGTTGTATACCTTAAATCTGGAGACTCCTCTTCCTTCGGTAACGCCTAAGTCATACCATCCGCGGGAGACCCAATTATTGCACCGGCCTCCTGCCAGAACAGGCTCACTATTGCCAAAGCACGCAACAGGCTTCAGATCCGAGATCTGGTAGTACCTGCCTGGAATTCAGGGGATCTCTCCCTATAAGCATGGTATAAGCTGCCTCAGCTAATGCAGACAAACTACGAGCTAAGCCCTAGCGCCTGGGGTAATGTGGTTGCACTGATAAAAATTGTTCTGATAAAGGCGTAGAACATCCCATCACATTCTCATTTCTCATCATCACCATTTCCTTTGCTAAAACATCTGCTTGGACAGATGCCTCTTCCCAAGGATTTTACAAAGCATTTTTGAAACCTTTGAGGTGGGGTAAATCCCAAAATAGTTTATTTTCTCAAAACCAGGGTTTTCAAAGAGGTAGGATGCTGGTCATCCTACTCTCGATCTAAGGGGATAAAATGGTAGGTACATTAGGGTGGTGCCACGAGGGACACAAAGTCATAACTTGGAGGTGCCAAGTTATTCGCGCAGCATTTATAAACAAGACATGCAAATAAATAATTATAAAGAGGATACAACCAGGTAAAAGAGAGTAGGACATATACTAGAGTTCAGGAATGGTGGCTTGCTTGTGAACAACAATAAGTCCCTGGACTTCTTTAGATAACCAGAATACCCAATAAAATAATAAGAAGTCCCTTCCTTCTTGTCGTTAGACACTCACACTATCGTCGTTATCGAGTATACACGCAAGCAGACAAGTCCACAATTAATACAAGGCATACATGCATCTGACCATACAGCAAACAAACATACTGAACACTACTGGACTTGGGAGGTTTTGGAGAAGTTGGGTAATGGTAGAGGAATTACTAAATTGCCATTGTAGTGCTTTTGTTTTGGAAGATAGATGTCTAGGGTAAATACTTTGGAATTGGAGGGAGGTTTTGAGGTAAGTAGGATACCAATGTGTAGCAATGATATCCTCAGATAGGTCTTGACAAAACAAAACCAACACAAGTGGTTTCACTGGATTATTAAATTCCTAGATTTAATTATGCTTTTTATAGTGGAAATAACCCTAGTTTGAGGAAATAATTCACCAGAAGAGTTCTGGAGCTCCAAAAATTATTTCCTTTGGTGGATAGGTAATGTTTGATGTACTCAACCAAATAGAGTTTGAATCGAGTCTAAACAATTACCAGAATGCCCTCAGGAAATTCCCAAATACAGTTTTGTATAGTTTTTCTCCTTTTTACCAAATTAATTCTACGGAGGCTATGGAAGTGATTCCAAGGGTATGTGGTAGTATTTTAGAATACCTTTCTTTTGAAATTGGTTTCACAATTTTTGGAGTTGTCAAACTCCTGGAGTGATTTAATTAGTGATAAAACCACTTACAGAAGTAATTAAATCACTAGAATTCAACCAGAGCTCAATAAATTCTGAGCTGCTAGGATTTGATAGATACTGATACTATTACGTACTAGGAGGTGGAATTAGGTCATTACCACATTGGTTTGACCTAGAGAATTTATCCAAGGAAGATAAGGGCTGGTTTTATTATTTTTGTTAAAGACACACTTATGTTCACCTTGGCATAAGGCCTATGCTAGATGATAGATAGCTCAATTATCTTCCAGTAGAGCCTTCGTTCTCCCCAAATGAAGATCTAAAACTATTTTGGGAATTTATTTAGTGCAAAGTATACTTGGTAGCAGAATAAATCCCAGCAATTAATGGAAATTATTTTGAACTTGGGCTTGCCTCTGCATGTTTGAGAAAACATCAGAGTACTACCAGAATTTCTGATCTTGGCCATTACATTTTATTTTCATTTTCAAAAGGATATAAACTGGGGGATAAATTCGGGATCTGGACAGAAATGAATAAAAGAAAAGGTTTGCGGGCTGGGATTTGGGGCTACTGGGCCGCGCTGAGGAGATTCGGCCCACGACGGGCGGCACGATGCGCAGGAGAGGCGCGGATTGAACCTGCCAGGCGGGGCCCGGTGGTCAGCGAGAGGGGGCGACCGAAGCGGTATCAGCAGATCTCGGCCGTTGGTTTAAGTGGAGATGGACGGCGGGGCGTCGTCATCCACCTAGGCTCACCAGCGACGGGAGCTAAACCTAGCAGAGGGTGGCGCCGGGTGGGGAGATCACCTGAGGGCTCCGGAGAGATCGTGGAGGCGGCAGGGCGATACAGTCGATGACGGCGAGCAGAGCGATGGGTGGCACGGCGGCGGAGGTCCACTAGAAGCACTTCGCGCGACGACGGCTGAGAGCGACCTTGTCGGAGCTCACTGGCAAGGACGGAGGAGTAGGTCCTGGGAAAAAATAAAGGTATTGTTAGGTAGAGGAGGAGGAGGGGAACACATGAGCCGACATGCAGAGGAGGGGGAGCAAGGAGGGGAGGTCCTTGCTCGATTTTTGGTTGGAGGCCGAAGCTACTCCTTCTCCTTCCTTCGGACAGCACAGAGCAAGGGAGAGGGAGTGAAGCTGGGGGAGGTGAGTGGGTGCGGAGAGGTGGGAAATGAGGGGCAAAGGCTCGCTGGGGGGTGGCCTCTGGCCTATATACTAAGGAGGGAGGGTAGATGATGTCAATTACCAAGTTGGGCATGGTGGAGAGGGAAGGCTGGCCAGGGATTGGTCCAGGGGTTGGTGGAGAGGGGTAGGAAGGGATTGGCTCGGGCTGGATCAGAGAGGGTGGGGGTGGCAGCTGTGGTAATTAAGTAGGGGTAAATCTTTGTAAGATTGTGTTGTCTCTCTCTCTTTCTTATAGTACAAGGGAAATATGGGCAAATCTGGGGTAGAGCTATAGTGGTGGTCGACTAGGGGAGGGTCCTTGTGTTAAGGGGAAGCATTGATCATTTTTTGATAAGATTGGAAAGTGGTTTGAGTAATGGATAGCTTAATTGACAAATTTGATCCAATTGATGGTTATGTAGAAAGTCCAAAAACTTGCATTGGACCAGAGGAGGAAATGGTACTGGTAGATATATGAGGTCAAGGTAGACTCCCTGGATTTATTTGCGAATTTTTACAAGGGCTTTTAGTCCTTATAGATCCCTTTATTCAAAAGGGGAAGAAGTAGTTTCTAGAAGATCATTTGATAAATTTGCATTGGACAAGGGTGCATTTTGATTAGAGAGGGTCCCAAATGTGAATACACACTTAGGGGAATTTTACCAAGATTTATTGGGGCAGAAAAGTGTTTAAAACAATTATTATTACAATTCAGCCATTTAAGAAGATGGACAAAAAGAATTAATAAAGCTCCTCAAAAATTTGTATTTTTGAGGTGGGAAGGTGAGGTAGGATATATGGAACTCACATGAGTCAAAAGTTGGAGAGGTGTTTTGGCAAATACCAAACTCTTCTTTGAGAAGGGAGGGTTTGAGATTTTGTCTAAATAAGGAGTTAAATAGATTAGGAGCCTTAATAATTATGGGTAACCTTTGATAAATCTTGATTATCAAGGTAGATTGGGTAGACAAGGTGTAGCAAGCATTTGTAACCTTGTGGAATGGAATTCCAACTTGAATTAGATTGAGGAACAAGGTATTGAGGATCTAGGGTGATGTTATTTTTATACCACCAAAACATGCTTGCATCTTGGAGCTCAGAGCTCACCTTGGTGCAAGGGATATATGGGTGGGTAGACCAGGTCATAGAGATTATCATGGCAGAAGGAGTTTGAATTAATTGAATTTGAGGTGATCTAGCAGTGATGGCAAAATTTGATGAAATTAAAGCTGCCAGGAAAAATGAGTCATGATGCCTTATAAACCTAGTGGGTTTAGGCAGCACAGAGATCCACTTGGAGTAAGTGAAGTAGGTTTTGGTAGACCTCGAGGAGTAGATCACAACCATGCAGAGACTTGGTCTATAGAAGTTTTTATGAGGGTGTGAGCTTCTACCCAATTAGGTATGATGACTAGATTTGCAGGGAAGGTTATTTTCTTGTCTGCAAAACCAAGTACAAAAGTGGTCCTTGGTATTTCTTAGGATGGTAAACAAGATGGTTCAGGTGCATTTTCCAAACATGCAGAAAGTTGGAGAAAGGGAGGCCTTCAAAAAGGTGATGTTGGAACAGATTCCAGACTTAGCCAAATTTGGCAGTTTTGAGGATTTTGACTAGAGTATGGGAGGGAATGTTCTTGGAGGGGTTGCAGGGTATTAGAGCATTAACCAGTGGAGGATGTTGATGTGTAAATTGAGTAGCAGAGATTCATGCTTGCTCTTGGTCTTTATTGACTTGGAAGCTTCTAGGATGGATCACTCCAGAATTGATCTAGCCAGGGGTTTTAGATGATCACTTAGTACCTAGTGAGTTGATCTTGCTTTGTTATCTTGCTCAGGGATTTATGAGTTGGAAACATATTGATCCTAGTGATGAGCTCCTAGAGTGGCTCATACTACTTCCTAGGCAAACAAGTCAAACAGTAGATCAAGGCAACTCATCAGGCAGCAGATCAAGGCAACTCATCTTATAAACTATTCAACTAGTACTAGGGTTACCATCAAGCTTAGCTTGAGGTAAGGTTGGGGCACTTTGAAGAGGTTGGGTTTTGATTAAGATAAGAATCCTTGGTACCTCTACCAAGAATGGAAATTCAAAAGCCTTTGGAAGAGGTTTTGGGAAAACTAGAGATAAGGTTAGTTGACGGTTCTGTCTTGAAAACATAAGGAGATTATTATATATCTCTCCATATCTTTGTTAATAGAAGCTACCAAAATAGTTTTGGTTGCACAAGCATCTTGGCTCAGGTTTTGAAATGCCAGAACGTTTGAGAATATGTCAAATGAGCTAGGATAGTTTTGGTAAATAGCTTTTGTCCACTGAGGGTGAGGTAGGGAGTATCATTAGATACACTCACATATGCTCAAGAACGAATAAACAACCAGAAATCACTGCACCAATGAACAAGAAAAAGTTTTTATTCCCCCTGATTTTTTCATTCTGGTCAACTAATCAGGGTTGCTGAAATTGGGATGTTACAGACCTTCCCCCTTAAAAGAATCTCGTCCCGAGATTCAGGAGAATAAGATTAGGGGATTCGTCTTTGAGTTAGTGCCATGTTTTTCTAGTGTACTAACTTGCCGATTTTGTCTTCGAGCAGGAGCACCTTGATAGTGAGGTTGAACTTCAATCTTCTTGAAACTTCAAGGGTCGAGACGGCTTCAATCTTGATTGCAGGGAGGGATCATCCTTCTATAAGGGTTTATGGTGTTTCTTTTTAAGTGGATTATTGTATCCAAGTCTGTGTCTTTGGGTCCAGTTGTTGAAGTCCTTCTGGGGGAGGGTTATTCCATTTTGTGGGAAAGACGCAGTCTTTCCCCCTTAGGGTTAGACTGGGTAAGTCGGTGTATTACTTATCGGGGTGACAAAAGGGCGGTTCTTAAGGTAGCGGACATCGACTTAAGAGAGGGTAGCATCATAGGTGTCGTTCCGGGGGGGTATGGACTAGTTTATTACAAGTTGCACTTACCGACGTTCAGGGAGTCCTAGAGTGGGTTAAGGAGCTTCTCTCTCGATCTTTACTTCCACGGGGTGTTGTTGCCTATAGAAGCGCGGGAAAATCTTCAGCCTTGAGTTGTGGGGCAGCGAGCGGTAGGGTGACCATCTTTTCTGAAGAGAAGAGCCATGGGTGCTTTTGGGCTTCTTAGTCACGGATATCTTGACGAGTTTTCTCTAGGGCATTCTCGGCTGAAGTGACCGGGTAGTTCACATGTGAACCAGGGGCTCTTCTTCCGGCATGGCTGAGTTGACGAATATTCTATGCTGACATCGGGAGGTTGACAGGCCTTGCCAATGAGGGGATATATTGGAAAATTTATGGGGACATGGTCTTGGCCTTCACAGAGGAAACAAGTGACAAACTGAGTTGGACAAACTTTGGATGAGTGGGGTTCTCCGTAGTTTGGGTAGTGGCCGGAACATCTGCTGGCTTGGTGGCTTCCGTGTTCGCAAGTGCTACATGCCTTCTTCGAGCTTCCACTCTCCATGGCCATCATGGGGGAGGTCCTGTTGGTGGTACGCGTTTTGGGTTGGGTTTGATGCAACATCTTGGGTAAAACACGCAAGAAGAGAACAATCAAGCAAGCATAGCAATTCAAGGAAGTTATTACACAACCACCAAATCTGTACCCAAAGGTGCCAATAGTACTTAAGCATTACAAAACACGTTTAGGGACAATACATGACTCTACCCTATTGCTAGCTGGGCGAGTACCGCGACGCTGGTGATTACTCGAGGGTACATTGGGGAGTCGTGGGTGACTCGGGGGATTCAGCTACTGCAGATCTTCTGGGGTATGCAGGATATTTAGCTCGTCTTCAGTGAAGGTGATAGTGGTGCCTTCCCAAGGTGCAGGGTTGGGTGCTGACTCGGTCGGAGAAGGTGACTGGACGATAGGGTGGTACTCATTGAGGAAGGGGAGTTCATCGTTATTGCCGGGATTTTCGTCTTTAGGGGTTGGGGGTACTTCAATGGTCAGCTTCTTCTCCAAGCGAGCATTGGTGGCTTTCAGACTTCTTTCGCGGTTACGGAGTAGGTTGATATCCATCTTCAGAAGAAGATTCTCGCGCCTAGCCTTGTCAAGGTCTTTATGGGAACATTGGAGCATGTATTCCATATTCTCCAACTGATTCCCGATGCAGCAGGTGAGGAATGACTCTGTAGGAAGTCCTTCTTGATCGCATTTTCCAAATAGGTGGTAAGGGGTATCCTTCAACTCATCTTCATGGATCTGGCAGAGGCGCGCCATGATCTCTTGTATGGCTTGCACCACGCCATCTACCTAGTTGCTGTCGAGGAAGGTGAAGATTGTGGGCGCGGTGTCTTCATCGGGGGAAGGAATCACAGCTTTGATGACCCATTGCATCACATTGGTGTTACTGCGAGGAAGTTCGGTTCCTTCAATAGTTGGTGAGGGCCTCTTGACTATCTTCAGTAGATTGTGAAGCTGCTCTTCAAAGGGTCAGAAACTGTCTCCAACGATGATGCGCTCCGAGCGGAAGGAGGCCATCTACAATAGAATTTTTGGGATGGGGTTGGGTTAGTGACAGGTGTGCATGATTTTAAGGTTATGAAATCATATTATTGCAAGTTGTTTTCAAAATGGAGGGGAAAAGACATAAGCAATTTTCCAAATAATCCACTTTTCTCCCTTGTCTTTTGAAAATAGGTTTGTCGTTTCCTGTCTAACGTCCATGCTAACTAAGGTCTCCTATAGTCAGGATAGCTCTGATACCAAGTCTGTGGGCTCCCCGGATTAGTCATCCGAGAATCCTTGTTATGCATACATCCACGTTCCCATGATCAGTGAGCCGTGGAACATATACGACAGGTATCATTACATCTTCCGAAACATAACGAATTTCAAGACTTACATAAATGCCCTTACGGCTACACCATCCTTAGCAGCGGAATATCATCATGCGCAGAGCCCAATCGTGCTTCAACCTACAGGCAACTGACTAGGAAGACGGCCTAGCTCGCTGGACGTCACCTGAATCTTCCGAAATCAAATCTCTAAAAGTCTGGCCAAGTAAATAGCTAGGGACAAAGCCGTGAGTACTTTTGAATGTACTCGCAAACCACCAAGATAAGAGAAAAAGGAAATGCATCTTTGGCTGTGGCGAGATAGCTCTATCTAGGGTTGCTTTTGAAAAGCCTAGGCTAGCTCTTGAAGTTATGGCATCTCCATATCTTTGTGGAAAAAGAGTTTTGAAAACAGTTTTGGAGTAGAAACCCTTTTTAAACCTCTTTGACCACCTTGGGTCAAAGCAAAGCTTTCGAACTCGGGTTCCCCCGAAACCTTCGTCCTCTTCTTCCTTGTTTCCCAAACAAGCACCGTTTGGGTACTCCTAGACAACACCTTTACAAACGTCCTTGAACGTAGACACGGCTATTCGAATAGATTATACTCTGCCGAGTTTGCGCACTTTCCCCACAAGACTCAATACATCCACCGGGATACAACCATGGCCCACTACCACTGTAGATGGGGGTCCGGATAATCAAACCTAACCTTTCGCTTGCCGACCCTAGCAAAGGCTACTTTTCCATTTGGGTTTGTTCTCCCCGGCAACGAGTATGTGGCTCCCAGCCATAGTCCTTCCTTCCGTACATGCGCATACCCAAGCCACAACTTGGTGTATACCTTAAATCTGGAGACTCCTCTTCCTTCGGTAATGCCTAAGCCACAACTTGTTGTATACCTTAAATTGTTCTGATAAAGGCGTAGAACATCCCATCACATTCTCATTTCTCATCATCACCATTTCCTTTGCTAAAACATCTGCTTGGACAGATGCCTCTTCCGAAGGATTTTACAAAGCATTTTTGAAACCTTTGAGGTGGGATAAATCCCAAAACAGTTTATTTTCTCAAAACCGGGGTTTTCAAAGAGGTAGGATGCTGGTCACCGTACTCTCGATATAAGGGGATAAAATGGTAGGTATATCAGGGTGGTGCCACGAGGGACACAAAGTCATAACTTGGAGGAGCCAAGTTATTCGCGCAACATTTATAAACAAGACATGTAGATAAATAATGCAATTATAAAGAGGATACAACCAGGTAAAAGAGAATATGACATATATCAGAGTTCAGGAATGGTGGCTTGCCAGTGAACAGCAATAAGTCCCTGGACTTCTTTAGATAACCAGAATACCCAATAAAATAATAAGAAGTCCCTTCATTCTTGTCGCCAGACACTCACACTATCGTCGTTATCGAGTATACATGCAAGCAGACAAGTCCACAATCAATACAAGACATACATGCATCAAACCATACAGCAAACAAACATACTAAACACTACTGGACTTGGGAGGTTTTGGAGAAGTTGGGTAATGGTAGAGGAATTACTAAATTGCCATTGTAGTGCTTTTGTTTTAGAAGATGGATGTCTAGGGTAAATACTTTGGACTTGGAGGGAGGTTTTGAGGTCAGTAGGATACCAATGTGCAGCAATGATATCCTCAGATAGGTCTTGACAAAACAAAACCAACACAAGTGGTTTCACTAGATTATGAAATTCCTAGATTTAGTTATGCTTTTTATAGTGGAAATAATTCACCAGAATAGTTCTGGAGCTCCACAAATTATTTCCTTGGGTGGATAGGTAATGTTTGATGTACTCAACCAAATAGAGTTTGAATCGAGTCTAAACAATTACCAGAATGCCCTCAGGAAATTCCCAAATATAGTTTTGTATAGTTTTTCTCCTTTTTACCAAATTAATTCTACGGAGGCTATTGAAGTGATTCCAAGGGTATGTGGTATTCTTTTGGAATACCTTTCTATTGAAATTGGATTCACAATTTTTGGAGTTGTCAAACTCCTGGAGTGATTTAATTAGTGATAAAACCACTTACAGAAGTAATTAAATCACTAGAATTCAACCAGAGCTCAATAAATTCTGAGCTGCTAGGATTTGATAGATACTGATACTATTAGGTACATGGACATGGAATTAGGTCATTACCACATCTGGTTTGACCTAGAGAATTTATCCAAGGAAGATAAGGGCTGATTTTGTTATTTTTGTTAAAGACACACTTATGTTCACCTTGGCATAAGGCCTATGCTAGATGATAGATATCTCAATTATCTTCCAGTAGAGCCTTGGTTCTCCCCAAATGAAGATCTAAAACTGTTTGGGGAATTTATTTAGTGCAAAGTATACTTGGCAGCATAATAAATTCCAGCAATTAATGGGAATTATTTTGAACTTGGGGTTGCGTCTGCATGTTTGAGAAAACATCAGAGTACTACCAGAATTTTTTATATTGGCCATTACATTTTATTTTCATTTTCAAAAGGATATAAACTGGGGGACAAATTCAAGATCTGGGCAGAAATGAATAAAAGAAAAGGTTTGCGGGCTTGGATCTAGGGCTACTGGGCCGCACTGAGGAGATTCGGCCCACGACGGCCGGCGCGGCCCGCGGGAGAGGCGTAGATTGAACCTTCCAAGTGGGGCCTGGTGGTCATCGAGAGGCGGCGGACGAAGCGGTATCGGCAGATCTCGGGCGTTGGTTTCAGTGGAGATGGACGGCTGGGAGTCGTCGTCCACCTGGGCTCACCGACGACGGGAGCTAACCCTAGAAGAGGGTGGCGCGGGGCGGGGAACTCACTTGGGGGCTCGGGAGAGGTCGTGGAGGTGGCAGGGCGATGCGGTTGATGACGGCGAGCAGATCGATGGGCGACACGACGGTGGAGGTCCACTGGAAGCATCTCGCGCGACGGTGGCCGAGAGCGACCTCGTCGGAGCTCACTGGAGAGGACGGAGGAGTAGGTCCTAGGCAAAAAGAAAGGTACTGTTAGGTAGAGGAGGAGTAGGGGAACACATGAGCCGACATGTATAGGAGGGGGAGCAAGGAGGGGAGAGCCTTGCTTGATTTTTGGTTGGAGGCCGAAGCTACTCCTTCTCCTTCCTTCGGACAGCACAGAGTAGGGGAGATGGAGTGAAGCTGGGGGAGGTAAGTGGGAGGGGAGAGGGGGAAAATGAGGGGCATAGGCTCGCTAGGGGTGGCGTCGGGACTATATACGAAGGAGGGAGGGTAGATGATGTAAATTACCAAGTTGGGCATGGTGGAGAGGGAAGGCTGGCCAGGGATTGGTCCAGGGGTCGGTGGAGAGGGGTAGGAAGGGGATTGGCTCGGGATGGATCATAGATGGTGGGGGTGGCATCTGTGGTAATTAAGTAGGGGTAAATCTTTGTAAGATTATGTTGTCTCTCTCTCTTTCTACTAGTATAAGGGCAATATGGGCAAAGCTGGGGTAGAGCTATAGTGGTGGTCGACCAGGGGAGGGTCCTGGTGTTAAGGGGAAGCATTGAGCAAGTTTTGATGAGATTGGAAAGTGGTTTGAGTAATGGATAGCTTAATTGAAAATTTTCATCCAATTGATGGTTATGAAGAAAGTCCAAAAACTTGCATTGGACCAGAGGAGGAAATGGTACTAGTAGATAGATGAGGTCAAGGTAGACTCCTAGGATTTACTTGAGAATTTTTACAAGGGGTTTTAGTCCTTATATGTCCCTTTATTCAAAAGGGTGGATTTTGATTAGAGAGGGTCCCAAATGTGAATAGACACTTAGGGGAATTTTCCCAAGATTTATTGGGGCATAACAATATTTAAAACAATTATTATTCCAATTCAGCCATTTAAGAAGATGGACAAAAAGAATTAATAAAGCTCCTCAAAAATTTGTATTTTCGAGGTGGGAAGGTGAGGTAGGATATATGGAACTCAAATGAGTCAAAAGTTGGAGAGGTGTTTTGGCAAATACCAAACATTCCTTTGAGAAGGGAGGGTTTGAGATTTTGTCTAAATAAGGAGTTAAATAGATTAGGAGCCCTAATAATTATGGGTAACCTTTGATAAATCTTGATGATCCAGGTAGAGGGGGTAGAAAAGGTGTAGCAAGCATTTGCAACCTTGTGGAATGGAATTCCAACTTGAATTAGATAGAACAAGGTATTGAGGATCTAGGGTGATGTTATTTTTATACCACCAAAACATGCTTGCATCTTGGAGCTCAGAGTTCACCTTGGTGCAAGGGATAGATGGGTGGGTAGACCAGGTCATAGAGATGATCATGGCAGAAGGAGTTTGAATTAATTTAATTTGAGGTGATCTAG
This sequence comes from Avena eriantha, assembly GCA_910589775.1. Taxonomy (NCBI): domain Eukaryota; kingdom Viridiplantae; phylum Streptophyta; class Magnoliopsida; order Poales; family Poaceae; genus Avena; species Avena eriantha. The sequence continues at coordinate 323,628,882 of OU342744.1, forward strand.
AAGTGATGGCAAAGTTTGATGAAATTAAAGCAGCAAGGAAAAATGAGTCATGATGCCTTATAAACTAAGTGGGTTTAGGAAGCATAGAGATCCACTTGTAGTAAGTTAAGTAGGTTTTATTAGACCTCGAGGAGTAGATCACAACCATGTAGAGAGTTGGTCCATAGAAGGTTGTATGAGGGTGTGAGCTTCTACCCAAGTAGGTATGATGACTAGATTTGCAAGGAAGGTTATTTTCTTGTCTACAAAACCATCAAGAACAAGTAGGTTGGAGGATGATCTAACCAAGGAAAAAGTGGGCCTTGGTATTCCTTAGGATGGTTAACAAGATGGTTCAGGTGCATTTCCCAAAAATGCACAAGGTTAGAGAAAGGGAGGCCTTCAAAAAGGTGATGTTGGAACAGATTCCAGACTTAGCCAAATTTGGCAGTTTTGAGGATTTTGACTAGAGTATGGGAGGGAATGTTCTTGGAGGGGTTGCAGGGTATTAGAGAATTAACCAGTGGAGGATGTTGATGTGTAAATTGAGTAGCAGGGATTCATGCTTGATCTTGGTCTTTATTGACTTGGAAGCTTCTAGGATGGATCACTCCAGAATTGATCTAGCCAGGGGTTTTAGATGATCACTTAGTACCTAGTGAGTTGATCTTGCTTTGTTATCTTGCTCAGGGATTTATAAGTTGGAAACATCTTGATCCTAGTGATAAGCTCCTAGAGTGGCTCATACTACTTCCTAGGCAAACAAGTCAAGCAGTAGATCAAGGCAACTCATCAGGCAGCAGATCAAGGCAACTCATCTTATAAACTATTCAACTACTACTAGGGTTACCATCAAGCTTAGCTTGAGGTAAGGTTGGGGCACTTTGAAGAGGTTGGGTTTTGATTAAGATAAGAATCCTTGGTACCTCTACCAAGAATGGAAATTCAAAAGCCTTTGGAAGAGGTTTTGGGAAAACTAGAGATAAGGTTAGTTGAGGGTTCTGTCTTGAAAACATAAGGAGATTATTATATATCTCTCCATAGTTTTGTTAATAGAAGCTACCAAAATAGTTTTGGTTGCACAAGCATCTTGTCTCAGGTTTTGAAATGCCAGAACGTTTGAGAATATGTCAAATGAGCCAGGATAGTTTTGGTAAATAGCTTTTGTCAACTACGGGTAAGGTAGGGAGTATCATTTGATACACTCACATATGCTCAAGAACAAATAAAAAACCATCAATCACTGCACCAATGAACAAGAGAAAGTTTTTGTTCCCCCTGATTTTTGCATTCTGGTCAATTAATCAGGGTTGCTGAAATTGGGATGTTACAATATCCCCAACAATATGCACACAAAACAAGTTGTGTTTTCTCTCTCCTTTGCTGGCTCTCACCATCCATCCTCCATCAATCTCTTCTCTGCAGCCACAGGTGCACAGTCTGCCTTGTCTCTTCCTCGTCCACAGCGATCTACTTCCAGCAACCCTCCCCCCCGAAATTCAAGCCATCTACTGTATTAATAATCATCTTGTTTTTTATGAACAAGTTTCAAGCCAAGCAACCTCGCAAGGTCGTGGACATATCCACATCATAGTTTATGGTAAATTTCCCATACTTGGTAGTACTACAAGAAAGTAGATGTGCATATCTTGCAATTGGTAAACAATATACGAACAACTTTGAATATTGACTCTTGGATCATGACTCTCGAATCCCAATATTTCTAGCAGTTGGATATTCTTTTCCATTATTCTAGCATATAGAAGATTCTATTGATAGTCTTCATCACAATGAATGCTATCCACAAAACTCAAAACACACTTCTCCATCATTCTAGAATCTTCTGCCTCGTTTCTGTAGACCATGTTACCAAAATTTTAAAGTTTTAGATAGCTAATAATCGTTGACTTCTACATGACATACAAAGTACAAGAACCAAATATATACACCCATACTTTATATATCTTGATCAAATATATATTTTTTTACCTATTATAATCTTATCTTACCACTATATAGTGTACGAATAATTTTGAATATTGACCGTTGGATCAAGACTTGTGAATCCAAACATTTCCAGTCGTTGGATCTTCTTTTCCATTCTAGCATCTAGAAGATACTATTGATAGTCTTCATCAAAATGAATGTTATGCACAAAACTCAAAACACACTTCTCCATCATTTTAGAATCTTCTCCCTCATTTCTCTAGACCATGTTACCAAAATTTTCATGTTTTAGATCTCCACTCCTATAATGGAGCAGTTTTGAATTGGATCCATAACACCAATCCTGACCGTTGTGCTGTTAGATCTAATGGTTCAAAGCAGCTGGATTCGTGTTGAATAGTACCTAGAGCAAACTCCACCATGTTCTAGAACCATCATGTCACCACCCCGAAAATTTCATAGCACAGTAGGATGTATTCTAAATATGTCTATATAATTATTATTAATAGACTTAATTTATGCATTTTTTTCTCTAATGTATGAAATGCGATTTAACAAAAATTGAGTTGTTATTAACCAATAGTCTTGTTAGAGAAAAAATGCATATACATTAAGTCTATTAGTAATAACTATATCTACACATATTAAGAATACAACCTAATAATGTGCTATGAAATTTTGGGGGTGGTGACATGATGGTTCTAGAACATGGTGGAGTTTGCTCTAGGTACGTACTATTCAACATGAATCTAGCTACTCTGAACCATTGGATCTAAGAGCCCAACGGTCAGGATTGGTGTTATAGATCCAATTCAAAACTGCTCCATTATAGTCGTAGAGAGAATACATCCTACTATGCTATGAAATTTTGGGGTGGTGACATGATGGTTCTACAAAATGCATGGTGGAGTTTGCTCTAGGTGCTATTCAACATGAATCCAGCTTCTCTGAACCATTGGATCTAACATCATAATGGTCGGGATTGGTGCTTTATAGATGATGATACAAAATTTCATGTTCTAGATAGCTAATACTCGTTAACTTCTACATGATCTTACCACTATATAGTGTACGAACAACTTTGAATATTGACCGTTGGATCAAGACTCGTGAATCCCATCATTTCGAGCCGTTGGATCTTCTTTTCCATTCAAGCATCTAGAGGATTCTATTGGTAGTCTATATGACAATGAATGCTATGCACAAAACTCAAATAACACTTATCATTCTAGAATATTCTACCCCGTTTCTCTAGACCATGTAACCAAAATTTTAAAGTTTTAGATAGCTAATAATCGTTGACCTCACATGATATCCAATAGCTAGAAATGTTGGGGTTCGCGAATCTTGATCCAATGGTCAACATTCAAAGTTATTCGTACACTATATAGTGGTAAGATAAGATAATATAAGATCATCTAGAAGTCAATGATTATTAGCTACGAGGGAGAACATTCTAGTATGATGGAGAAGTGTGTTTTGAGGTTTGTGCATAACATTCATTATGCTGAATACTATCAATAGAATCTTCTAGATGCTAGAATGGAAAAGAAGATCCAACAACTGGAAATGTTGGGATTCATGAGTCTTGATCCAACACTTAATCTTCAAAGTTATTCATACACTATATAGTGGTAAGATATCTCTATCTCCACTACTATAATGGATCAGTTTTGAATTGGATCCATAGAACCAATCTTAACCGTTGGGCTGTTAGATCCAATAATGGTTCAGAGAAGCTGGATTCGTGTTGAATAGTACCTAGAGCAAATTCCACCATGCATGTTCTAGAACCATCATGCCACCACCCCCAAAATTTCATATCAAAGTAGGTTGTATTATCTCTACTACTGTAGTGGAGCAGTTTTGAATTGGATCCATAGCACCAATCTTGACCATTGGGCTGTTAGATCCAATGGTTCAGAGCAACTGGTTTCGTGTTGAATATACAGTACAGACCTAGAGCAAACTTGACCATGTTCTAGAACCATCATGTCACCACCCCCAAAATGTATAAATTAAGTCTATTAATAATAACTATCTATACATATTGAGAATACAACCTACCGTTCTATGAAATTTTGGGGGTGTGGAAATGATGGTTCTAGAACATGGTGGAGTTTTCTCTAGGTACTATTTAACACGAATCTAGCTGCTTTGAACCATTTGATCTAACAACCCAATGGTCAGGATTGGTGCTACGTATCCAATTCAAAACTCCTCAATTATAATAGTAGAGATAATTTTATATAGTGATGATATGTCAGGCGTCTATTATCTAAGTCTCACGTGCAGGGCATGTGCAATTTACTAATAGTGGTAAGATACGAATAACTTTGATTGATGACTATTGGATCAATACTCGTGAATCCCAATATTTCCAACCGTTGGATCTTCTTTTCCATTCGAGCATTTATAAGATTCTATAGATAGTCTTTAGCAGAATGAATGTTATGCACAAACCTCAAAACACACTTCTCCATCATACTCCTAGAATCCTCTCTCTCGTTTCTCTAGACCATGTCACCAATAATTTCAAGTGTTAGGTAGCTAATAATCTTTGACTTCTACATGATGATACAATGTACAAGAACCAAATATACACCCATACTTTATATATGTTGATCAAATTTATAATTTTTTGTGCTTTACCTATTATAATTTTATATAATGATGATATGTCATATGTCTATTATCTGAGTCTCACATGCATGGCACGTGTAATTTACTAGTATCCTACAATGTATGAACATTCTTGAGTTTCAGTCCAAAGGACCAATAAGGTCATGGCCGTATATATATCGATACCCTAGCTACACTCTATGATATGGTTCTCACATCGCGTAGATGGGTGCGTCTTGGCGTAGTAAACAATGTATGAACACACCGACCTTGAAGCATTTCCCGCCCCACCGTTTCAAAAACATTGAGGCCAAATCTCCCACCGGGGAGTACCACTTTTCTATTAATTATTATTTGGCCGGTAGCCAAATTCAAAATCTTTGTCTAGCGGCAAAATAGAACACCGACTTTGAAGCATTTCCCGCCCACTGTTTCAAAAACTTTGAGGCGAAATCTCCGACCGGGGAGTACCACATTTCTATTATTATTATTTGGCTAGTAGCTAAGTCCAAAATCTCTATCGAGCGGCAAAATAACACACCGACTTTGAAGCATTTTGCTCCTCCGTTTCAAAAACTTTTGACTTTTTCCCATTCTACCCATTGTTCAGACGCCCTATGGGCATGCTAAAGTCGATAGATAGGGGGCATGATCGTAATTATTTTTCTGTTCACCTCCATAGTCCTGATTCGTGTAGTTTCTCCAGCTGGCCCTCCCAAAATCCCAGGCTTCTCTCCCACGCCCTTACTTCCATGACCACCGCGTGCACCGCCCGACGACAATTCAACGGCTGCTAGAGCCGCTTCATCAACACCCACCCCATCAGATCTAGTTCACCGGGTCTCTTTGCCACTCCACCAGAGTTGTGGTCTCGCTGATCGCGCCTATGGCGTCGTTGACCACCCACGCTCTGCTTCCTCGCCGCCAAAAGCTTCCCAATTGTACCGGAGCAGCTTCACAGTTGTCCACTAGACGGGATCTCTGTAATATCCCAAAACTTTAATCAAGGTTATCAAGATTCAAATCACCCAATTTCGGGTTAACAAAAAATTTTTATTATTAAAATAATTAAGAATGCATGTGTGTTTGCATTAGTATAGAATTGTTTGAAAATACTATGTTTGATTGTTCTATGGATTGTGAAATTATTCAAAGGTGAATGCCACATCATCTAGATCACTCACAAACAAAATCCAAAGAAAAAGAAATCAAATAAGATTAAATAATGCAAATGGTCACTTTGGCCATTTTAATCCACTAGGCCACTTTAGGTGTTCCTAGAAGTCATTTTCAAACAGAAACATTCTCAACTGTTTTCACCCCTTGCTAGTACAAGTAAAGATGTACCAAGGCCCATTTTAAAATCTTACAGAAACCTTTAGCAAGACAATTTAAATGACATTTGAAAATTGAATCCATTACATATGCATACATCCCACTTTTTTCAAAAAACCACTCAAATGAACTCCCCTTTCTAATGCCAAGCAAACAAAGACTACCAAGCATAAGATCAAGTCACACACCAAAAATCTTTTCAAAATTCAAATTTGAATTTCTTGCGGCCATTGTGTCGAACACCTGGTGATCACAAACTGGTGTCGAATAATAGTAAACAATGTTGACTTTGGGTGCGTCTTGGCGTAGTAAACAATGTATGAGCACATCGACCTTGAAGCATTTCCCGTCCCACCATTTCAAAAACTTTGAGGCCAAATCTTCCACCGGGGAGTACCACTTTTATATTAATTATTATTTGGCCGGTAGCCAAATTCAAAATCTCCGTCGAGCGGCAAAATCAAAAACCGACTTTGAAGAATTTCCGACCCCACTATTTGAAAAACTTTGAGGCCAAATATGTCACCGGGGAGTACCACTTTACTATTAATTATTCTTTTGCCGGTAGCCAAATTCAAAATCTCTGTCGAGCGGCAAAATAGAACACCGACTTTGAAGCATTTCCCGCCCACTGTTTCAAAAACATTGAGGCGAAATCTCCGACCGGGGAGTACCACATTTCTATTATTATTATTTGGCTAGTAGCTAAATCCAAAATCTTTGTCGAGCGGAAAAATAACACGCCGACTTTGAAGCATTTTGCGCTCCTCCGTTTCAAAAACTTTTGACTTTTTCCCATTCTACCCATTGTTCAGACGTCCTATGGGCACGCTAAAGTCGATAGATAGGGGGCATGATCGTAATTATTTTTCTGTTCACCTCCATAGTCCTGATTCGTGTAGTTTTTCCAGCTGGCCCTCCCAAAATCCCAGGCTTCTCTCCCACGCCGTTACTTCCATGACCACCGCGTGCACCGCCCGACGACAATTCCACGGCTCCTAGAGCCGCTTCATCGACACCCACCCCATCAGATCTAGTTCACCGGGTCTCATTGCCACTCCACCAGAGTTGTGGTCTCGCTGACCGCGCCTATGGCGTCATTGACCACCCACGCTCTGCTTCCTCGCCGCCAAAAGCTACCCAACCGTACCGGAGCAGCTTCACAGTTGTCCACCAGACGGGATCTATGTAATATCCCAAAACTTTAATCAAGGTTATCAAGATTCAAATCACCCAATTTCGGGTTAACAAAAACTTTTTATTATTAAAATAATTATGAATGCATGTGTGTTTGCATTAGTATAGAATTGTTTGAAAATACTATGTTTGATTGTTCTAAGGGTTGTGAAATTATTCAAAGGTGAATGCCACATCATCTAGATCATTCACAAACAAAATCCAAAGAAAAAGAAATCAAATAAGATTAAATAATGCAAATGGTCACTTTGGCCATTTTAATCCACTAGGCCACTTTAGGTGTTCCTAGAAGTCATTTTCAAACAGAAACATTCTCAACTCTTTTCACCCCTTGCTAGTACAAGCAAAGATGTACCGAGGCCCATTTTAAAATCTTACAGAATCCTTTAGCAAGACAATTTAACTGACATTTGAAAATTGAATCCATTACATATGCATACATCCCACTTTTTTCAAAAAACCACTCAAATGAACTCCCCTTTCTAATGCCAAGCAAACAAAGACTACCAAGCATAAGATCAAGTCACACACCAAAAATCTTTTCAAAATTCAAATTTGAATTTCTTGCGGCCATTGTGTCGAACACCTGGTGATCACAAACTGGTGTCGAATAATAGTAAACAATGTTGACTTTGGGTGCGTCTTGGCGTAGTAAACAATGTATGAACACACCGACCTTGAAGCATTTCCCGCCCCACCGTTTCAAAAACTTTGAGGCCAAATCTCGCACCTGGGAGTACCACTTTTATATTAATTATTATTTGGCCGGTAGCCAAATTCAAAATCTCCGTCGAGCGGCAAAATCAAAAACCGACTTTGAAGAATTTCCTGCCCCACTGTTTCAAAAACTTTGAGGCCAAATATGTCACCGGGGAGTACCACTTTACTATTAATTATTCTTTGGCCGGTAGCCAAATTCAAAATCTCTGTCGAGCGGCAAAATAGAACACCGACTTTGAAGCATTTCCCGCACACTGTTTCAAAAACATTGAGGCGAAATCTCCGACCGGGGAGTACCACATTTCTATTATTATTATTTGGCTAGTAGCTAAATCCAAAATCTTTGTCGAGCGGAAAAATAACACGCCGACTTTAAAGCATTTTGCGCTCCTCCGTTTCAAAAACTTTTGACTTTTTCCCATTCTACCCATTGTTCAGACGTCCTATGGGCACGCTAAAGTCGATAGATAGGGGGCATGATCGTAATTATTTTTCTGTTCACCTCCATAGTCCTGATTCGTGTAGTTTTTCCAGCTGGCCCTCCCAAAATCCCAGGCTTCTCTCCCACGCCGTTACTTCCATGACCACCGCGTGCACCGCCCGACGACAATTCCACGGCTCCTAGAGCCGCTTCATCGACACCCACCCCATCAGATCTAGTTCACCGGGTCTCATTGCCACTCCACCAGAGTTGTGGTCTCGCGACCGTGCCTATGGCGTCATTGACCACCCACGCTCTGCTTCCTCGCCGCCAAAAGCTACCCAACCGTACCGGAGCAGCTTCACAGTTGTCCACCAGACGGGATCTATGTAATATCCCAAAACTTTAATCAAGGTTATCAAGATTCAAATAACCGAATTTCGGGTTAACAAAAAAAATTTATTATTAAAATAATTATGAATGCATGTGTGTTTGCATTAGTATAGAATTGTTTGAAAATACTATGTTTGATTGTTCTAAGGGTTGTGAAATTATTAAAAGGTGAATGCCACATCATCTAGATCATTCACAAACAAAATCCAAAGAAAAAGAAATCAAATAAGATTAAATAATGTAAATGGTCACTTTGGCCATTTTAATCCACTAGGCCACTTTAGGTGTTCCTAGAAGTCATTTTCAATCAGAAACATTCTCAACTCTTTTCACCCCTTGCTAGTAAAAGTAAAGATGTACCAAGGACCATTTTAAAATCTTACAGAAACCTTTAGCAAGACAATTTAAATGACATTTGAAAATTGAATCCATTACATATGCATACATCCCACTTTTTTCAAAAAACCACTCAAATGAACTCCCCTTTCTAATGCCAAGCAAACAAAGACTACCAAGCATAAGATCAAGTCACACACCAAAAATCTTTTCAAAATTCAAATTTGAATTTCTTGCGGCCATTGTGTCGAACACCTGGTGATCACAAACTGGTGTCAAATAATAGTAAACAATGTTGACTTTGGGTGCGTCTTGGCGTAGTAAACAATGTATGAACACATCGACCTTGAAGCATTTCCCGTCCCACCGTTTCAAAAACTTTGAGGCCAAATCTTCCACCGGGGAGTACCACTTTTATATTAATTATTATTTGGCCGGTAGCCAAATTCAAAATCTCCGTCGAGCGGCAAAATCAAAAAGCGACTTTGAAGAATTTCCGACCCCACTGTTTGAAAAACTTTGAGGCCAAATATGTCACCGGGGAGTACCACTTTACTATTAATTATTCTTTTGCCGGTAGCCAAATTCAAAATCTCTGTCGAGCGGCAAAATAGAACACCGACTTTGAAGCATTTCCCGCCCACTGTTACAAAAACATTGAGGCGAAATCTCCGACCGGGGAGTACCACATTTCTATTATTATTATTTGGCCAGTAGCGAAATCCAAAATCTTTGTCGAGCGGAAAAATAACACGCCGACTTTGAAGCATTTTGCGCTCCTCCGTTTCAAAAACTTTTGACTTTTTCCCATTCTACCCATTGTTCAGACGTCCTATGGGCACGCTAAAGTCGATAGATAGGGGGCATGATCGTAATTATTTTTCTGTTCACCTCCATAGTCCTGATTCGTGTAGTTTTTCCAGCTGGCCCTCCCAAAATCCCAGGCTTCTCTCCCACGCCGTTACTTCCATGACCACCGCGTGCACCGCCCGACGACAATTCCACGGCTCCTAGAGCCGCTTCATCGACACCCACCCCATCAGATCTAGTTCACCGGGTCTCATTACCACTCCACCAGAGTTGTGGTCTCGCTGACCGCGCCTATGGCGTCATTGACCACCCACGCTCTGCTTCCTCGCCGCCAAAAGCTACCCAACCGTACCGGAGCAGCTTCACAGTTGTCCACCAGACGGGATCTCTGTAATATCCCAAAACTTTAATCAAGGTTATCAAGATTCAAATAACCCAATTTCGGGTTAACAAAAAAAATTTATTATTAAAATAATTATGAATGCATGTGTGTTTGCATTAGTATAGAATTGTTTGAAAATACTATGTTTGATTGTTCTAAGGGTTGTGAAATTATTCAAAGGTGAATGCCACATCATCTAGATCATTCACAAACAAAATCCAAAGAAAAAGAAATCAAATAAGATTAAATAATGCAAATGGTCACTTTGGCCATTTTAATCCACTAGGCCACTTTAGGTGTTCCTAGAAGTCATTTTCAATCAGAAACATTCTCAACTGTTTTCACCCCTTGCTAGTAAAAGTAAAGATGTACCAAGGCCCATTTTAAAATCTTACAGAAACCTTTAGCAAGACAATTTAAATGACATTTGAAAATTGAATCCATTACATATGCATACATCCCACTTTTTTCAAAAAACCACTCAAATGAACTCCCCTTTCTAATGCCAAGCAAACAAAGACTACCAAGCATAAGATCAAGTCACACACCAAAAATCTTTTCAAAATTCAAATTTGAATTTCTTGCGGCCATTGTGTCGAACACCTGGTGATCACAAACTGGTGTCGAATAATAGTAAACAATGTTGACTTTGGGTGCGTCTTGGCGTAGTAAACAATGTATGAACACACCGACCTTGAAGCATTTCCCGCCCCACCGTTTCAAAAACTTGGAGGCCAAATCTCGCACCTGGGAGTACCACTTTTATATTAATTATTATTTGGCCGGTAGCCAAATTCAAAATCTCCGTCGAGCGGCAAAATCAAAAACCGACTTTGAAGAATTTCCTGCCCCACTGTTTCAAAAACTTTGAGGCCAAATATGTCACCGGGGAGTACCACTTTACTATTAATTATTCTTTGGCCGGTAGCCAAATTCAAAATCTCTGTCGAGCGGCAAAATAGAACACCGACTTTGAAGCATTTCCCGCACACTGTTTCAAAAACATTGAGGCGAAATCTCCGACCGGGGAGTACCACATTTCTATTATTATTATTTGGCTAGTAGCTAAATCCAAAATCTTTGTCGAGCGGAAAAATAACACGCCGACTTTAAAGCATTTTGCGCTCCTCCGTTTCAAAAACTTTTGACTTTTTCCCATTCTACCCATTGTTCAGACGTCCTATGGGCACGCTAAAGTCGATAGATAGGGGGCATGATCGTAATTATTTTTCTGTTCACCTCCATAGTCCTGATTCGTGTAGTTTTTCCAGCTGGCCCTCCCAAAATCCCAGGCTTCTCTCCCACGCCGTTACTTCCATGACCACCGCGTGCACCGCCCGACGAGAATTCCACGGCTCCTAGAGCCGCTTCATCGACACCCACCCCATCAGATCTAGTTCACCGGGTCTCATTGCCACTCCACCAGAGTTGTGGTCTCGCTGACCGTGCCTATGGCGTCATTGACCACCCACGCTCTGCTTCCTCGCCGCCAAAAGCTACCCAACCGTACCGGAGCAGCTTCACAGTTGTCCACCAGACGGGATCTATGTAATATCCCAAAACTTTAATCAAGGTTATCAAGATTCAAATAACCCAATTTCGGGTTAACAAAAAAAATTTATTATTAAAATAATTATGAATGCATGTGTGTTTGCATTAGTATAGAATTGTTTGAAAATACTATGTTTGATTGTTCTAAGGGTTGTGAAATTATTCAAAGGTGAATGCCACATCATCTAGATCATTCACAAACAAAATCCAAAGAAAAAGAAATCAAATAAGATTAAATAATGTAAATGGTCACTTTGGCCATTTTAATCCACTAGGCCACTTTAGGTGTTCCTAGAAGTCATTTTCAATCAGAAACATTCTCAACTCTTTTCACCCCTTGCTAGTAAAAGTAAAGATGTACCAAGGACCATTTTAAAATCTTACAGAAACCTTTAGCAAGACAATTTAAATGACATTTGAAAATTGAATCCATTACATATGCATACATCCCACTTTTTTCAAAAAACCACTCAAATGAACTCCCCTTTCTAATGCCAAGCAAACAAAGACTACCAAGCATAAGATCAAGTCACACACCAAAAATCTTTTCAAAATTCAAATTTGAATTTCTTGCGGCCATTGTGTCGAACACCTGGTGATCACAAACTGCTGTCAAATAATAGTAAACAATGTTGACTTTGGGTGCGTCTTGGCGTAGTAAACAATGTATGAACACATCGACCTTGAAGCATTTTCCGTCCCACCGTTTCAAAAACTTTGAGGCCAAATCTTCCACCGGGGAGTACCACTTTTATATTAATTATTATTTGGCCGGTAGCCAAATTCAAAATCTCCGTCGAGCGGCAAAATCGAAAAGCGACTTTGAAGAATTTCCGACCCCACTGTTTGAAAAACTTTGAGGCCAAATATGTCACCGGGGAGTACCACTTTACTATTAATTATTCTTTTGCCGGTAGCCAAATTCAAAATCTCTGTCGAGCGGCAAAATAGAACACCGACTTTGAAGCATTTCCCGCCCACTGTTACAAAAACATTGAGGCGAAATCTCCGACCGGGGAGTACCACATTTATATTATTATTATTTGGCCAGTAGCTAAATCCAAAATCTTTGTCGAGCGGAAAAATAACACGCCGACTTTGAAGCATTTTGCGCTCCTCCGTTTCAAAAACTTTTGACTTTTTCCCATTCTACCCATTGTTCAGACGTCCTATGGGCACGCTAAAGTCGATAGATAGGGGGCATGATCGTAATTATTTTTCTGTTCACCTCCATAGTCCTGATTCGTGTAGTTTTTCCAGCTGGCCCTCCCAAAATCCCAGGCTTCTCTCCCACGCCGTTACTTCCATGACCACCGCGTGCACCGCCCGACGACAATTCCACGGCTCCTAGAGCCGCTTCATCGACACCCACCCCATCAGATCTAGTTCACCGGGTCTCATTGCCACTCCACCAGAGTTGTGGTCTCGCTGACCGCGCCTATGGCGTCATTGACCACCCACGCTCTGCTTCCTCGCCGCCAAAAGCTACCCAACCGTACCGGAGCAGCTTCACAGTTGTCCACCAGACGGGATCTATGTAATATCCCAAAACTTTAATCAAGGTTATCAAGATTCAAATAACCCAATTTCGGGTTAACAAAAAAAATTTATTATTAAAATAATTATGAATGCATGTGTGTTTGCATTAGTATAGAATTGTTTGAAAATACTATGTTTGATTGTTCTAAGGGTTGTGAAATTATTCAAAGGTGAATGCCACATCATCTAGATCATTCACAAACAAAATCCAAAGAAAAAGAAATCAAATAAGATTAAATAATGCAAATGGTCACTTTGGCCATTTTAATCCACTAGGCCACTTTAGGTGTTCCTAGAAGTCATTTTCAATCAGAAACATTCTCAACTCTTTTCACCCCTTGCTAGTAAAAGTAAAGATGTACCAAGGACCATTTTAAAATCTTACAGAAACCTTTAGCAAGACAATTTAAATGACATTTGAAAATTGAATCCATTACATATGCATACATCCCACTTTTTTCAAAAAACCACTCAAATGAACTCCCCTTTCTAATGCCAAGCAAACAAAGACTACCAAGCATAAGATCAAGTCACACACCAAAAATCTTTTCAAAATTCAAATTTGAATTTCTTGCGGCCATTGTGTCGAACACCTGGTGATCACAAACTGGTGTCGAATAATAGTAAACAATGTTGACTTTGGGTGCGTCTTGGCGTAGTAAACAATGTATGAACACACCGACCTTGAAGCATTTCCCGCCCCACCGTTTCAAAAACTTTGAGGCCAAATCTCGCACCTGGGAGTACCACTTTTATATTAATTATTATTTGGCCGGTAGCCAAATTCAAAATCTCCGTCGAGCGGCAAAATCAAAAACCGACTTTGAAGAATTTCCTGCCCCACTGTTTCAAAAACTTTGAGGCCAAATATGTCACCGGGGAGTACCACTTTACTATTAATTATTCTTTGGCCGGTAGCCAAATTCAAAATCTCTATCGAGCGGCAAAATAGAACACCGACTTTGAAGCATTTCCCGCCCACTGTTTCAAAAACATTGAGGCGAAATCTCCGACCGGGGAGTACCACATTTCTATTATTATTATTTGGCTAGTAGCTAAATCCAAAATCTTTGTCGAGCGGAAAAATAACACGCCGACTTTGAAGCATTTTGCGCTCCTCCGTTTCAAAAACTTTTGACTTTTTCCCATTCTACCCATTGTTCAGACGTCCTATGGGCACGCTAAAGTCGATAGATAGGGGGCATGATCGTAATTATTTTTCTGTTCACCTCCATAGTCCTGATTCGTGTAGTTTTTCCAGCTGGCCCTCCCAAAATCCCAGGCTTCTCTCCCACGCCGTTACTTCCATGACCACCGCGTGCACCGCCCGACGACAATTCCACGGCTCCTAGAGCCGCTTCATCGACACCCACCCCATCAGATCTAGTTCACCGGGTCTCATTGCCACTCCACCAGAGTTGTGGTCTCGCTGACCGCGCCTATGGCGTCATTGACCACCCACGCTCTGCTTCCTCGCCGCCAAAAGCTACCCAACCGTACCGGAGCAGCTTCACAGTTGTCCACCAGACGGGATCTATGTAATATCCCAAAACTTTAATCAAGGTTATCAAGATTCAAATAACCCAATTTCGGGTTAACAAAAAAAATTTATTATTAAAATAATTATGAATGCATATGTGTTTGCATTAGTATAGAATTGTTTGAAAATACTATGTTTGATTGTTCTAAGGGTTGTGAAATTATTCAAAGGTGAATGCCACATCATCTAGATCATTCACAAACAAAATCCAAAGAAAAAGAAATCAAATAAGATTAAATAATGCAAATGGTCACTTTGGCCATTTTAATCCACTAGGCCACTTTAGGTGTTCCTAGAAGTCATTTTCAAACAGAAACATTCTCAACTCTTTTCACCCCTTGCTAGTACAAGCAAAGATGTACCGAGGCCCATTTTAAAATCTTACAGAATCCTTTAGCAAGACAATTTAACTGACATTTGAAAATTGAATCCATTACATATGCATACATCCCACTTTTTTCAAAAAACCAGTCAAATGAACTCCCCTTTCTAATGCCAAGCAAACAAAGACTACCAAGCATAAGATCATGTCACACACCAAAAATCTTTTCAAAATTCAAATTTGAATTTCTTGCGGCCATTGCGTCGAACACCTGGTGATCACAAACTGGTGTCGAATAATAGTAAACAATGTTAACTTAGGGTGCGTCTTGGCGTAGTAAACAATGTATGAACACACCGACCTTGAAGCATTTCCCGCCCCACCGTTTCAAAAACTTTGAGGCCAAATCTCCCACCGGGGAGTAACACTTTTATATTAATTATTATTTGGCCGGTAGCCAAATTCAAAATCTCCGTCGAGCGGCAAAATCAAAAACCGACTTTGAAGAATTTCCCACCCCACTGTTTCAAAAACTTTGAGGCCAAATATGTCACCGGGGAATACCAGTTTACTATTAATTATTCTTTGGCCGGTAGCCAAATTGAAAATCTCTGTCGAGCGGCAAAATAGAACACCAACTTTGAAGCATTTCCCGCCCACTGTTTCAAAAACTTTGAGGCGAAATCTCCGACCGGGGAGTACCACATTTCTATTATTATTATTTGGCTAGTAGCTAAATCCAAAATCTTTGTCGAGCGGAAAAATAACACGCCGACTTTGAAGCATTTTGCGCTCCTCCGTTTCAAAAACTTTTGACTTTTTCCCATTCTACCCATTGTTCAGACGTCCTATGGGCACGCTAAAGTCGATAGATAGGGGGCATGATCGTAATTATTTTTCTGTTCACCTCTATAGTCCTGATTCGTGTAGTTTTTCCAGCTGGCCGTCCCAAAATCCCAGGCTTCTCTCCCACGCCCTTACTTCCATGACCACCGCGTGCACCTCCCGACGACAATTCCACGGCTGCTAGAGCCGCTTCATCGACACCCACCCCATCAGATCTAGTTCACCGGGTCTCTTGGCCACGCCACCAGAGTTGTGGTCTCGCTGACTGCGCCTATGGCGTCGTTGACCACCCACGCTCTGCTTCCTCGCCGCCAAAAGCTACCCAATCGTACCGGAGCAGCTTCACAGTTGTCCACCAGACGGGATCTATGTAATATCCCAAAACTTTAATCAAGGTTATCAAGATTCAAATAACCCAATTTCGGGTTAACAAAAAAAATTTATTATTAAAATAATTATGAATGCATGTGTGTTTGCATTAGTATAGAATTGTTTGAAAATACTATGTTTGATTGTTCTAAGGGTTGTGAAATTATTCAAAGGTGAATGCCACATCATCTAGATCATTCACAAACAAAATCCAAAGAAAAAGAAATCAAATAAGATTAAATAATGCAAATGGTCACTTTGGCCATTTTAATCCACTAGGCCACTTTAGGTGTTCCTAGAAGTCATTTTCAACCAGAAACAATCTCAACTCTTTTCACCCCTTGCTAGTACAAGTAAAGATGTACCGAGGCCCATTTTAAAATCTTACAGAATCCTTTAGCAAGACAATTTAACTGACATTTGAAAATTGAATCCATTACATATGCATACATCCCACTTTTTTCAAAAAACCAGTCAAATGAACTCCCCTTTCTAATGCCAAGCAAACAAAGACTACCAAGCATAAGATCAAGTCACACACCAAAAATCTTTTCAAAATTCAAATTTGAATTTCTTGCGGCCATTGCGTCGAACACCTGGTGATCACAAACTGGTGTCGAATAATAGTAAACAATGTTGACTGTGGGTGCGTCTTGGCGTAGTAAACAATGTATGAACACACCGACCTTGAAGCATTTCCCGCCCCACCGTTTCAAAAACTTTGAGGCCAAATCTCCCACCGGGGAGTAACACTTTTATATTAATTATTATTTGGCCGGTAGCCAAATTCAAAATCTCCGTCGAGCGGCAAAATCAAAAACCGACTTTGAAGAATTTCCCGCCCCACTGTTTCAAAAACTTTGAGGCCAAATATTTCACCGGGGAATACCAGTTTACTATTAATTATTCTTTGGCCGGTAGCCAAATTGAAAATCTCTGTCGAGCGGCAAAATAGAACACCGACTTTGAAGCATTTCCCGCCCACTGTTTCAAAAACTTTGAGGCGAAATCTCCGACCGGGGAGTACCACATTTCTATTATTATTATTTGGCTAGTAGCTAAATCCAAAATCTCTGTCGAGCGGCAAAATAACACACCGACTTTGAAGCATTTTGTCCTCCTCCGTTTCAAAAACTTTTGACTTTTTCCCATTCAACCCATTGTTCAGACGCCCTATGGGAACGCTAAAGTCGATAGATAGGGGGCATGATCGTAATTATTTTTCTGTTCACCTCTATAGTCCTGATTCGTGTAGTTTTTCCAGCTGGCCGTCCCAAAATCCCAGGCTTCTCTTCCACGCCCTTACTTCCATGACCACCGCGTGCACCTCCCGACGACAATTCCACGGCTGCTAGAGCCGCTTCATCGACACCCACCCCATCAGATCTAGTTCACCGGGTCTCTTGGCCACTCCACCAGAGTTGTGGTCTCGCTGACTGCGCCTATGGCGTCGTTGACCACCCACGCTCTGCTTCCTCGCCGCCAAAAGCTACCCAATCGTACCGGAGCAGCTTCACAGTTGTCCACCAGACGGGATCTATGTAATATCCCAAAACTTTAATCAAGGTTATCAAGATTCAAATCACCCAATTCCGGGTTAACAAAAACTTTTTATTATTAAAATAATTATGAATGCATGTGTGTTTGCATTAGTATAGAATTGTTTGAAAATACTATGTTTGATTGTTCTAAGGGTTGTGAAATTATTCAAAGGTGAATGCCACATCATCTAGATCATTCACAAACAAAATCCAAAGAAAAAGAAATCAAATAAGATTAAATAATGCAAATGGTCACTTTGGCCATTTTAATCCACTACGCCACTTTAGGTGTTCCTAGAAGTCATTTTCAACCAGAAACAATCTCAACTCTTTTCACCCCTTGCTAGTACAAGTAAAGATGTACCAAGGCCCATTTTAAATCTTACAGAAACCTGTAGCAAGACAATTTAAATGACATTTGAAAACTGAATCCATTACATATGCATACATCCCACTTTTTTCAAAAAACCAGTCAAATGAACTCCCCTTTCTAATGCCAAGAAAACAAAGACTACCAAGCATAAGATCAAGTCACACACCAAAAATCTTTTCAAAATTCAAATTTGAATTTCTTGCGGCCATTGTGTCGAACACCTGGTGATCACAAACTGGTGTCGAATAATAGTAAACAATGTTGACTGTGGGTGCGTCTTGGCGTAGTAAACAATGTATGAAGACACCGACCTTGAAGCATTTCCCGCCCCACCGTTTCAAAAACTTTGAGGCCAAATCTCCCACCAGGGAGTACCACTTTTATATTAATTATTATTTGGCTGGTAGCCAAATTCAAAATCTCCATCGAGCGGCAAAACCAAAAATCGACTTTGAAGAATTTCCCGCCCCACTATTTCAAAAACTTTGAGGCCAAATATGTCACCGGGGAGTACCACTTTACTATTAATTATTCTTTGCCGATAGCCAAATTCAAAATCTCTATCGAGCGGCAAAATAGAACACCGACTTTGAAGCATTTCCCTCCCACTGTTTCAACAACTTTGAGGCGAAATCTCCGACCGGGGAGTACCACATTTCTATTATTATTATTTGGCTAGTAGCTAAATCCAAAATCTCTGTCGAGCGGCAAAACAACACACCGACTTTGAAGCATTTTGTGCTCCTCTGTTTCAAAAACTTTTGACTTTTTCCCATTCTGCCCATTGTTCAGACGCCCTATGGGCACGCTAAAGTCGATAGCTGGGTGGCATGATCGTAATTATTTTTCTGTTCACCTCCATAGTCCTGATTCGTGTAGTTTTTCCAGCTGGCCCTCCCAAAATCCCAGGCTTCTCTCCCACGCCCTTACTTCCATGACCACCGCGTGCACCGCCCGACGACAATTCCACGGCTGCTAGAGCCGCTTCATCGACACCCACCCCACCAGATCTAGTTCACCGGGTCTCTTTGCCACTCCACCAGAGTTGTGGTCTCGCTGACCGCGCCTATGGCGTCATTGACCACCCACGCTCTGCTTCCTCGCCGCCAAAAGCTACCCAATCGTATAGGAGCAGCTTCAGAGTTGTCCACCAGACGGGATCTATGTAATATCCCAAAACTTTAATCAAGGTTATCAAGATTCAAATCACCCAATTTCGGGTTAACAAAAACTTTTTATTATTAAAATAATTATGAATGCATGTGTGTTTGCATTAGTATAGAATTGTTTGAAAATACTATGTTTGATTGTTCTAAGGGTTGTGAAATTATTCAAAGGTGAATGCCACATCATCTAGATCATTCACAAACAAAATCCAAAGAAAAAGAAATCAAATAAGATTAAATAATGCAAATGGTCACTTTGGCCATTTTAATCCACTAGGCCACTTTAGGTGTTCCTAGAAGTCATTTTCAAACAGAAACATTCTCAACTCTTTTCACCCCTTGTTAGTACAAGTAAATATGTACCAAGGCCCATTTTAAATCTTACAGAAACCTTTAGCAAGACAATTTAAATGACATTTGAAAACTGAATCCATTACATATGCATACATCCCACTTTTTTCATAAAACCACTCAAATGAACTCCCCTTTCCAATGCCAAGAAAACAAACACTACCAAGCATAAGATCAAGTCACACACCAAAAATCTTTTCAAAATTCAAATTTGAATTTTGTCGAACACCTGGTGATCACAAACTAAACTACCTAACTATTGCTATTGTTAATCAAAGCCTTGTCCCCCATTTGACCTCCTCATCTCTCCAATGTCCCCTCTTATCCTAACCCAGCCCCAGACAACACCCCCCTTCGCCGCTGTGCCAATACCGCGCCGCCCAAAGATGGTCGCCGTCGGTCGACCATGCCCAAGTCGTAGCCGACCACCCCGCCCTCTTTCGCCGTGCCTAGGAGGTAGGCGAGATCACATCGCCACCCCCTGTCCCTGCCCTGAGCCCTGCCAAGCACTGGAGCACCTACAGACCGCCGCGCTCTATACCTCTGCGCCATGCACAGACCGCGCTAATGCACCGCAGCCGAAAGCCTCGCCCAGACCCCAGCTTGCCCTCAGCTTGCATGCGCACACCCGCCTTAACACCAGCATGCCCCCGGACATGCCCGTTTGCCGTTGTTTGACCCGCAGCCACCGCACGCCGCGTCGAATGCCGCCTCTACCGCTCAGAGCACCAGCCACACCCGACTAAATGCCACCATCCCTAGCCGCGCCTTTACACCGTAGAGGAACGCCAGGAGACCGCGCATCAATCGCTGCTCACAGCCATGCCTCTAGCAGCCCATAGCCATGTCGCCACCATCGCCTGACCACGCCGTGTTGTCCCATCGTCGAGCCTATAAAAGGAGGCCACCCCAGCCTCATTTTGCACACCACTCACCTCCCCTCTCACCCCTAAGCCTTCCCCACTTCTCCCCGGAGCCAATCGAGCCCTTAGTCCCTGGAATTCCACCGGAGCTAGCTGCTACTGGAGGAGAAGGGCGCCGCTGATTGCGACCACCCCAGGAGCCGCCGCGAACACGCCTAGAACCACCATCGTCCACCAGTTCGATCGCCCCCATCGCCACATCGAGCTGGAGCCCTGGTAAGCCCCCACGTACCCCCACCGTGCCGCTAGGGTTAGCTCTTGCCGGCGACCTGTTCGCCGGGGAAGACGATCCTCAGCCGTTGATCCGTCTTCTAATCGTAGCGCTGAGAGTGCCTCGTACCGCTTCGCGTTGGATGTGTTGCTAACGTGCAGGACCAGCCTGTCAGTCGCCCTCTGCACCACGGAGCGCTACTGGGCCGACCCGTTTTATTTCCCAGTTAGCCCACAAATTCAAATAGATGTTTTTCTATTTAGGTTTAAACTAGATTTTGTCCACTTGTTTAAAAATCAATTCAGAGAGTTTCACTTCACAAAAATGCATCATTCAATTTTTTCTAGAAAGATAATTAAAATCTCCATCGAGGCCCGTTGGATTTAAATCAATTGGAGTTAGAGATCACATATAGCAAAAATAATAAGACAGAGACTTTTCCGCTTTCAAACATTTTTCAAAAAATAACTATAATAGCTTTTGAGTTGTTTCCAACGCTCAAAAATCACATTTGATAATACCTATCTAAATATGTAATAATATTTAGGTTTGCTTGCAGTGAATTTGGACTAGTACCAAAATAATGCAATATAGGCATTTCTAGTCACATTAAATCATTAAAATGATAAACCTAAACTTATTTGAAATATGATCAAACATTTAACTCACATTCCCATGCATTGGAATATATGGTGATGACATGTGTCCACATGATCCCATATTTTAATTGGAGAATATTAAATCTTTAATGTTTTAAATGAGTAGAAATTACTTTTCTCGAATAAAATAAATGAAACTAGTTCATTAAATATTGTGATGATTGTGATGTGCTAGATCATCAAGTGTCTGCCTTAGTGTGCTAAATAGACTAGTTAAGTGTTGTTTGGTGATTGTGTATCCCGTATGTATTTATAGACGATAGTACCGACCAAGTCTACGACGAGGAGGAGTTCTACCCGAACAAGACGAGGAGAATTTCAACCACTGCACCAATCAAGGCAAGCTAACACTTGCAAGTTCTTAACTATGAAAGACATCATTACTAAGCAAGCTAGAACTAAGAAAGTTAACACTTGCCCCCTTAACTTGAGAAAATGCATAAGGCATGCTTTGGTTATACCTTTTGATTTATACCCATTCCATGTTTTACCTTTTGCTTTACCAAAGTTTCTTTAATTTTAGTAATGCTTTGTGAGATTTTAGAAAGTAGTATAGATAGCATAAAGAGTATAAAACTTGGCCTATACTAGATGTCATTCTATGGCATGAGATTGAGATTAGCATCCCACCTTAGTGAACACTCTTAACTTAGTAGCTATTGCCAAGCATAAAACTTGATCACTTTAGATGGGAATACTTGGTGAAAATAATTATGAAAACCTTGGAATGATGAGTCATTCTATTCAAATGTTTTGACATGTGTTGAGCAACACAAATGGTTTATGATGTAGAAAATGTTGAGGCATGAGCCGTAGCCCTTTATAAAAACTAATGGTTGGGTTCGGATGCGATACCCTTCCAATTTTATCGTACAACCACAATACCTGAATTGGGAAAGGCTTAGCCGAAAGTTTATATGCATTAGTATGGGTTCCCTCGCGGAGGAGGTTTGAGCTGAGGCTACCTCTTGATGTTGTCCACTTATGTAGTGCCTAGGATGGAAGATGGCCATGGCTGGGAGGCCAAGCTCATTGAAGAGGTGCTTATACTAGAGTGTGTAAAGGAAAGTTTATGATTGATTATCCGCATATTAAGTATGATGATTCAGGGTTATCCCTGACGGATGTATCGAATTTTGTGGTGAAAGTGTACCACCTCTGTAGAGTGTCAAACTATTCGAATAGCCGTGTCCGTGGTCATGGACAGTTGGAGTGGCCATACTGTTCCGTTGTCAGATGTTTTCAAAATGACTTATGAAATGAATTGTGACTTGACTTGACCACAACAGGGTTGTGACTATGAAAACTAAGTTCCCCCTTAGGTGATTTAGAACTTTATTTTATCTTTCTTTGTTTCCGAACTCAACTTAGGTTTCAAACTTAACTTTGCAAATAAACTTAGAACTTAGCATTCCTACTAGACCTACCTTACTTGTTAGTGATAGTTTGCGACTACTTAAAGAGTACTCATAGCTTTGTCCCTGGCTATTCCCGTGGCCATACTATGAGGAGGACTATCCGGAAGAAACACAGTAGGATGGCTATGACAAGTAGGATCATCTCTCATCGTCAGCATTGCCTGTGACACCGAAGATAGAGCCCACCGCTACGCTTATTATTCCGCTGCTTGTTTGTATTAAGAATAGATCATGAGATCCTTTATTTGTGTAAAACCTTATTATGGCTTGTAATGGATGATGTACTGTGATATCCAATCTGTTATGTCTCACAAAAATGGTAATCCTGAGATTGCGATGTATGGAATAACAGGCATCTAGGATTAAAAATCCGGGTGTTGACAATCTAGTTCAACAAGTTCCATGCCCACTGCTCCAGACCAGCTACACGGTCGTCGCCGTTGACTGCACCGGCATTGACTGCCCAAGATCTGCTTCCTCGATGCCAAAAACCACCGCAACCATAGCACCCTCGGAGACCTGGACGTCACTCGCATGGTACCGACGATGCTTAGACGCCTCTCTGACCAAGGTAACCAAATCTCTACCGTGTCTTTGTTTTGTCAGCGGTATAGCAGGTTCAAGCCTGCCAGAGTGAACTGCATTTTTGTAATCGTGCTAGTACATGCAAGTCATGCAGATGTCTGCTAGTACAAGCACGCCTGTTCTTCGTGCTCATACATTAAATGTCATTAGACAGGTTGGTTTGCATTCGCTGCTCTACAAATTTCAAGTCATGCACATATCTGTTATATTGTCATGCACATGTTCTTATCTTAGCTGCTCCATACACCGGTAATTGCCTGCTATTGTGTAGTTCTTGCAAAATGTAATGTCAGTGGAAAATATTAGTGTGGATTCCCTGCTCCACAGTTACTGACTCTATCTGGATATTCCTGAGCTAAGTTCCTGCTATTATTTCCTCCATGGCATCGTTCTGCTATCCTGTAGTACTCGTTCAAACTCTTCGTACTTGTTCGATTATAATTTTTTTGTTGGCATCTGGTTCTACAAAAGCTGCAACACTGACTTTTTTTTGCGTAGAGCTAAAAAATGCAACACTGAACATGTTGCTTTGAACAGCCTACAGGTCAACCAGCGATGCCATTATATATTTTCTGTATCTGGGGCTAGTTCGTCCTAATCAACGGAATAATTATTATTTACTATATAGTTCATTCGTGTTTTCTATTCCTGCTCACAAGTTCTGGTATGTTGTGGTTATAATTTCTATGTGGTTCATTCTTAGCTATGATAGTAACTGCATGCCATTGTGTAGCTCACCGCAAATTCCAAGTCACCCAATGACTCTTGCATTACAGGAGATACCATTGCTTCCATGTATATTTGCTAAAATGACCTAGGTAGTTTATACTAAAATTTTAAGAAACACTTTGTTTGATTGCTCATTTCATTGTTGGCATACTTGCCTAATATTTGTTTGTCATGTTCTATAAGTTCACAAGCCACACCATTATATCTTGTATCTGGTTTTGGTTCGTCCTAGGCAATGACATAATTATCCTCTCTCTATATAGTTAATTCATGGTTTGCATTCCTGCTCTACATGTTCGTATTATGCAGTTATAATTCCTATCTGGTTCATTCTTAGCTATGAGTAGTTTGTCTTCTTTGCTGTATTAACTTGTTATTAGTTAGTTTCAGACTGCAATTATTGCTATCGCCACCAAAGAGGGGATTACAAGATCATGTCTCAAGGTGGTTTTCCAATGTAGCTGTCACACTCGAAGCGAGATGCAGTTGATGTATTGAGAAAGCAAATTAGGGACTCTGCTACCAACTGATTGGCAACTGAAATACTGAATTTTCTTTCCATTTTGTTCATATTATGTAATGTTTTTTAAGAAGTTTGCAGCTGATGTAATATCTAGATAACTCGCATAGGCCATGTAGGCATTTAGTTGACACCGTCCACAAATGGCGATACCATAACTGTGCTAGCCAGGTCGATCAGGTAACTGTATAGGGTTTTGTTATTTGTCCTTCTTTTATTGCGCCTTCCATGAACAGTAAAAGATGATCGCTAATTATATTCCTTTTATGATATTTGCATGGCCTTCAGAATTACCAAAATAGTAACAGCAACTGGGTAGAACAGTAACAGGCCAAAACAGTAACAAGCCAAAAAAGTAAGATGCCAAAACAGTAACAGGCCAAAACAGTAACAGTCCAGAACAGCAGCGGGCTAGAAAAGTAACAGTAAAGAATAGTAACAGGCCAGGACAGTAACAGGCCAAAACAGTTGCAGGCCAAACACACCAGCAGACCAGAACAGTAGCAACCCAGCACAGTAACAGGCGAAAACAGGAACAGAGCAGAAAAGCAACATGCCAGGACAGTAACAGGCCTAAATAGTAGCAGGCCAGAACAGCGGCAACAAGCACAGTAACGGACCAGAATAGTAAAGGACCACAATATTAACGGACATGAATAGTAGACGGCCAGAACAGTAACGGGCCAAAATAGTAAAAGGCTAGAACAGTATCGGACCTTCTCAAAAGTGGGCCATTCGTAGGCGGCCCAGGACGAGCTGCGCGAACAGTGACGTGCTGACCATGGGCCTTTTAATGGGCCGCACAATATTCGAATAGTGTGGGCTTCTGTAGGCCATAATAGTAACGGGCCTAACATTCTCAGGTCGCTGCTGGTCGCTTCTTTTGGGCCCATTTCAAACAGTGCAGGACGAAACAGTAATGGGCCATAATCTTATTGGGCTCCCCTTATGGTCCAGGCCACTTAATTATTAGCACGCCTTGGCTAGGCCTGGCTTCTACCACGGGTTCTGTGGCTGGTAACGGAGGTAACTGGGCATTAACGGTGTTTGCCATGTGGCATTTTGCATGACGTCGGCAGTTAACTCGGCTGGCGAACAGATCTACGATGGAACATGTTTTCGTGGCTGAAGGGTGCGATCCGTCATGTTCGGGAAAAAACCGTGGTAGATTCTTTTATGATGGGGCTTTTACCACGATGGGCATCCGTCATAGAAGACTTTTTAGCCACAAAAAACAGGCCTTCAACGACGAAAATCATCCATTCTAAATGCCAACTTTTCTTTTAGTGTATGCAAGTATCATAGTTAGAGAGTCCGAAATCGTTCTTTCAATAAAGGTGACTTGGTTCTCCGGCTTGTGCAAACAAGAAAGCTCAAACTTTCCCCTGTTTGGGAAGGGCCCTTTTTGGTTAGTCGAGATATTGCACAATGGTTCTTATTACCTAACTGATATGTGGCCAGACAAACAAAAACCTGCTACTAAGAAGAGAAATAGAGTTGGAGGCAGTACAAATCCAGACGAATGAGACAAATCATAGAATATTGCTTAGCTACGTCCCTTTTATTCTTAAAATTATCTTTCTTTGTAATCATATATATGTGCATATTCAATGAGAAATAAAGTATCGGTTGCCTCAATTTTTTTTGAGAAGTTTTATAGTACCATCTTATTTCTCAATGATCATGACATAAGTCGAAAATCCTAGAATACTTGAAAGTAATTTATGCTCATGTTTGTTCACGTTAGATTTCCGATTCTAAAAAACTACCTTAGGGTATAAAACAAGTTTTGTTTGAACTTTGGTTTTTGTCTGATTGCCGGACGCGGGTATTTTCCGGGGAGTGAATTGTTGGTACTATAAGTCGGCTTTGATTCCGAGTTTAAACTGGTTTAGCAATTGGGCTCCGTTGCTCAGTAAAGTTTCCGTTGCTGAAGGTTGGCCGGCTCACGTGAGGGATGAGGCAGAAAGCCAGATAAACGATAGTTGCAAACGTCAAAAAAGTGCTTATGTAATTTTCGAGCACAATATTAAAATAAAAGTGCTAAAGAAGTAAAGGCATTCAAAATCTTACTAGCTAGCACAACAAAATAAAGTATTTCTACTTATTACAATAAGATTTGTTTTTCGGAATAACACATTGTTTTTCTGGCAATTCTTATGCCACAGGTGAAGATGGAGCATCAGCCGGCTCACTAGTGACATCACCCCCGCCTTGATATCTTTCAGCGACGAGGAGATCAGACTTGGTCTGCTCATCATCGGAAACTTCAGTGTTTTCTTCTGGAGGCGGATGAGGCATTTCCACGTGAGTGAAGAATGGAGTGTCATAACTAGTCAGATCGGCGATGTGACACCCATAACCGACGCTAGAATCCATGATCTCCTTGATGTTCTGCTTATTGCCATCTTCTCCTTGATGTTCTGCTTCCATGGTGGCTCATAACCATTTTTAGGGCATTCTATGTTGTGGTTCGCACATATGACATGTTCCAATCTTGGATGAGCTGAGGCATCTCTTTTGCCTTATATCGCACTTTGAAGGCACACATTCTGTTCATCTCGGAAATCTTTAAGACTTCTCCAATATCCTCCACTGATTGGCGAAAATCGTGAAGCAGATCTCCAACTTCAGTAAGCCGGCTAGTGCAAGCCTCGGTAGATGAAGAATCCAGCAAATTCAAAGGAGCTGCATATACAAAGCAAAGTCAGAAATATATCAGAACTTCTAGAGTCAGAAGAAAGAAAAGTTAGAGATAGGAAATTTACCAAAGATGGTATCATTGACTTTGGTTTTTTCCGCCTGTAGACTCTGGAGTTCATCCTAGAGAGCTTGGGGTGATGTCCTTCTCCCTGGCCAACACATCTGTGAGATCTGAGATTTTCTTGTCCTGGATCGTGATCGTTCGATCAAGTCCTTCGGTGGCCATGTTGGATGATTCAATAACGTTGTTGATACTATGCTCATGATCTTCCTTAAGCTTATTCAGCTCTTGCCTCAAGTCGGCATTCTCCACCTCTAGGGTCTTGAAATTCTCGGCCTCTTTAGTCATTTTACATGATTGTTTGACCAGTTCTATAAGCACAAGAAAGAGTCCAATAAGAATTCGACTATGAAATCAAAAAGGGCAAGTATGAGGATTGAAATGATTACCTTCATCTTAATCCTTCGAAATCTTCAATTGAGCATTCTATAGACGGAGAGCTCTCTCTCCGTTTATTGCAAATATTCTTCAGCAATTCCTGGTTATAAGCATTAACCTTTCTATAAGTCAGAATAATACCCAGAGTCAGAAGTCTACTAAAGACTCGGGCTAATATTTTAACTAAGTTAAATATTAGCACGAGCCTTGGGGATACACTAGTTCGTTCTTTTCCATCCTATAAAAGCATAAATTTCGATTTCCTATCCAACTTCATGCTTGGGGGATAGAGGATATGATATATAATAAAATAAAATAGTGAGTCGAATTCTGACTTACATAATGTTCATGGGTTAATTTCTTCAGACTCGGTTCACCTCAGAAGAAACCTTCTCGGCGAGAGTCAGCAGGATCATTGGTGGTGGCGGAGCCACACTAGCCCTCACCTTGTCATCACGAAGACTAACTTGGTCAAGAAGCTTAGAGAGTTTTACGTCCTCGGCTTCTTGGGCCTCTTCTTCAGCAGTGATGTTCCGGCTCTCTAAGCATTATTGAGCTAGCTTCAAGATTTCTTCTGTAGTTTTCTGAGTAATGCCAAGCCTGGCAAGACTCGGATTTCTCAGTAGGTTCTCTGCAAAAACCTCTGTTAAGGGATCATTACTCTTTGAGGGTTCACCCATATCAGTGGTCGAGTCACCCATGGTGAAGTTGGTCTGCGAGCCAAGGATCGCTAGCTTAGAATGTTGAGATGGATCTTTTGCAGCATGTGGAGATGAAGTAACATCCGGTGCTTTAGAAGGTTTTGGGGTAGGAGTCGGAGGCGCTGCGGCAGGAGAAGTCAAAGTTAACTTTGACTAGCATAGGGGCTTTGACGTGGTTCCCTTACCCTTGCCCTTGACGAGCTGTTTAGCTCTGAAGAGTGATAGATCAAAATCTTTACACTTTGGAAAGCATGAGAAGTAAAATATAAGAGCTTGTGAGGAAAGTTACCTCTTCACAACAGGCACTTCCTTTGTGCCAATGAAAACAGTCAGAGTTTTGTGTTTCCGAGTAAACGCCTCTAGCAGTAGTTCGAGACCATCTTCATTCTTGGGAGCTGGATCCTCAGGCGGATATCCCTCAAGAGGACAAAGCTCTGACTCAGGGAGGTTAGCAAGCTGAAAGAAGTATTATCTTAGTATTGCGGGAAATTATAATAAGGTACATATGAGCACATATTCGAAATATATGAGTAGCAGCTAGAAAACTTACTAGTGTCACGAGATCGCCAGCAGTATGCATGTCTAAGGAAAGATAGGGAATCTTCCTCTCGATCCACTCTTTGATCAACCATTTGATCTGGGACTCATAATCCTTGTCTGAATATGACTTTGAGAAGATCCGGAGAGAATCCGTCTTGCTCTTGGCGACCGTGTGCATGAGCCGGTCACCATGGTGTTGGAGAAGATGAATCCGACACGTCGGCCAGAAGTGAATTAAGTCGGATCCTTTCACACCCTTGTGCTTCATCAGGTACTCGATCCGCCTCTTGGCACGAAGCACACCGTCGGTGAGAACCAGAGCTTCCGTGTCACGGGACTCTAGGGGCGTGGCGGTGCCATCGACGAAAGTCGGCAAAGCATGTTCTTTGCTGGGAGCCGGTCTGTCCTTATGATAAAAGAAGGTAGTTGGCCATTTCTTCACAGACTCACTAGCCTTAATCTTAGGGTAGACTCGGTCTCTCCTAACAGTGAGGCTAAGAGTTCCAGTAATATAAGGATTGCCGGAAGTTATAGACTTTCTCTGGGTATTGGAATAGTACTGGAAGAGAACGAAACTCGTCTTAATTCCGAGATAACCCTCACATAGCGACACAAAAGCTCTAAGCTCAAGAATTGTGTTTGGGTGGAGGTTGTGGAGTTGAACTCCGTAGTAATCTATGACCTCAACAAAGAAATCTGACAAAGGGAAGCTCAAACCTCTA
This sequence comes from Avena eriantha, assembly GCA_910589775.1. Taxonomy (NCBI): domain Eukaryota; kingdom Viridiplantae; phylum Streptophyta; class Magnoliopsida; order Poales; family Poaceae; genus Avena; species Avena eriantha. Next base: position 323,658,772 of record OU342744.1, read on the forward strand.
TCGAGGTGGGTGCCGAAGTGCACTGGCTCGTCGGTGTTGGGGGAGGGGATGGTTTGACCAAAGCCGCTCCACCAGTCGCCGGCACGGAGGAGGCTTTCCTTCAGGACAGTGCGGAGCTTTTCGTCATCGAGGACATAGGGGATCCAGACCCTGCGGAAGTTCTCTTTCTCTGTCGCTGTGGAGGTCATCGCCGCCATTGCCTCCATGCCGGAAGATGAAGCCTCAGCCATTTTGTGGTCGGTGGTGACCTAAGATGGGCGGCGTTGTGTGTTTGGAGTGGGATATGGAGGAGCTTTTTCGCGGTGGTGTCGAGAGGAAGGAGAAGGCAATGGCAAAGGTAAGGAAGAGAAAGAAGATCTTGACTCCTTATATCCCTCACCTGCGCCAAGATTCGTGCAAAGTGAATAGTAACCGTGCCACGCGTCGTGCAAGGAGCTGGGTAACCTCCTCGCAAGGATTACACTGCCTCGATCTCCACGTGGGCATTAAAATTACGCGTCGATTCCGCTAAAGGCGGACCCACCAACGGTCGTGCTGTCAGGAATGTCTATCAATGACGTGACTTCACGTTGACTGATGTCAGGTTACGTCAGAGACCAAGTTCTGGCTTAGTTTGAATTTCAAGTTGGAAATCTAGATGATGTACTCATAGGTCCAGCTCTCTTTGAGACTCGGATCCTACCCTTTGTTTTGAAAGTTTCAGGAACCCTTCATGATTCTGCAAGCGGAAGATAAATCAAGCTAGATGGTGGATTCCGACTCTGGATCTTGGAGGCTTCCGGGGGCTCCTCTTGGGGATATACTTTCCAGGTATCCTCACCGTGCCTCGTTGACCAGGGTGGCCCACTTTGGGTGACCTAGTTAAAGAGAAGAAAAGGAGTCCAGTGTGGCTATGGGAAGACTTAGAAGACTTACTGACTTAGGCCTGCATATTTACTTGTAGTCCAAGAAGTAATTTGTAACCGACTCTTAGTTGTATCCAGATAGATATCCTATAAACCCTAGGAAAGATATCTATATAAGCCATCCTAGGACCAGCCTTTAGGGAACCTAGCCCCACAATAGTCTACAATCTCACCTCGCACAGGCGAAACCCTTGTAACCCATATTTCGGCTCTGCCGTATTATTGGATTGCTAGCAGGAGTAGGCCTCGTCCACCATCGGCGGATTTGAACCTGGGTAAACTTGTGTGCTCATCGTCCCGGAACTCCGTACGACTCACACCCCTCTCTTCCACACTCCTCGAATACCCCCTCTCGGCGTACATGTCATCAATCTGATGACATGGCCCATACCATATTTTAGCACACCACTGATATTATTTTTCCAATCGCAGTGTGTTTTCAAGGCGCACAACTGATGGCAATCCCCTATAAAGTATTCTCTACAAGTGAGATATTTAAGTTGTTAGGGGATATTTTCTAGTTCAGGGTCATGGTCGTGGTGTTTCCATACCATCATCACCAAGTGCCTCTAGCTCGTGCCCGGTGCACGCCATTCAGCAAGTTTAAGGAGATATGCCCTAGAGGCAAAGAATAAATAGGTTTTTATTGTCATATCTCAATTAGTTTATAATAGTTTCATATTGTGCTATAACTGTGCCAAGTAGAAACTATACCCGATCAAGTCATATAGTTCATTGTTGTAACAACTATATTACTCACTGTTTCCCGAGGCTGCTTTGACTACATCAACTGTCATCTAGTAATACGGTGGCCATAAAGGTGTATGTTGGGTATTCCAAAGGAACAGTTGATGACATGTGACTGCAAGACCAGGATTTGTTCACCCACATGACGGGTAAAGATACATACAGCCGGCTTTGTGAGATTACATCAATGTATGGGATACCAATGATCGGATCTCGAACATGTTGTATCGAGAAACAAAAGGAAGAGGATGCTACATTTAGCAGTTCAAACGACATTGTCATCAGGAATGCATAGGGGTCACATGGATATCCCTAGTCCCTCTGTTGATCATTGATACAAATCATGTCTAGAGCATTCTCGAGCCGTGAGAGGATTCACTTAAGGGTACGATGAGAGCGATCACTCATAAGACGGAATCACAGTAGAGAAAGAGAAAGCCGGAATCGTTCCGCGGAGAGATCTGAAGTTGTTCGGAGAAAGAATAAAGGACCGAAATCATTCCGGGAAAGATCCGAAGTCGTTCGAAGGAAATCGAAAGGGAACCGAAAGGTGTTTCAGGTCAAGACGGATTTTGTAATATGTATTTACATATTAATTAGTGTAATTAATATTAAATATAATATTAAAATCTAATTTGAAGGGATATTCCACTAATGGTCCAAAATTCCTAGGGAAAAAAGGGCCCATGGGGAAAACCGAAGGAGGGAAGGGCCAAGGCCTAGGCGCCTCAAGGGGGCCCACCCGGCCAACCTAGGGCTGTGCGCGGGGTGGGGCCCACCCTTGGCCGGCTGGCCCATGAGGCCCATGCGCCTCCCCCCTCTCCCTTGAATAGTCCCACATGAGAAACCCAAAGCAGAGGGCACACCCCCTCCACCTATATAAAGGGGTGCCCATGGGTGGGATTAGAATACACCCATCAATTTTTGCAGAAGTCCTTTCGTTGACTTCCTCCTTCCCTCTCTCTCTATACCTTGTGACCATGGCCCCAAGTCTGGGTTGTGCGATCGAGGCACACCTGCAGTACGCTGTTGCGCTGCAGGGATTCCTAGCCGGATATCAACTTCCGCACTCCCGGCGGGATCGGGTAGCCGAAGGTCTCATCATGCACCGGATGTGTACGAAGACAAGAGGCGCAACACTTGGGGCGCTTAAATGTCGTGAGCCGGAGCTGTTGCATGATGAAGATGAAGAAGGAGCACGGGGTGACTTGTGAGGAGCTTCGCGATCTTGAGGTCGGCTACGAGTACGACTACTTCAACCATGTTCCCCACGGAACGTTAACTGCATACGGTCTACAAGGGTATGTATTCTATACGCTCCGCCGTTACTGCATTACTACATAGAGAGATCCTAGGCAGTTTTGGGGTTCCATCATAGGAATATTTTGTTTTCTGCTGTCGATCCCCAACAGTGGTATTAGAGCCGATCTATGCGTAGGAGTGCTGTATGGCCAGTATGTACAAGTATTGTGCGGGCATTGATCCTTTATTTGTTACCCTCTAACGTGTACTTGTTTATATCTCAGTTTTTTTTTGAAGCGGCCCGGACCGACCTTACGTGTATTCGTACGCGAGACTGGTTCCACGCTCAACATACGGCTTGTATCGTATAAGTGGCTTGCGGGTGGCTGTCTCGCATCCAATGGTTAATATAGCATTTACAACGGAGGGCACCGAAAGGGGTGTAATAGAGACAACTGTTGGATCCATGTTGTGATTGGAAAGTTCGTAGTTTAGAAACGGTTCTATTGCAATAGCCCTAACAATCACGTAAAACTTGCAATAGATAAAGTAGAGGCATCTAACTTTATTTTGCAGGGGGCATGTGATTATGATTTGGCATTGGTCGTTACGAAGGTAAAGTTGTTTACTTTTATGTTACTAAGTAGTATAGTAATAGTCATCGTTCCGACTGACGACCTGGTGGAGGCATCGTGGACTTGGCGTCAAACCAAGGGCAAGATGGAGATCATGCCGGAGCGCTCGATGGAGATCAAGGCGCAACAAAGACCATATCATATCACATTATACATATGATGTTGATACCTATTTTGCATCTTATTGTGTGCTAGTATTTAGATACTCAACGGTAGCAAATAAGATAATCCCTATTTAATTCCAATGTTCCGTGTTCCCCATGTGTGTTCACCACCAAGAAAGTTCTTTGTTATGAGGCCGACCGTGATGATCGGGGGTCAGACATATCTATGTTCGCATATAGTGGGTGTAAGCCATGTTGCACAGCGAATACACACAAGTTAGATTTGGCGAGCCTAGCATGTACATACATGGCCTCGGAACACAAGAGATCGAAAGATCGAGCATGAGTCACATGGATGATGTGATTGACATTAGTGAATGTCTACCTTTGATAATGCACTGATGGCCGTGATTATCGAGGGAGGTGTAGAGGATAGGGATCATGCGATCACTAAAATCATCTAGGGGATGACAATTTTAGTGGAGACCAATTATAAATTCAGCTCTTATTATGAACTTAGTATAGATGTCTGTTTGCAAATGTCTTAGTAGATCTTAGCCTATCCCATTGAGGTCCTTTGCGACCATGGGAATATATTGCTTAATATGGAACTTAGCAAAAGGGTCCAACTTCATATATTAATACCCACGCCTGAAGGATATCCTCGTAAAAGGTGATCTTCTCTTCTTGATACAATAACCATTAGGAGATAATTCGATGACTCCGCAATGTTTGGGTTTTCTCCATAATCATCCAATAATCCATTCTCCATTTGATGGAGAGTTGGGCTACATTTTGTATTCTACAGAATAAGGCACAGAAAGTATGAGCCGTTGGATGGGTTTTCCTCCATCGTGGATGAAAAGAGAATATTTGGAAAAACACTTAGCGATCTTGCATTAGAGTTGAGAACTCTTGGAAGGGCTTGATTGCAAAAGGAAGTCATGGATGAAAAGGTATATGTAAGATATACAAATTATAAACGTGATTCTTGCAAAATTCGTTATAGTTTGCAAAGTATTTGATACTTGTCCCGTTTTGTGAAAACAGGAGGATCTGCTTGAGAATTGTTTTTTTTAGGCAGCGTGACTTAATGACGGCAAGCAAAACAGTTGATGGCCGACATCACCTCTTCCCTCAAAGTTTATCATTTGGATTAGTGGACTTGAATATAATTTTGTAATCCTAGTTTGTGTGTCTTGCTTTTGGCGAGACGATTATTCATATGAATAAGTTACAAGCCAGTTTATACTATTCTTATGAACAATAGCATTATGGTCACGTTATGATTACAAACAAGTTATTCTCATCACTATGTTAATGATAATAGTTTAAACATTTATAAAGGATCAGAATGCGAAAAGATATCCAAACTTTAATAATGAAATGACACTATAGTTTAAGTCATTTTGGTTATTGCATGTTCTTAATGAAGATCGGGGTCCTAGATGCTTAATCTAGAGACTTTGCAAAACCATGCCTCTTGGGCAGAATGACTAAAACTCCGCATTCTGGTAAAACAGTGATATGCGAAGAAATGTTGAATCTTATACATAGTGATGTATCGTATTTTCAACAAGTAGTGGAAATCATTTGTTAATTGTGGACTTAAGTGAATAAGCGTATTTACTTAATGAAATATGAGTTCGAAATGATTTGAATTGTTCAAATGAGTTCACAACAAAATGGGATATTGAATTAACTGAATTAACAAGTCTCTTCGATTTGATCGACATGACTAAAATATTCAAGTTAAGTTTAGCATAAAAGGGTACTTGTGAAAGATGTTTCATAAATTATGATAATTGGACGAATTCAAACTGTGTTGAAATATCTAAGCATCATAATCATTATGTATTAAGATACATATGGTATAATATCATCTCTTATAAAGGTTATAGTTATCGATTAGAGTTAAAAATCAAAATAAGCAAATACTCATTTGAAATACAAAGGAACATCTAAAGATTCGTGGAAGCAACACCATAAGTGTTATGGCACGTTCGAGTTTCTAAAGATTTCGATAAGTCGAAATCGTGGCGAATAAACAAGTCTTTGTAGAGAATTCTTAGGAAGCTATGAATTCATCGTCCACAAGGGACAAACCTGTTGTTGTCCTAGGTTGATGTGTCTTGATGAAGATACAGGTAGAAGAAAATAAAAGATCAAAACAAGGTATTTGACCTTACCTCCGAATTGTTGAGTGGCGAAGCGGAATTTGTTTCGTGAATCCAAACTCTACAAATAGAGGAGAAACCAATGATAATGATCATAAAGTTTCGGTGAATACTTTTACTAAAGAAAGTAGGATTCAACTATATATTCTACAAGTTGGTGGAATTATATTATTGATTCACTTTTCATGAACAAGACATACCTACAAATTACAAAGAAGCGTGATGGACCTGAGTGCGAGAAATGACTAGGAGTCATAAAATCCTATATTAAGTTACATTTAAGATTGCAAAGTAACATGTTACTTGATCTTATTAAAGGAAAGAAGTTTGTTTGATATTTCTGAATGACTGCAAAGTCATAAGAAGGAAATGAAACTTCATGAATGACAAGAAGCTCGATTTGTCACAAGATTGGAAGAATTCAAGGAGTTGACTACAATAGTAGTGATGCTCAAGTATTTTGGATTTACACTTGAAATATATGGATATTGAAATCTCGTTAGTGGAATTCTCAAATTGATAATGATCAAAGAATTTTGGAATGTCCAATATTATCTAGAGGACCTGGCTTTGAGTGGGAGCAAATCGGCTTGGCTAATTCATAATATGTAGCTGACATATTTTGAGTGGGAGCTAAGTGAAATCCCTGGACCTCAAACATGAATGTCATATTTGAGTGGGAGCGTGAAATCATTCTAGGATATGTGGACGACATATGTGAATGATGTGATTGGTATTAATAATATTTAAGTTAGATAAATAAGGATGAAGTTGAAGTTATTAAACAAGAAAATCCATTGAGATAGATTGGTGAGTTTAATAAACACTAAATGTCGAATGCTTCCTGGACTTGATTCTGAAAGAGGTTCAGAATGTCCTAAGCAAGATTCTGAAGAAGCTCAGAATGGAACAAGGTAAGAAAGAAGTTCTTATTATATGAAGCATTGACTATTGCAACTATGGTTGAAAGAAAGAGATGCGTTGCATCTCCTATGCCTCAGTCATAGGTTCTGCCATATAACCATGTTGTATACTCGAGATAATGTGACCCGAGGTTCTGGTTGGTAGGACAAAGTCTTAACTATAAGAACGTGTCTTTAAGTGATTCCTGAGTTGATCACTGAACCAGAATTAAGTTTGTACTTAAGTAGCAAGAAGCAATGTAAGTGGCATAGTTGCATTTCATGCACTAGGATCTACATAGATATAGGAGCATAAAAGCTCCATATGATGTGATGTATAATGTTGTGGTGGGGCTAGTTCGCTTTTAATGTAGAATGATGTGTCCCAGGGCCCAGTGCACATGAGAAAGCCCTCGAGGTTGATCTAAAGTCACTGTAAGCTCCTGGAATCCGGCCTCGTTCTGCTACCATGACTACAGTATATACACAAAGGATAACAAAGTGTGTTTCAAAGTTTAGATGACAACGGTGAAAACGACCATCATTATAAACACTAGAAACAAAAGTCACACTTTTTTGCCAAACAAATACTTCAACCCATTATACGATAATGGTGTGAATGTCAAAATTAGGAAGACATTAATGATTTGCAAAAGAAATAATGATCTAGTAAAACAGAACATGGACATGACATTTCCCATGAGCATGCATAATCTGTAAACGCATATGGTATATGGTTTATACGAGTAAAATGTGAGCTGGGTTATTTATACTCTAGTGCAAGTGGGAGACTGAAGGAGATATGCCCTAGAGGAAAATAATAAATAGGTTTTTATTGTCATATCTCAATTAGTTTATAATAGTTTCATATTGTGCTATAATTGTGCCAAGTAGAAATATTGGTACAGGTGTGGTATGAAACAACAAAGACCCTAGTAGCCTCTATTCATACTAGTTCGTTGGTCACGAAGATGATCTGGGTTTCAAGATCATGGACATTTATGCCGACTGACAAGGGGATCATATCATTGGAGAATGATGTGATTGGACATTCCTCGAAGGATTGCAACACGATCAAGTCATATAGTTCATTGTTGCAACGGTTATACCTAGACTCCTTCTCCTTAGACCGTGAGCTCATATTACTCACTATTTCCCGAGGCTGCTTTGACTACATCAATCATCATCTGGTAATACGGTGGCCATAAAGGTGTATGTTGGGTATTCCAAAGTAACACTTGATGACATGTGACTGCAAGACCAGTATTAGTTCACCCACATGACGGGTAAAGATACATACGGCTGGCTTGGTGAGATTACATCCATAAATGTTGCAGCATGTGACTAGGTGACGGGGATGTAATATCACGGTAACAAGATAACAGAACTTGTTGTGAACGAGATTGAACAAGGTATGGGATACCAATGATCGGATCTCGGACAAGTTGTACCGAGAAACAAAAGGAAGAGGATGCTACATTTAGCGGTTCAAAAGACATTGTCAATAGGAATGCATAGGGGTCACATGGATATCCCTGGTCCCTCTGTTGATCATTGATACAGATCATGTCTAGAGCATTCCTGGGCCATGAGAGGATACACTTAAGGGTACGATGAGAGCGATCATTCGTAAGACAGAATCGCAGTAGAGAAAAAGAAAGCTGGAATCGTTCCGTGGAGAGATCCGAAGTTGTTCGGAGAAAGAATAAAGGACCGGAATCATTCCGGGAAAGATCCGAAGTCGTTCGGAGGAATCGAAAGGGAACCGAAAGGTGTTTCGGGTCAAGATGGATTTTGTAATATGTATTTACATATTAATTAGTGTAATTAATATTAAATATAATATTAAAATCTAATTTGAAGGGTTATTCCACTAATGGGCCAAACTTCCTAGGGAAAAAAGGGCCCATGAGGGAAAACCGAAGGAGGGAAGGGCCAAGGCCCAGGCGCCTCAAGGGGGCCCACCCGGCCAGCCTAGGGCTGTGCGCGGGGTGGGTCCCACCCCTGGCTGGCTGGCCCATGAGGCCCATGCGCCTCCCCCTCTCCCTTGAATAGTCCCACCCCTCCCCCTATATAAAGGAGTGCCCATGGGTGGGATTAGAATAAACCCATCAATTTTTGGAGAGGTCCTTTGGTTGACTTCCTCCTTCCCTCTCTCTCTATACCTTGTGACCATGGCCCCATGTCTGGGCTGTGCGATCGAGGCACACCTGCAGTACGCCGTTACGCTGCAGGGATTCCTAGCCGGATATCAACTTCCACACTCTCGGCAGGATCGGGGAGCTGGAGGTCTCATCGTGCACCGGATGTGTACGAAGACACGAGGCGGAACACTTGGGGAGCTTAAATGTCATGAGCCGGAGCTGATGCGTGATGAAGATGAAGAAGGAGCAAGGGGTGACTTGCGAGGAGCTTCACGACCTTGAGGTCGGCTAGGAGTACGACTACTTCAACCACGTTCCCCGCGGAACATTAACCGCGTATGGTCTACAAGGGTATGTATTCTATACGCTCCGGTCGTTACTGCATTACTACATAGATAGATCCTAGGTAGTTTTGGGGTTCCATCGTAGGAATTTTTTGTTTTCTGCTGCCGATCCCCAACACAAGTCTGGGTCCAAGCCTATGCTCTAGCATGGCTAGGTTATGTGATCGAATTTTGGCCACTCTACGGTGTTTTATCATGGATGTGAGTATATCTGATTTCAACTTTGTAGCCCACACAACCTAGGAACCTTGAATGATCAAAGATAATGACTAAAGAAGAGAAACCGCATACGTCTGAAAAAACCATAGCTGCTGCCCCCATGTCGCTCGCGTGACACGACTCCAAGGCGCCCACCTCAATAACCTAGCAGGACGCCGCCGGGTCCTCTCCCTCTGGCCGCTTCCGTCGTGCCCTCTTCTCGATCGGCGGTAGCGGCCACGCCTTGGTCACTGATGGTGATAGGTGGTTTGCGTGGACTCCGTCAATCTCTTTCATGCGGAGGGTAGACACCTTGGGGCTACGTCGGTGGATCCGGGCTGCAGCCGGTGATGCTCCAACAATGCAGGATGGCAACTCGGATGGTAGGCGAGGAAGAGCAGAAGGGGGTTTGGTGTGGACCTGGCGGTGGTGGCAGCTGCCTTGCGGTAGTGCTGCTCTCGAAGTCCCGCTCAATCTCTAGGTTTGTACATGGGCTCGAGAGGGCTAATGGCTGACCCGCTCGTTGCGATTGCCGGTAGCCTCCTTGTGGGGACTGTTGGTTCATCCCAAATAATGGAGGAGGTCCTAGGGTTCGTCCCATGAGAAGAAGAAGATCTACTTGATGCTTTCCCTCATTGATCTGGCTGGAGTGTCGAGTTCTAGAAGGCTCCGCCAGCGAACTCCCATGGGTGCATCAGGCCTAGAGATTGCTGGATCGGAAGGTATTAGTCCGTGCATACCTTGTTTTTCTGGCCATTTGGTTTCAGAGGGAGCATTGCGAAGCTCTACTATTTGTTCCCACCAAGTGCCATTCAACGAGCCATGGTGAAGTCAGATGCGGAGAATGTCAGGAAAGCAGAAATATAAGGACAGTGATGGTTATTTGAGGCTTTGTGGTGATGGCGAACTAGCAACGTGATCTATGACTCGCAGCAGCGACTGTTTATGGGGGGGAGACAACACAGGAGGAGTTCCCATTCTTACCTTGCAGGGTGAAAATCCAAGGTCTGGCCTTAACTAGTTATGCCTAGGAATGTCCTTGTTGAAGGCATTGTTTTATGAGCGAGGACTTTCTCCAGGGTGAAAACCTATGATCTTTGATCGGGAAACGATAGCGCTTGTGCACTATTTCCTTCTTGAAGGCATTATTATTGGAGTGGAGGACTACTGGCATTGTTTTGGTGGTATCAATGGTGTTGTTTTGAGGAATAGTTCTCTGTAGCTGGACTTTTCTTTTTTGTAACTCTTTTTTCTTTTTTCTGGGTTGTGTGCATCCATAAGGCCGCTAGGGCATGCATTAATATATACTCTTTTCCAAAAAAATGACTAAGGAAGGACGAAGGCATGCGAAGGTCTAATGTGAAAAGTACATTCCCTTTTGTCTCCTCCCACAAAACAAAAAGAGATGGCATCCTAGGGTTCTACCCTAACTTCCGCCATATGCCTCGTCCTCGCGATCTACGAGCGGGATCGATAGACCCCCACCCCCTCTACATGTCACTCCGGTGGAGGGAGGGGTGGGGACCTTGGAATTGCGCTCGTGTTGTAGTAAGGTCCCTAAAGTTAGAGTTTATTCAATCGGTGTTGACGTTATGGTGGCTATGGTAGCATTACGTGGGATAAGAATAATGTATACCCACCTCCTCGTCCACATCGTTAGGGGCGATCTTCTCGTTGTCATTGAGGAGGGTGGAGATTTGTGTTCTTAGCGCTTTCATGGAGTCGTCGATATTGTCCAGTCTATGTGTGTTACTTGGTTGATGGTCGATGTTCGGACCAATTCAAGGGTTCAATGGCGATGAATTTGGCTCTAGGGGTGCTGGTCCTTAGGGGAACATGCCCGAAGACTTCCTAACTGTCATCAACAACGTTAGGCCAAATCCAACAAGGGAGCCATGACAACGTCGCGTCAGTGGTGTGCTCTCGCAGCATTAGTGGTCATTAAGTGGTCCAAGGTGTTGGAAACCGTATCTTGTAGAGTTTCTGGATACTCCAAAATTCATAGTCCTGAGCGTGTAACAACTCTATGTTTATCTACCGGTTAGCCATCCGATCTTGTTGTTGAGGCATCGGTGATCTTGTATTCGGTTGCACCTAACTCAGGTGATCTCCATATAAGTATTAGCCCGACATCATTGTGATGCACGGTTCAAACCAATCTACTCCAAATTACATGGTAATGGAGCTCCACTAGATCTCACGATCATCTGATCATGGGTACATCCTCAAGAACCGCTTCAAGAGGTAGTGACACTTCGGGAATATCATTGGCAGGGAACTCCCTCTCTGTCGGCTCCTTGATGTCTGGCTAGGCTACCGCAATGGCTATCCCCAACCTGGCGCAAATGGTCACGGTGAAGCTCTCCCGTGACTACTATCTCCTATGGAAGGCCTAGGTCGTTCCTATCTTGCGGGGACACCAGCTGCTCGACATCCTCAATGGTCGACTCCAGCGCCTCCTAATGCCGGCATCCACGATAGAAGGACCCGATCTCATCATCAACCTGACATATCTGACCTGGTACACCCCGGATCAGCTTCTTCTCGCCGCGCTCATCACCACACTTAGGTCTGAGGTGCACGCACGGATCCTTGTTTTCGACTCTTGCAACATGACGTGGATCACCCTCGAGCAGTTGTACGCTTCATCTTCACGCACGCGGATCACTGGGATCTGCAAGCAGTTCACCATCGTCAAGAAGGACATGAGCATGAGTGCCTACTTTGACAAGCTCAAGTGCCTTGGCGACCAGATCGTGGAAGTTGGGCACCCCCTCGATGATGAGGAGCTCATGGTGTACATCCTCGACGACCTCGACCTCAACTAAGATGGCTTCACCACCTCCATCAACATGAAGGGTGACAGGCTCACAATTGATGAGTTCTACCACTACATGCTCGACTATGGGCTGATGCGTGACACTCTCGACACAAGATACCAGATCACGGGAAACCTAGCTGGCTGTGGTCATGGAGATGGAGGCCGCTACCACGGTCGGGGCAATGGAGGACAAGCTGGCTACAACAACCAACCCGTGGCTAGTGGCCATGGCTATGGAAACCAAGGAGGACAACAAGGCAGCAGCGATGGTGGTCGCAACCATGGTCAAGGGTAAGACACCGACAATAGGAGGAACAACGGCCCTCGCCCAGTGTGTCATATCTATAGCAAAACCGGTCACATCGCGATCAAGTGCTATGAGCGCTTCAATCGGAACATCCAGCTAGAAGAGAACAACCACCACGCCTACAACGGCAATGTCGGCCAGGAGGCATACGATCCCACATGGAATGCGGATTCGGGATCCACAGACCAGAGCACCTCGGAGCTGGAGAAGCTTCATATGAGGGAGTAGTACAATGGAAAGGATCAGGTTCACTCTACTAATGGTTCTAATAGGTCCACATCCCATATTGGTAATTCCTTTATTCACACACCCCATCAATCATTTCTTCTCCGAGATGTTCTTCAAGTCCCTCATGTACACAAAAACCTTCTTTCCATCCATAAATTTAAAAAAAGACAGCAATGTGTTTATTGAACTCTATTATGATTTCTTTGTTACCAAGGATCGAGCTACGGGGAAGGTTCTAGCTCTCGGGCCCAGTGAAGGAGGACTCTAACCGATTACTCTCAGCAATCTGATTCAACATAGGACAACCCTCTCATCGCTCTTCAAGCCTAGCCACGATCGATGGAACCTCATATTAGGACACCCTGCTTTTGTAATTCTTGATCATATTATCAGTCTTTTTAATCTTTGTTGCAGCAAAGAGTCAAATAAACCATTAGTTTGCGATGCGTCTCAACAGGGAAAGACTCACAAACTCCCCTTCCCTAGTTCAAATCGAGTTTCAACTTTTCTTCTTGAGATTTTTTTCACCGATGTCTAGGGGCTTGGTGCCTCTCATCCGGCGGTTTTAGTTATTATCTAAGCTTTGTGGATGATTACAACAAGTTTACTTGGCTGTTTTGCATTAAGAATAAATCTGATGTTGAACATGTTTTTCTCCAATTTCAAGCTCACGTTGAGAGAAGCAGGTCAGATGGAGGAGGAGAGTATCTTAAACTTCAACCATTCTTTTATAAAATTGGCGTTGAATACCATGTTTCCTTCCCACAAATGCATCAACAAAGCGGGTCAGCAGAAAGGAAACTTAAAAAATCGTAGAAACCGGCCTAACTCTCCTTTCCCAAGCCTCCATACCCATTCTTTTTTGGGATGAGGCATTTCAATCTGCGTGCTTTCTTCTTAATAGAATGCCCAGCAAAACTATCGCTATGAGCACACCCCTTGAACGTCTTCTTAATTCTAAACCTGATTATTCATTCCACAAAACTTTTGGCTCGTTTTGGTATTCATCCATACGATAACAAGAAGCTTCAGTTCCGCTCCAAACACTGTGTGTTCCGATATAGTAGCCACCATAACGGGTACAAGTGCCTACACATTACCTCGGGTCGTGTTTACATCTCTAGAGATGCTGTTTTTGACGAGAAGTACTTTCCCTATTTCAAGATTACTCGAGCTTCCTCTCCAAAATCACTCTACGACTAGCTTCTCCTAACTCCAACTTCCTATCCATCCCAAGCATTTCCAAAGTGCGGTGGGTTGAATGAAGGAACTATCTTCACATGAGATAATACATACATAGTACTAATGCATGTGTCACTTGATCCATTTTCTCCTCATGTGCAGGTACCAGACTCGACCCTGACATGATCGTACACAGGTCATACAGACGAGGTCCCATCAAAAGGGACATCCACGACACTAGCTTCATCGACCCATGCTGCGAGCTCTGCCGCGACAGAGGAAACACCCCATTCTCCTACCGTGGCAGGAGCCGCGACAAAGAGTACCGCAGAAACGGCTGCCGTGGCAGAGAATTCTTCTGCCATGACAGAAACTAGTGCTGAAACGGCTGCCGCGGCAAAGATTTCTTCTGCCAAGGTAGGTGCTGGTTCTGCTCAGCAACCTGAGCCCTCCCGCATGATTACACGCCTCCGTGATAACACCTGTAAGGACAAGTAACTGATGGCACGATTCCGTATGGTCTTCCCTATCATCGAGCATCTCATGCCATCGTCGAGCCCACTCATCATCTGCAGGCTGCAGCTGATCCCAATTGGAAGCGCGCCATGGATGAGGAAGTTCAAGCTCTACTAAAGAACGTGATGTGGCATCTCGTCAATCCACCTGCCAAATGCATCTCATTGATTGTAAATAGGTGTAGAAGCTCGAACACCGTGCAGATGGAACAATAGAGCGTTACAAGGCATGACTAGTGGCAAAGGGTTCAAGCAACGCTACGGCATGGATTATGCAGAGAGATTCAGTCCGGTGATCAAGCATGTCACCATTCAACTCATTGTATCAGTTGTTGTCTCAGAAGGCTGTTGTATCTGGCAATTGCACATCCAAAGTGCCTTTCTCCATGGCGTGCTTAAATAGGACGTCTAAATGCGTCAACCACCTGGGTACGAGAGATCGTCAGTACCCTCGTCATGTCTGCAAGCTTGACAAATCAATTTACGGGCTAAAACAACCCCCCGTGTGGCATGTGCGGCTCAGCTCGGCTCTGCAGGCAGAAGGGTTTCAGTCGTCCCAAGTTGATACATCTCTGTTCATCTATCAGCAAGGGGGAGTCACAGTCTATATTATGATATATGTCGACGATATTATTGTTGCCAGCTCGTCGACTCAAGCCACTCACAAATTGGTTTGAGGAATTCCTTTGCAATGAAGGATTTAGAGGAGCTGCACTATTTTCTGTGGATTGAGGTGTCCAGATTAAAGCAAGGGGGAGTTGTTCTCCGTCAAGCAATGTATGTCAAGGATCTGTTTGCTCAGAAAGGTATGCAGAATTGCAAGGTTGCGACGTCACCTATGTGTAGCTCTGAAAAGCTGTCCAAGGAAGGAGTACATCTGTCAGCTGA
This sequence comes from Avena eriantha, assembly GCA_910589775.1. NCBI lineage: Eukaryota > Viridiplantae > Streptophyta > Magnoliopsida > Poales > Poaceae > Avena > Avena eriantha. The sequence continues at coordinate 323,674,111 of OU342744.1, forward strand.
TGAAGCAACCATATATCGCAATGTTATGGACGCATTACAATATCCGACGCTCACCATACCAAACATAACATTTACGGTAAACAAAGTATGTCAATTCATGCAACATCCAACATATTTGCAATGGACAGCAGTAAAGCGAATTTTGAGGTATTTGAAGGGTACACCACAAGGAGGACTGACCATTCAGAAGTCAACATCAACATTACTCAGCGCTTTTTCACACTCGGAATGGGCTGGTTCAGTGGATGATCAACGATCTACTAGCAGATTTGTGATCTTCTTTGGAACAAATCCAGTGTCATGGAGCACTAGGAAACAAGCCACACTATCGAGATCATCTACCGAGGCAGAATATGAAGCGCTGGGAAAGACATCCGCAGAGATCACCTGGTTTCAATCTCTGCTGAGAGAACAAGGGCTTCCGCAGCACAGGACCCTAGTGTTATGGTGTGAAAACCTAGGGGCAAGGTATCTATTGGCTAATCATGTGTTCCACGCGAGAACTAAACACATTGAAATCTATTTACACTTCGTCAGAGAAAGGGTTGCTCGAAAGGCTCTCAAGATTAATTTCGTGTCAACTAACGATCAGGTTGCTGACGGACTGACCAAGCCACTAGGACATCTCAACTGAGAAGGTTGTGTCGCAATCTCAACCTATTGGGCTCTGATTGAGGGGAGTGTTGGAAACCGTAGCTTGTAGAGTTTCCATGTACTCCAAGATTCATAGTTCTAACCATGTACTCAGTGAACTCCTAGACTCTTGGATCGTGTCCGTGTTCGTGCTACATAGGATTGTGATTTTTTTTCAGCAGCAAGTAGGTTGGAAGTTGCAATAAAGTTTAGTAAAACTATGAAAAATACCATGAACCATTAGACTTAAGTGGCGATTCATACTAGCTAGTTACATCACAACTTTGACATCATCTCGCCAAGAACTTACGCTAATTCTCAGATAGAAGAGAATTAGTTGGCACCCTTATATGTTTTTAACTGGTTTCATATTATCTCTCCCCTAGTATATGATGGTCATGCATTTTATCGGAAAAATACAAGTGAAGAAAAAATATGTACCACGAGATTGGAACCCAATGTTTTAGCATTACAGTCCAAAAGCTCCATTACACGATACTTGCCCCTCTATCTAGATTACTAGACCATGAAAGTACGCTTTGCCGTGCCCGCCCATATTTAAAGAAATGATAAAAATGGTGTACAAGCTTATAAACAGTTCCACCTTCTATGAAAAAAATGTTTTGTTTGGTATTGTGAGGTACAACTGTCTTGCAGACATGGACTTAATCATGTGGCATGTGTGCTATCAATGTTTTCTTTACAAGACATGTGGATGTTTTAGTTTGGTCGCAATAGGTTTTACTTTAATATTGTTTCATCTTGTTAGCTAAAGTGCTAGTGCAAAGATAATGGTAATCAATTCATTGGAAAAGTGGAAAAATATTGCACATTAACTGGCTATTTAGAGAACATTTTAAGGAGAAAAATGATTGATATTCAAGAACATATGGACAAAGCGGATGTCACAAATACATCCGAAAATTTAAACAATGCAGGACTGATTTTCAAGGCAGAATGGACATACCAGAATTTAATAAATTTATAAATCTAAAAGAATTCTGTAACGAACGCAACATCAATGTGCAATACATAAGTTTGGCAAAAATATAAACTAAATTCAACTCAAACAACACTTTAACCAGTCCAAAGTCACCCTACATTTGGACGCTTTCACAAAGTTTCATCATGCCAAATGACCTTTCCTTTTAAAGAGGAACATGATCAAATATTGACTATATACACAGATGCAATCTTGCAAATCATGTTGGCTCGAGAACTGAACCATCTAAAACAAAATAATACATGAAGTCAAAATTCGGATATATGACATTGTTTAGAAGAAAGCTCTAAATCATGGACTATGCTAAACAAAATTATAGATTAGGTATATGAGGTTTAGGATACAATTAATGGTGTATAAGAGTTGAAGGAAACCAACAACTAAACAGAATCAAATAAATGGATCTAGAAATTGACTATGTTGGAAGACACTGTCTTGGCTTAACTTAAAGGTTAGTCTTAACTCGATGGCACTTACCTTCAGTTTTGTATGTATACTCAATATTATGGTACTAAATAAACAATATTTGGTGCAATGTTGTTATGACCATGGATCGATAAAGATCCAAGTCCCTGTGATTAACATGCTAGTCCCTGGATCATTAGCTAGCACTCACAGTCGATGAAATATCATGTAAAACATAACTGTTTATTACACAAATCGAATAATCCAGAGTTTACATTATTACCACAGAAGCAATATATATATATACAACTTGGAGTCCCATCAATGCCACAGGGAGGTTGAGTGAAGACCCATGATCCTAGTGCACCTTTCAACGATTCCCAATTTCTGCACATGAAACGTGCAGCCAAACGAGTTTGTCAATACTTTGAATGTATTGGAAAACTACACCAAGGAAAGAACAATACTAACTCTACATGCAAGGATAGAGTAGGCTTTGGGATTCATTTGCATAAAGCCAACTTTCTCTAAGCAAGAAGTAAAGAGGAAGAGTTTTATCCTACTTTGTAAACATTTGTTTAAGTAATATAGGGTTGAGTGGAACACGACGATATTACTCACCAAGTGTCCAATCAACCTAGCACTTGGATATTACGCACCAAGTCCCCAAAATCCCACCCATTGGCGATATTACACACGCCCTGGGGTTTTAGAAAACTTTAAGTTTGGAAAGAGAGAGAAAGATATTTCAGAGGCTCCATCCTTCAAATGCTCAAATGTTCTTTTCCGTGAACTCGGCTGATCATCAGATTGCAATACTCTCGAGAGGTTGTGCACTTTCCCCACAATCCATGATCAAGTCCTTTTACAGACAAGACCATGGCGAGGCCTTCCCTTAGTAGCCCCTCTACCAGCTGGATCCAACCGTGCCAAGAACCTCCAAATGTTGGTATCCCCGTGAGGATTCCCACTAAGTACTAAGCCAAGACATAGCCCATATGTATTGTGGTTGCACTGGAAACTTCTGAATTCTGAAACATGGTAAACTTCTTTGATTCCTGGGTGGCCATCCTCCACCAATTTCCACTCGTTGACCTGATAACCATTCCGTCCAGAAGAAAACTTAGTTTTTATTTTGAAGGGGGTTTTGAGCAGAAAAGGTTTTCTCGAGACAGCTCTTATATTTAGAAATTTTGTGAGTCTTTCAAACCCCCCAACGGTACTTAATATATATAAATATATAGCATAACAGGCATAACTTAGCAAAACAGGATAACCTATTGGGATGAGAAATCTAAGCATAGAGCTACTCATGGTATAATACAAAAACGCACTTGCAAAATAGTACTAAGAAAATCTACCAAAATCCTACACATGCATACTACAGAATTTGAAGAGTAAAACATGCATAGTCAAAACTAGGACAATAAACATGAACAAGTGGTGTAACTTGCCTCCATAGCAATCGCACTCTCGGAATAATCTAGTGTTAGAATGGAGTGATTCCAATCAAAACAATTGCAACATACAATACAACAATGTTGATCACAAACATGCATGATGATTTAATATTAGTTCTTTGAATGGTATTAGATCATATGATGCATGTAGGAGATCATTTAACATGACAGGGTATTTATTATTAAATCTTGATGACCAAATAAGGGGTTTTAGTAGTTCTGCTGCAACTTATGTCCTAATTGTCGAATTAAATTTGGTTATTGGTTTTACTAGATAGAGGACATTAATGCGAACCAGTAGCAACTGGATTCACCTTAATCGGAGTTGTAGATCCTTTCCTATGATTTAACTAGTATTTAATAGAGGTTAAATCATTTAAAATATTTACTACATCATAAATTATATCAAAGACCAGATCCGTATTCAACGTGAAATTGTGAATCCATAGATCTGTTATTTATATTTTTCAGATCTATGAATAATTTATTATGAATTTAATAATCTAAATGGCCATTAAAACTAATTAAATTACTACAGTAATAATACACTACAAAAATTGGATCTAACAGTATATTAATGTCTCATATGAAATTAAGAATCCATCAGTACTTTATTTGTATTTTTCCGATCTACACATAATTTACTATAATTTATTTAGTCTAAAAGGGCTATTAAACCAATTAAATTACTGCAGTAAAACTATACAATAAAACCTATATTTAATCTCACATTGATATTCTACATATGTTTATGAATCCATAGGTATATCATTTGCAATTTTCGGACAATTATTCGATTTAATAAGAATTTTACAAGATTGGACATTTTTTTTGGCTTTTAGTCCTATTTTAAAGTAAACATGTGTTGAGTGGCAGTTGACTGGATCTGGCGCTGACCTGGCACTGATGGAGCACGACGTGGCACTGACTAGGCGCGGCTGACTGGGCGACATGCGGAAGGTTCTAGTTCGCCCGTACCGGTTCAGTGTGAAACTAATCTGGAGCGTTTCCACGAGATCCAACGGGTGCTGGTGATCCGGCGTCGGTGGCAGTGAACGGCGACACGGACGGTGGCTTTGAAGGCGGCGGCGCTCGGATGGTGCACGGTGGAGCACCCTCCATGGGTCTCCAGTGAGGGATAAGACCACCAAGAGAAGCGGTCGAGGTCGGGGGTAACGACGGTGTACTCATCATCTCCTTGTGCTTCCTGGAGCAGCGGTGGAAGGCGGCGACGATGTGGCGGTTCCTGCCTCGACTAAGTAGACGACAACGACGGCCTCCTCCTTGTGGTTCTGTTCCCAAGGTCGGCGTCGACCTTCTCCTCTAGGATTGACGGCAAACGGCGGTTGTTCTTCGTGGCTCTGACGGTGTTCCGACGAGGAATCGGGGGCACTCTATGGCTCTAGAGAGGGGGAAAAAGAAGTGAGATGACGTGGTACTGCAAGGGGAAGACAAAGGAGGAAGAAGGACTGGCAGAGGACGTCGGAACCTTCGGCGGCGGCGTGCTCTGGCGAGATCGGTACTGACCTCGAATCGAGCAGCCCGGTGGCGGTGGTATGAAATTGTTTTGGGACGTCGGAACCTTCGGTAGCGGCGTGCTCTGGCTAGACCGCTCAGATTCGGCCAGGAAGCTGTTCCTGGCGTGGCGGCGGAGTTGAGTTCGTTCCGAACTCGGTGGAGACGACGACGGGGGTGGGGCCCCCGGTCAGCGGCTGTAGGGCACGGGCGGGCTGCGTGGTCTGCGACATGGGCCGGCCCACTGGTGCGCACGGCTGCGCGCTGCCTGCTCCGCAAGCGTGGGCGGGAGGTAAGACTCGGGCTGGCTCGGCCGGCCGCCTAGGTTAGTTCCTCTTTTTTTTGTATTTTTCTTTTTCTTTTGTGTTTCAGAATTTGTTTAATAACTTTTGCATTTTAACTCCAAATTTAACGAAATTGGTCTCTAAAAATTTGTAAAAAAGAGCAGATTAACATAGGGTCTTCAAAACAGCATATTGACAAAGTTAGTGAGGGTTAGGTTTACAAAACCCCTCTTTGTCCATATGGAACTATTGAGAAAGCAAAATAGGGTTTTTATGAAAGTATTATGGTATGATGCCATGATGCAATGACACGATGCATGCGTCTAGTAACATCTAGAATTATAAAATTTGGGATGTTACAAATGTAAACCTGATTTTAAAAAAAATCACTATCAACTCAATGAAATTCCTACAAGCTGCAGTACTCAAGTGACTTCCCACATGCTTCTGTCTAACTAATCTAGTTATCATATTTTTATGTATAAAAACTACAGGAACATACACAAAGATTTCTCAGTATTTTTGCACCTTTACCGTGGGAGCCTCTGTTTAATTAGCCTCTATATTGAAGCTACTTTAGTGTACAGGAAATCTCTGATCTGCTCATATCACCAAGGCTGGTGTAGTATATTCTTGGGTAGATCTTTTACCAAGGTCACCGTTAGGTTGAACAAAAAGAGGTAAACACAGTAAGAAATCTGACTAACCTATATTAGTCCAGCCGTACTAATCTCACAATAGACGAAACAGACAACTAAAATCTTTAGATGATTTGCGATGTTATCCATCCGAGACGTTTGCTCTGTAATTATAGTTGTGCATGGACACACACAACATACAGATTCCGATAATCAATCAGGTAACTCTCGGAGCATCTTCCCATTCTCATAATGGAATCTGAAAAACAGCCAAACAGAGGCTTCTAGAAGCAGAAATTAAGATTAAAAAGTTATAGAATTAGAATTCAGTTGTACCAACTTACATCGGAATAATTGAAGTTTCCAACGTGTGTGGGTCAATGCCAAAAGTTCATGCACCCCTAGATCTTTGGGCATATTTAGTCTTCCTTTAGTCGGTTGGAGGCTCATGCATGGACATGCAAAAACTTAGAGAAATAGATATCAGAAACCACTAAAGTTGACATAAGATCATCATAATTATTTTTGCAAAATGTTTAACAAAACAAAAGATTCACTTAACTTACGAATCAAATATTGGGGTCTAGTCGAAGTCAGATGAGGTCGACCGAGCATTTACTGGGGACACAGCCAGCGCCCTGCCGCACCTCCATCAGCACCCCCACCTTTTCTACAAATAAGAGCAAGGTTTGTAGGAAAACTCTACAGAAAAAGAATGCTCGATTGGTTAAAATTGCTATGATATAATATATAATTTACAAGTAATCCAAAAAATCACTTATCTTACAACATGAACAACCAAAATCGAAGAACGTAATCATATCAATAGCCTCACTAATATATCCATCTATAATACAGGAATCCAGTGATTGAGTTGCTCCATCTTTTAAAATGGCTACTTATTTTGGTATGAACTGGCATGCATCTGTAGAGAAAACAAAACCAAGTTCAATGCATTTTATTTCTCGATAATTGGTTACTCGTCCAATAACAAGGAACAATAATGTAAGTCCAAATACGTAGTGGAAAAAATAGAGAAAACATACCCATGCGTTTTTAGATTCCAGGTTGAAAAATTAGGTAAATTGAGAGGGCTTGGTTGTAGTCATCCCGCAGTTTGGAATGAGCTCCTGCAGATATCTCATTAATTCATCGACCATGTCCCTACTATTAAGGTTAGTTGCATCACAATGCAAGATGTTATGAAATGTAAGATGTTCACTGTTTCACAGGAAGGAGACCGCTTGCCTTTGTTGCAAATTGTCGACCCCTGATCTGCATGGGTAGGAGAGGCAACCACCAGCAGGGGCACATGGAGTCGCCATCACTTGGACAAGTTGGCTCATATGGTCCTGCCTCCTTTCTTCTCGTCTGCTGCCGGCGACAACCTGTAAAAACTGAGACTGAAAATATAGCACAATAATAGAATAACACCACTTGGTACTGTTGGAACTTGTTCTCGTAAAGCTCACCTCGTCCCCCCGTGTCGCACCCAGGAGACACCGGGGGCTCCCCGTCGCCGCCTCCAGCCCCTTCCCACCAGCCTCCTCCTCGCCGCCGCTGCCGTCGGCTGTTGCCGCGGCGGCGGCGGGCCCTGTTGCCAAAGGCAGCAGGGGTTAACCCGTCGATTGGTGGCACTGGCGGAGGGCTGCCACAGGTGGGTGTCGTCAGCCGGCTTGCCGGTGCGTGGAAGCCGGGGCGGCGGCCCCGGGAGGCGGAGGTTGACCCTGGGGCGGTGCAGCGTCATCAGCGGTCGGGAGGCGGCCGGCTATGCGGGGGGCGGCGGCCTAGGGGCTCGACGACCAGATCTGGGGCCGCCCAGATCCGTGTTTTGGCGGCGTTTCCCGTCGCCGGCGCAGGCCGTCTGGGGCTGGCCCGTAAGGCGACGTGCATGGCAGGCCCCTGGGCTCGTGCGGCCGGGGTGGAGGCATGGTTGTTCCTGTCTTGGCCACGGCGGGACAGGCTGCCCAGGGCGGCGGCCCAGGATGTTGTAGAGTGAAGCAGGGCCTTTGAGCTTGTGTGGGGGGTGGCGGCCGTCGTGCCTGCGCAGCGGCCGGTTTTGGAGGTGGAGGTGCTGCTACCCTTTGTTGGGTCGTGCTCCTGCTGGCATGGAGCTGGAAGGGGCTCTCGTCCCCAAGCTGGTGTGATCGCGTGGTGCGGTGCTACCGGTCTCGGGTCGTCAGACACTTCACCTCCTGTCCTGGTGGTCCGCTGGTGGTTGCTGGCGTCGTGCAGTGATCCGGAGGCGGAGGGAATTTCGAGGAGCAGCTTGGCATGTGGTGCCACGGGGGGTTTTCTTGCGGCGGCGGTGGCAAGCAGCGGAGCGGACTTGGCTAGGTTGTCTTGGTGGATTGGCTTCAACGACTTGGGTACAGTGAACTCCGCGCAAAAGCACCACATCAACCTTGGTTGAAGCTGGCGATGTCGGTGTCCTCGGACGTCGCTTCCCTCGTTGGAGGCATCGTCGAGGAGCTCCTTCACCTCCCTCGCCATTTTGAGTCTCAGGCTCTCCGGGTGAAAACCTGAGCTTTGGCTTTCGTCGGAGCGGGCATCGGCGACGTCATCGTCGTCTCCCTGTTGGGGACGATGCCTTGGAGGTGTGGTTCTCTGCTCGGCAATTTGTCTTGGTTTGCTTGGCAGCTGCTTCGTCGGCCAGACGGGTGCGTGGTCTTGGGACTGTTGTGGACGTCTGAGTGGCAGCTCCGACCCCCCCTGAGCTGAGTGTCTTCTCTTCTTGCTTGGGCAGAAGTGTCGACGGCTCGTGTGGTGCGCGGCCTAGGGGCCGGTGTGTTGTGTTTGGGGTGTTTTAGTTCTCGCTAGTGCGCGCGGTCTCGGGACCGGTGTGGACGCTAGAGCGGTGGCTCTTTCTGCTTTGAGTGGCGCCCTTCTTGCTTGGGCGGAAGTGTCGTCGACTCGCGTGGTGCGCGACCTTGGGGTGGGTGTGGCGTCTGAGGCACTCCAGACCTAGCTGTGCTAGGTGGTGTGGCCTCTTGTGGCAGGCCGTGTGTTTTGTTTCTGGTTCACGCGGTTTTGGCATGTTCCCACTATAATCTAAACATGCCTCTCTATACTTTGTTCGGGTTTTTCCCTCTTCTAGTAGAATAGGCAGCACTCCTGCCAGTTGCTCTAAAAATATATAGCACAATAGGACTTCAAACTGTAAATCATATGGATGGAAGAGGGTTGTACAGAGTTGGAAAATCTGTACAAAAATCATAGGCGGCGATGTAGTCCAAGGAGGATCTCTAGGGTATTATCAGCCGAGAAGAAGTGCAGGAAGCCGGTGGCTTTCGAAATACACGCCAAATCAATCGAACTTGACATCCGGTAGAGATCTACCGGTGCAGCGTCGCCTCGCCGGTTCCAATCACGGGCAGAGCAGACGCCTCTCAGGAGATTCTTGATGCACTCATAGCAGATCTTGGCGTCTCTGTATGTCTCGTAGTGAGGTAGGGTCCCGAACCAACCGAGCAAAGAGTTCGATTTTTTTGAAACGCAAAGAATTTAATAAACATAGCAAGAGAATAGATGATCCCTACACACACAAATCTCTTCCGCTTTGGATTCGCCTTAACCAGAAGAAGAAGTATCAACACAGTTACATAGGTTAGGGATGGGAGGATGCGTACGCAGCTGTGGAGCGTGGAGAAGGTGTAGTGGTAGACGGAAAAGTGCGCTTGACTCCTTGAACGGCAGCGGCATCTCCATGGTGATTCTCCGGCGGCTCTTGCCGCAATCCTGATGGATCACTGGAGATTGGTACCTGCAGGAAAAAGCATAGTCGCCATTGAGGGAACACAGAAGCACCGCAACTGTTTATTTTGGACAGCACCGCGCCAGTAAACACCAGTTCAGATGGCGTCACTGCTGGACAAGTTCTAGTCGCCGTGGGCACCTTCCCTCGATTTAGTGTTTGACGGCACACGAGGGTTCCCCCGGCTTACTGTCACCTCACATCTCCCTTCACTAGTGGAAAACGGGCCTCTGGTCCCGGCCAGTAAGGGGCTTTAGTCCCGGTCCTGGTAACCGGGACTAGAGGGGTGGGACTAAAGGCCCACCCATTAGTCCCGTCCCTCTTACCAGCCGGGACCAATGGGCATCCACGTGGCTGTCTCTGTGGGCGCTGGGTGCCCCCCATTAGTCCCGGTTCGTATTACGAACCGGGACAAATGGTTCTCTGTCGCGGCAGAGAATTTAATTTGTATTCTTTTTTTTCATTTCAAAATAGTTTTCTACGCTACCACATACCATACATGTTCGTGCATACATAAGATAACTTCTCTTAAGATTGAGCATACAAATATATACATGATAGTTACACATGGAGATCACAATTATCGGGACTAGAGCCCGTATATTTAATTACACGGTCGGGGATCATCGGCGCCTATTCACACTAAATTCTCCGGCGTCATCTATCATCTCGTTCATCAAGAATCCTGCCAGTTCTTCAGCAATTGCTACTACGCGTTGCTGTGGTAGGAGTTGATCCCGCATTTTCTCGAACTATATAAGAAAAGGAGATCAATATGAATATCAATCATGATAACAAAAAGTGATGGCAATAAAAATAATGTCATGAATGTATTGCTTACATCGACTCTATAATCATTCAGCTCACTGGTAAACGTGCGAATGAACTCGCAAACGTAGAATCCACATAGATTCGTCCCCTGTGGTTGCCTCACGCACTTTACGAGAATAGGGTTCAATCAAAATAATAATCCAGCATCATAATTGTATTGAAACTAGAAGTAAAGAGATGCGCCTACTACTTACCGAGACCGGCTTAAACGTCAGCTTCTCAGTAAAGTCACCCGTAACCGCACGCTTGAACTGGTTCCAAACCTTACCCGGTAAAGAAAATGAATGAGTTATTTGTTACGTGATATCTCAGGAAATCAAAGAAAGAGACCGTTGTAGCGCGAAAATTACCTCTGGAGCATGTCCTGCATGTCACTAAACTATTCCAGGGGTCTCTTTAATGGGTCCATGACTTCAACTCTTCCCTTATCAAATTGAATGTCCATGAGAATCCAGTGGAAACTGTACACGTTTATATATACATCAGTTACTCATCAATTACACTTAACATCGAGTAAGCAAAAGAGAATGTGTACAATATAGTAAGACACTCACGCGAAATTGTAAGGAAACAGTATGTGGTCACAGAAATTTTGCTCCGTTAGAAACCTTAGAAGGTTTTCCTGTGTGTCCTCGGGTTTTTCCTTTAGCGTCCAACAATGTATTTTATCTGGGTCAATGAACCCAACACTGAAGATTGACCTTCTTTTACATTCCATGATCTTCATTCTGCATAATAATAGAGTACAAAAGGATATAATTACGATAATTACATGCAATGAACTGAACAACTGAAAAAATGAACAACTTATATATAGACAATGAATTCAACAACTTACAGACAATAGCAACTCATGAGACTTTTGTCGAGGGCGTCGAAAGTGTATAACTGGAAGAGTTCTGGAAACTCAACATGGACCTCTTCTTCTCGGAAGTAGTAGTCATGTGGGACTTTCGCCACGATCATTATTCTCTCTTCCTTTACGGCTTTCAAGTACCATTTATGTAAACTCCGCATTTGTGTTGGCAGTTGTTGGAACTTCTCAAAGCTGACCAGAGGCTTCCCTGGGACATATGTAGGGACTACCTGAGCCTTGGGTAACTTGTCGTCCTGGGAACCTAGCAATTCCTCAACAGTCACATTCATAGCGGCCGCAAGCTTCTTAGCTTCTTCCATATCCTGCTGGGGAGTGTCATAGGATACCACCTTGAGAGGTGGGGTCGATTTTTTGGCCTGTTCCCCGAGCTAGGGGACGTCCTTTCTTTTCCCGGTTGCACTTTGACTTGATGATTTGCTCCCTCTTGCACTTCTACTTGATTTGCTCATCTTCACTTCCTTCTGAAGTGTGCGTCGATAGTCATCTGGCTTATGGTGCAAGTCATATTGCGATTTTGTGTTCAGAAAAGAAAGTGCATACGCTTTTTGCTTCTCGGTGTATACCGGGGCAGGCTGAGGTTTCTTCTTTTGAAGTTGCGCAACACATTCGGCCTTTATGATCATGTCGGTTTCCTCGTCAGTACGATCCTAAGGTCTGATAGAAAGATTCTTATGAGGTACTCTTGGGAGGGGCGACATTTGTCATTTTGGGCTCCTGCGTCATTTAGTACTAATCGGAGGCTGCGGCGGAGATCGAGATGGACTCGGGCTGTGGTGGTCGTAGTCATGGGGTGGGCTTCTTGGAGGTGATGGAGGTGAAGGTGACATGCGACCACTCGGAGGCGGTGTTGGCTTTGGCGTCCAGCCTGGAAGCTTGATGTTGTTCTTGTCCCATAGAATGATACCACCCAGTACTTCTCCGAGTGTCCTCTCACCTTCAGGTCCAGGGATGTCAAGCTCCATTGAGTCCCACCCCATTGCGATTTCATCCACACCAACTTTAGCATAGCCAGCTGGAATCTCACGGCCATGCCAGCGTGCGCCAGGTGGACAAGGTAAAGCACATCCGACCGCCACCTTGATGGATAGGTTCTTCACCTTCTGATGGAGCTCAAAAGATGCCTGCTCCTTGATTCCATCCACGGAGTAGCCGGGACCGCCATCTACCATACGTGCATCGTCAGAAGGGACCTCCGATTCAGCCACGCTGCTTTTCCGCTGAGATGGGACGGCGGTAATATTGAGTACAGGATCTTGCAGGCGCGCTGCTCCTCGAAGTTCGTCAATCTGTTGCTGATGCATTCAAAGTGTTCCTATCAACTCGGTGAACTTGTCTTCCTCCTCCTCCTGCCGTTGCCTCTTTGCTCTCTCGGCTCCTATAAGTATCTCTGTCTTTGGGAAAACCCATCTCCCACGTATAACTAAGGCCAAGGCCTCGTACACGTCCTCCGCGTTCGTCATTCCCGAGGACCTTTGTCAGCAAGTCTTTCTCTCTATCGGGACGGAACTTTGTTGTCCCCGCTTTAATCTCCGTCACCACTTTCTGCCATGTATCCCGGGGTATCCTAATCCCGTCACTGCGGTCCCTTGTACTTTCTTCATACTCACTCCCATGCCCAAGGAACCAATTCCTTGCCCTCAGATCCCATTCTTCACGTATTGGTTCTGGAGTGATCCATTTAGCAAGCATCTCATTCTCTTTAGCATCCCACTTTGGCATGGCAGCCGCGTAGCCCCTGGCCCCAGGTGATGGTGATATTTCTTCATCGCGGCATTTTTCTTGTTTTTTTCCGACATTTCCATAGCAGGTTGTGACTCCTTGTACTTCACAAATGCATCCCAGTTAGCTTGCTGCTTCGTTAGATAGCATTCAAATTTAGGAGTCTTCTTCGTCTTCTGATACTTTTTCCATAATGCTTTCTTCCAGTTCTTGAATAGTTCGGCCATCTTCGTAAGAGTCCACTGCTTGACTTTCTTCCTCAATGCAGCTGTGTTGGCATCATCCTCACATTCTGGCAGGGTGAAATGTGTCATGAGGTCATTCCAAAGACCCTCTTTGCACCTGTTGGAGACATACTCACTCTCTTTCGCCCCTTTGGTCTTATTCCACTCTCCAACGGTGATCGGGATGCGATCCCTAACCATAACTCCGCATTGTTATATAAATACAGCTTTAGCCTTTTTGGGTTCCACCGGTTCACCCCGTTGTGATACCCGCGTAATTGTATAACGCGTAGATGCGTCCAACTTTTTGGCCGGGCCTCGTTTGGAATATTTTTTGCTCGATGTGGAGGACTAAGAGAAGAAACATTTGTCAATTTATATATATATATACAACTCAGTTAATGCATCTACTGATCACCAGACTTCATATATATACCTCGCCGTCGGCTTCTCAACCACCGGAGCCGTCGGCTTCTCCACCACCGGAGCCGTCGGCTTCTCCTTGATCATTTCGGTCAACCTCCTCTCCCTCACCGGAGGGGTTCAGATAAATCGACGGAGATTCGGGTGGATCAACATGGGGGGTGTCATTGATCATATCCTCGAGAATTTCTTCCTCTGCTAGGTCTCTCTAGATTGGATCTATAGTTTTCTACAAAATGCACAGAATAACATTTTCCATTCAATATTGCTGCATAAAATAACACTAAACAATAATATGAACATGCAATTTGCTACAATAATACTAAACAGTAGCAAAATTCTAGTGATGCCCGAACCCTAACCCTAAGTCCGGGCGGCCCGCAAGCACCACCACCCTAACCCTATCTCCGGGGGCCCACGAGCACCACCACTCTAACCCTAAGTCCGGGGGCCCGCGAGCACCACCACCCTAACCCTATCTCCGAGCGGCCCGCGAGCACGACCACCCTAACCCTAAGTCCGGGGGTCCGCGAGCACTACCACATTAACCCTAAGTCCGGGTGCCCGCGAGCACTACCACCCTAACCCTAAGTCCCGGGGCCCGCAAGCACTATCACATTAACCCTAAGTCCAGTGGACCACGAGCACCACCACCCTAACCCTAAGTCCGGGGGCCCGCGAGCACTACCGGACTTAGGGTAGTTATTTCTTTAGCTTAAGTCCGGGGGCCCGCGAGCACCACCACCCTAACCCTAAGTCCGGTGGCCCGTGAGCACTACCACCCTAACCCTAAGTCCGGGGGCCCGCGAGCACTACCACCCTAACCCTAAGTCCGGGGGGCCGCGAGCACTACCACCCTAACCCTAAGTCCAGGGGCCCATGAGCAGTACCAGACTTAGGGTAGTTATTTCTTTAGCTTATCTTTATTTAGCACTGATGCTTGTCTGTCTCAATCGACACTATAATACTGCATACTATATAATATACTACTATATATATTATTACTAGTAATAAATATATATACACAAACATATATATACTATATTTATATACTAGTAATAAATATTACAAATTAAAAAAGATACAAGAAATAAAAAAACATACACTAGAAATATAAAAAAGATACAAAAAATGCTAGTAATAATTCTATCTATCTATTACAAAAAACATACTAGTAATACAAGTAATAATTCTATCTATCTATTACAAAAAAGATACTAGTAATACAAAAAAACATACACTAGAAATACTAGTAATACAAAAAATATACAAAAAAACAAAAAATGGCCGGCAGGGTGCCGCTCGGGCTCGCCGGTCGCGGGGCGCCGCCCGGGCTCGCTGGGGGGATGGAGGCAGCGCGCGGCCGGGCGCCGCCCGCGCTCGCTGGGGCCGGGGACGGAGAGGAGGCCGAGCGCGCGGTGGACGGTGGGAGGAGGCCGAGCAGCGGGGCGGACGAGCGCGCATCTCGAGAGGCGGCGGCGCGGCACGGCAACACGGCGTGGTACGCGGACGGGCGGAGAGGCGCGACGAGGTATTTTGGCTGCCTGGCGGCGTAGTGCTACTCCTCGCTCCGGTCGATGGATTCGACCGGGGAAGAAGGCGGCGCATTAAATACCCCCAGCCTTTAGTCCCGGTGCGTGGCTGGAACCGGGACTAAAGACCCCCTTTAGTCCCGGTTCCAGCCACGCACCGGGACTCCTTTAGTCCCGGTTCCAGCCATGCACCGGGACTAAAGGTTTTGGATGCCTTTTCGCCTACAGAGCCTTTAGTCCCGGATGGTGTTCTGGGCCGGGACTAAAGGCCCAAATTTGCGTGCGCTGGGCCTAAGTTGGTGCCTATTTTTTCAAATATTACAATTTGTAACTATTAGATTTTTTAAACATTTGAATTATATAGTTTTTGCATACTTATGAATTTGAGAAAATTTTCAACATGAAAAGTTTTTGAATTTGAATAAGTTATCCAAATCTATTTTCTGTTTTATAAAATAATTATTCTAACTAGTGAAACTAATAACCATTTTGCCATTTCCAATTTAAAAATGCATTAACTATTATATTTTGCATATTTTTGAATCTCACTAAATTTTTAACATAAAAAGTGCTTGAATTTGAATCAAAGATTCAAATCCATTTTGTGCTTTATAAAATAATTATTCTAACTAGTCAAACTATTAACCATTTTGCCATTTTCATGTGATTCCGACGCTTCGGTGGTCTTTCTCCGGCGAAACCCTAGATCAGGGGCCTCGGATCGTCTACCCCTGTAGCTTTCTCCGTACGAGGGTAGCCCCTTTAGGGTTTAGGGTTGAGGGTTTAGGCTTCCCTCCTCTGACTTCTCGCCATTTCTCAATATATGTGTAGGCTTGGTCGTTGCCATAGCACATCTAGACTCATATCTGCCGCCTCTCTCCACTCTATCCCATGGCTTTCACCATACCTCTAACCCCAGGGAGGCGGAGATGGAGTCTTTCAGGGGCTAGCATGAAAATATTTTTTGAGGCGGAACATCCGAAGATGCCATAGGGCGTGTGCACCAAGGGCATCTTCGAGAAATTCCGCCACGGGAGATTTCCCAACCCTTTCCTCCATCCATGGGGATGAAACTCTCCATCCATGTTGGCTTGGTCGTTGCCATAGCACATCTACACTCATATCTACCGCCTCTCTCCACTCTATCCCATGGCTTCCACCATACCTCTAACCCCAGGGAGGCGGAGATGGAGTCTTTCACGGGCTAGCAGGAAAATATTTTCCGAGGCGGAACTTCCGAAGATGCCATAGGGCGTGTGCACCAAGGGCATCTTCGAGAAGTTCCACCACGGGAGATTTCCCAACCCTTTCCTCCATCCATGGGGATGAAACTCTCCATCCATGTTGGCTTGTTGAGTTGCTTGCCATGGCGTATCGATGCTCCTTTTATAGGCACGGCGCTGCTTCTACTTTGTCTTCTTCCTCCGACAGGGCGTCGTGCGCTACATGCTTTATCTCATTGAGAAGTGCGTCCACCCACGCGTCCTTATCCTACCGACAGCTTTAGTCCCGGTTTGAGCCCCCACCCGGTACTAAAGGTTACCCACGCGTCCTTATCCCAACGACAGTTTTGTTAGATGACACAAAAACCACCTCTAGTCCCGGTTGCACCCACCAGCCGGTACTAAAGGTTAGCCACCCCCCAGATAAGGCCCTCCCAGATAAGCCTCCCCCAGATAAGCCCCCCCCATCTTTTGTCCTGGTTTGATCCCCCACCCGGGATGAAAGTTTTCCGCGCCACTGCGTTCCCGCGCTTTCCACTGGTTCCCACCTCTGTCTTCCCGCCATTTTTTACAGTGGCGCGTATTACAGGGCTAGGCAGGACCATGACTGAATCACTCCAACCATTAGGCATGTTTCTTAATTTTCAGTTGTGCTATGTATCCTTAGTGTTTATGGGTTTCTTCTCTTGTGATGGTTCCTTCTCTTTGTGTGATCACCTACCGCGGGTCAGAACGTCTAGTTTGATTGAGCAAGATGTATTACATGAAAGGGGACCTTTATGTCTCAAATAAAAGGTTTAATACATTACATAGATTTATGTCTCAAATAAAAGGTTTAATTACATAGATTTATGTCTCAAATAAAAGGTTTAATACATTATTACACATCACCAACATCTAGTGTTGTGGTTTTCTTCTACACCATAGCCATGGAGAATCTTCATCATTTAACAGGATGCTTGGGTCAGTTTTCACTTTGAAGGGCAGAATTTCATGAAACTTATTATAATCTTCTGACATGTCTGTCTTATCATCCACTCCCACGATGTTTCTTTTCCCTAAAAGAACTATGTGGCGCTTTGGCTCATCGTATTCTGTACTCTTTTGCTTATCTTTCCTTTTTCTCGGTTTGGTAGACATGTCCTTCACATAGAAAACCTGAGCCACATCGTTGGCTAGGACGAATGGTTCATCCATGTACGCAAGATTGTTGAGATCCACTGTTGTCATGCCGTACTTTTCGTCTACATGTACCCCGCCTCCTGTCAGCTTGAGCCATTTTCACCGAAACAAAGGGACCTTAAAAGTAGGTCCATAGTCAAGTTCCCATATCTCCTCTATGTACCCATAATATGTGTCAATCTGCCCATTGTCATCTGTTGCATCAAAGCGGACACCACTGTTTTGGTTGGTGCTCTTTTCATATTGGAAGATCGTGTAAAATGTATTCCCATTTATCTCGTACCCTTGGAAAGTACATATAGTCGAAGATGGTAGCCTGGCCAACGAGTACAACTCATCTCCAACAGTGGTGTTATTCATGAGATGTGTTTGCAACCAATTGTCAAAATACTTCTCGTGTTCCCCTTTAATCAAGGTTTCAGGCTTCCCCGGGTTTTCGAAGCGTAGAATATTCTTGTGTTTCACGATATACGGAGCCACCACGGTGGAATTGTGTAGAACTGTGTAGTGTGCTTGAGTGAAAGAAAGCCCGTCCCTACATACCATTGATTTCCTTCCTAGTGTGCCTTTTCCAGTCATCCTCCCCTCATACCGAGATTCAGGAACACCAATCGGCTTAAGGTCAGGAAGAAAGTCAACACAAAACACAATGACCTCCTCTGTTCCATAGCCCTTGGAGATGCTTCCTTCTGGCCTAGCACGGTTATGATTTCTTTAAGACTCCCATGAACCTCTCGAAGGGGAACATATTGTGTAGAAACACAGGACCGAGAATTCTAACCTCTTCGACTAGGTGAACTAGGAGGTGCGTCATAATATTGAAGAAGAATGGCGGGAACAACAACTCGAAGCTGACCAGACATTGGACCACATCAATCTGTAACCCTGATAGACTTTCTCGATCGATTATCTTCTGAGAAATTGCATTGAGGAATGCACATACCTTCACAATGGCTTGTCGAACATTTTCTGGTAGAATTCCCCTCAATGCAACCGGAAGAAATTGCATCATAAGCACATGGCAGTCATGAGACTTTAGGTTTTGAAATTTTTTCTCTTTCATATTTACTATTCCCTTTATATTCGACGAGAAGCCAGACGGGATCTTGATATTGAAAAGGACTTCAAAAAATATTTCCTTCTCTTCTTTGGTAAGAGCGTAGCTGGCAAGCCCTTGAAACTGCCCTGGATGCTTGCCGTCTCGTCCTTTATGATGTTGCTGGTCCTCCCGTGCTGCTGGGGTATCTTTTGACTTCCCATACAAGCCCAGGAAGCCTAGAATATTCATGCAAAGATTCTTCGTCAGGTGCATCACGTCGATTGCAGAGTGGACCTCATGCATTTTCCAATAGGGTAGCTCCCAAAATATAGATTTCTTCTTCCACATGGGTGCGTGTCCCGTAATGGGGTCTTTCGGAACAGGTTGTCCTGTAGGACCCTTTCCAAAGATTACATCCAAATCCTTGACCATACCAAATACATCAGCACCACTATGGGGGACAGGGTTCGTCCAGGTTTCTGCCTTGCCATTGAAATGCTTGCCTTTCTTCTTTAAGGGATGACTGGGTGGAAGAAAACGACGATTGTACGGGTACACATTCTTTCTACATTTATCCAGATATATACTTTCAGTCTCATCTAAACAGTGTGTGCATGCATTGTATCCTTTGTTCGTCTGTCCTGAAATGTTACTAAGAGCAGACCAATCATTGATGGTTACGAACAGCAACGCTTGTAGGTCAAATTCCTGTTGTTTGTGCTCATCCCACATACGTACACCTGGTTTGGCCCACAACTGTAGAAGTTCATCAACTAATGGCCTTAGGTACACATCAATGTTGTTGCCGGGTTGCTTCGGGCCTTGGATAAGCACTGGCATCATAATAAACTTCCGCTTCATGCACAACTAAGGAGGAAGGTTGTAGATACGTAGAGTCACGGGCCAGGTGCTGTGACTGCAGTTCTGCTCCCCAAAAGGATTCATGCCATCGGTACTTAGACCAAACCATAAGTTCTTTGCGTCAACAACAAAGTCCGAGAAGTCTCTCTCGATTTTTCTCCACTGCCGACCATCAGCAGGGTGCCTCAACATCCCGTCTTTCTTACGGTCTTCCATGTGGCATCGCAACAACTTGGCATGCTCTTTATTTCTGAACAAACGTTTCAACCGTGGTATTATAGGAGTATACCACATCACCTTGGCAGGAACCCTCTTCCTGGGTTGCTCTCCCTCAACATCACCAGGGTCATCTTTTCTGATCTTATACCACAATGCAGTGCATACCAGGCATTTATCCATATTCTCGTACTTCTCACCGCGGTAGAGGATGCAGTCATTAGGGCATGCATGTATCTTCTGCACGTCTAATCCTAGAGGGCAGACAAGTTTCTTTGCTTCGTACGTACTGGAGGGAAATTGGTTATTTCTTGGAAGCAGGTTCTTCATTATTACCAGCAACTTTTCAAATCCCGAGTCAGTCATACCGGTCTCTGCCTTCCACTTCAACAATTCCAGTTTGCTACCCAGCTTCTTCTGGCCATCTTCACAAGTTGGATACAGCAATGTGTTGTGGTCCTGTAACATCTGCTCGAACTGCAACCTCTCCTTTTCTGTGTCGCAGTCTCGCCTTGCATCACTAATGACCCGACCAAAATCATCAACGGGCTCATCTAGTTCCCGTTCTTCACCCCCTTCTTTTTCATTATCTTCAACTGCGGTATCATCGTATTCAGGGAACATAGATCGGTAGTTGTCATCATCGTTCTCTTCTTCATCGCCGTCTTCCATCATAACCCCTCTTTCTCCATGCTTGGTCCAAACATTATCGCCGGACATGAAACCGGACCGAAGCAGGTGGCTCTGAATGACTCTTGAGGAAGTGTGAGCCTGCTCAATCCGACATTCAACACATGGACAACACATAAAACCATCCCGCCGCTTGTTCGCCTCGGCCATAAGGCGAAAAGAACGCACGCCTTCTCTGTAAGCGTCAGAGCGTCAGTCACCGTACATCCATGGGTGGCTCATCTGCATCATACAACCATGCATATATATCAAACGCAATCACGATGCTTAAATTAGTACCACGCAGTCAAAACGAGAAAATAGTTGCTAACCTTTTAGGACACTTCAAAACAAAGAGGAGAAACCTTAAGTGTCGCTCTGGCACCTCATATCATATTTTGTCTTGTGTGAACTCAAGTGGCATCGCTCTAATAGGCATTTTACCGAACACCTCTAGTGCATATGAAGAAAAAAAGTTAGCACAAAGTTATACCCACCTCTCACATAGGTAAAAAACAGGAGAGAGTGGAGGGCTGGGTGCATATGTATAGGGCTAGGCCATTAGTCCCAGTTTGAGATACAAACCGGGACTAAAGGTTCTGCCAGGAGCACGAGCGCCGGCCCAGACCCATTTGTCCCGGTTCGTATCTCAACCCGAGACTAATGGTTCCTTACAGACCGGGACATAGTGCCTCAGCCTCCTCGACCCGTCTGGTTCGGACCATTAGTCCTGGCCCTAGCCACGGTCGGGACTAATGGCCCGAACCAAAGGCCCATTTTCTACTAGTGCTTCCACATAGTGGGTGGCGCACCCAGGTTTCTCCCCAATCGGAAGGGGATCACAGAGGACGGCGTGGTCGTGAGGGTGGAGAGATGCGAGTGGAGGAGAGAAGACACGCAGACGCATGGATTGCTTGGGATTGGGCCTCCATCACATATTTAGTGAGCCTATCTAACTATTCCACAGTTCCTCGGCCCGATTAACCAGAGGATACCGAATTCGGCCTACAGAGTAGATGCCCTGTAATGTGGTCTGGCCTGTTCGACGGTTGCTAGTGAGAACTAGAATTCCAGTGACGTTTCGGCGATGCGACAATCTGGAGCATGAAAGAGTTGAATCCAACGGTGGGGAAAACAAAATCGCTGTGAGAAGCTCTAGGTGGTTAAGTTATACTGTTTCTTAATTACTACAGTGTAAAAAAGGCCTGCATACTCCCTTTACATAAGGGGTACGGTAGAGTAGTACTACCACTCGTTAATCTCCATCATAACGGGGTACGGTACGGTACGCTACACATTATTCTCCATCATCACATGATGCCGACTCCGCGAACCCTACACCCAGAGTGCACCTGCATTCCGGAGCAGCGGGACGAGGTTGCTGCTGAGGTGTAGAGACATGACCTTGTCGGTGGAACCCACGAGCCTGCCGCCGGTGAACACCGCCGGCATGGCCGGGTTGCGTCCAAGGAGCCTCTCCAGCGCCTTCTCCATCTCCTTGCCCCTCGGGTCCTCGTCCAGCTCCACCACCGTGGGGTTCACCCCGAGCTCCCGGAAGAGGCGCGTCACCGTGTGGCACATGCAGCAGGAACTCATGCTGAAGATCACCACCGCTCACTGCCCTGCCAGCTTCGTTACGCGGTCCATCGGAAGTATAGATCCGATTGCTCTGGAGAATGTGGCCTGGCTACTGCTAGTGCTTTGCTCGGAAAGCTTAGTGGTTCTGCTTGTGTACAAGGCTTCGTGTTAGCTAGTGAGCTCTGCTTGCTTGCTTGCAGTTGGGCATTGCGGGCTTTCTTAAATAGGCATGGAACTGTGCATTGGCAAGATGAGATCACGCAATAATCCGACCTGAAAAAAGGCTATACTGAGGGGTTCGGATAACGGCCAGCGCTCGCTTCTTGCGACAGAACATATGGGTCTAGTGTGGTGGAGTAGCATCGAATATTTGGATGGCAATGGCGATGCAGCAACCTGATGCCGAAAGGGTCAATGTATCGTGGATAAGTTCTTACTTTTAGTAGTTCTCTTCTATCCTATTTCAAAAGTCAGAAGAGAGAGAGAGAAGAGATGCTGATGAGATCACGGTCTTATAGTAGGCATGGTTTTGTGCATTGCATTGTGTAGAAGATCTGGCAAAGTACTAGTAGCAGTCTTGTACTTGTGCGATAGGCCAGCTTGGCCTTGCCTGAGGTGTCAAGTGGGATCTTGCGAAAACCTCACTTCTAGTTCATTCTGAATTTTGTAGAGCAATGTTTTATTCGAATTTTACACTATAAATCTTGAAATGAATTAGAGGTGGAATTTTGGTGAGATCGCACTTAACACCCTACCAGCCTCGCCCCATAGAGGATCTAAAGATGATAACACATTTATCTTTTTGTTTTTTTAGTGCCACCTATAAATTAAACATAGGTGGATAGGTAATAGCTGGTTTTGGTCATGTGCTCCTGAGAAAACAAACCAAGAAAGATGGTCCATCTTGAGGAGGTCAAGATTGTCTACATCAAGCTCAAGTGGGATGCTCAAGGCAAAGGTATGAAATTGATAGGTTTTCTATTTTTCGGTCTCTTGTAGTTTGTTGGTAGACCAGCTTTAGGATATATACTATCAAGATGGGCTCTCGAGTGAGTATCTCGATCGTTTCCTTCAGAGAGAGGTCAAACCTTTACATTCTTAGATCATCTTTCTTGTTTTTTTGGATCTTATCCATGCGAAGTTCTAGATCTTGTGGTTATCTTTATAACAAGCTCTAGTTCATCAAAAACACCTTGTATATCTTATTCTATTTTTTATCTAGAAGGTTTTCTGGCTCCACACCTTGAGAGGTATCTCACATATATATACTTGATATTTTATCCCTTGGTGGTTTCCAATATTTCGATATATATATTATTGCGGTTTTTTGGATTCTACACATCATTATTTTTCCAACAAAATTGGTCTCATCTCATTCGGGGTTCAGATGTTACAGTTATTGCAGTTTTGGTTTTCAGCATGTTGCCTGAACCGGTAGTACCATCGCTCCACCGAAAGTACCTCTCAAGCATATTTGCTGCCAGTAGTACCAGTGGAAGTTCTGTCTCACTTCCGCCCAGCCCATGTCACCCCTCAATAATCTCTCTGGTTGGTCACGATTTATTACCGGAACTTGGCCGCAAGTGGACCGGTAGTACCGGCTAGAAGTTCTAGCCGGTCGAAACTTCCGGCCTTTACAACCAAGTCTCTACCACTGCTTTCGATCCGTTGGAGCTGGGCTGACCTGAATTTCTGGTGGCTCACCGGTATTTCCGGCCAGATGTGTAACTCGCTCGAACAGTCAGATTTGGAGAGCCCTTTAAAAGGGGCTCCTCTTCCCATTTGTGGGTTGGCTCTTTGGTTGGTTCTTTTCTTGCTCTTCCACTCTCTTGCCTCGATTGCTGACCTTCAAGCACTTATCCTCTCATCATCCCCCTCCTATATAAGATTTTTGTATCTTTTTTAGGGATTTGATAGAAAAGATGTAGATATATAACCCCACCAAACCAAATCCTTTCTTTGTAAAGGAATCCTTGGGATCTAGATCTTGGAGAATTTGATGTTCTTTTCTTGTGTTCTTCCTCCCTTATTTTCCCAATAGATTTTATAGCATTGGTATAATTTGAAAGTGAATGACTTGTCTTTGTATTTGGTGCATAGTTTTGAGTTCTCTACGGAGTTTCAGCGAGTAAAATCTTGTGGTCTTGTTACTCTTGGGTTCTTGAACCCTAGACGGTTGTGTGGTTGTGGTCTGATTTTCTTGGGGCCTCCAATTGAGTTGTGAAGTTTCTTCAAGCTAGAGGTCTTTGTGGTGATTCTTGAGAGCATCCAATTGAGTTGTGGAGATTTCCCCAAACTTATACGGGTTCGATGAACGCCCTCAAGTGTTCCAATGGATTGAGTGCCCACCTTTTGTGGTGCCCATTCGGGAGAATAAGGTGATCCTTTGTGGCGTTGGTGAGTAGTATGCCTCCGCATCTTGCGGTGAGGCCTTGTGTCATTGTGTGTCATTGGGTGAGCATGGAGCCACCGCACTTCAAGGTGAGACATTTGTGGTGTTCGGAGAGCATTACACCATCGCACCTCTCCAACGGAGATGTAGCTTCTTTGGAAGTGAACTTCGTAAAATAATCGTCTCCGCGTCCATCGGTTATCTATACCCAATCCCTTTACTTATGTACTTTACATTGTGATAACCATTGTGTTTGAAGTAATCTATCTTGCTATTACCTTGTTGGTTATCTTGCTTAGTATAGGTTGTTGGTGCACTTAGTTTAACCTAGTGAATTTAGGTTTTGTGCTTGATAAATTAAACCCTAGATTAATTTTGTATTTATTAGAGGCTAAATTATAATTATTTTTAAATGGCTATTCACCTCCTCTCCTGGCGACATCCGTTGTCATTTCACTTACCTTCTAGTGGACATATATTTTGTGGTCTAGCAACATGTTCAGAACAATTGTAGCCGACAAGCTTTCTGATATGTTCTCTGGCAAATGCAAGCTGATGATCTGAAAATAGAAAACTAAAGAGCCACAATAGTAATCAAGGTTCTCAGCGCACTAAGAAAATGCGTCTATAACTGTCAAGACCCCTTCTTTGTCATTGAGGACCGAAGTAAATTATTAAATCAGCATATATTTTATATTAATGCAGTGACCGATTCAGGACTGCTTAGAGCCCCACGTACTCTCAAGGACCTAGCTATCATAGATGTCCCATGTTATCCAATAGGCTCCTGACACGTAAGCATTGACACCAACCTAGATAAACTTTCTTGATTCTAAATTTTTAAAGTGATTTTTCACATTCAATAGAAACTTCTACGACATAACGTTTTCTCTTAATTTTCCAATGGTAGTTAGGCTACGTCTATATCTTATATCTAAAGGAGCGACCAATTCAGGCCTCCTTAGAGCCCACACGTCCTCTCAAGGACCTAGCTACTATAGATGTCTCATGTTATCCAATAGGCTCCTCACATGTAAGCATTGACACTAATCTAGAGCAACTTTCTTGATTGAGAATTTATTTACGGTCATTTTTCACCATTCAATAGTAACTTTTGCATCATAACTTTTTACTCTTGATTTTCCCACGGTAGTTAGGCTACGTCTTTTGTAGCTCATGTTCTACCTACATGACGGTAATTTCACGCCGGTAGTTATGCATGTTAAATCATCGATGGTGAATAACTCGCTAAATGTGTTTTATTATCGTTTTTGTTTCTCTCTTCACACTTCTCAACGGTAATTTTTCGACGCACCTTTCCAGCTGTAATTTAACTACAGTAGTTTCATCATAATTTTTTGATGATAGTTAGGGTAACTTTTCGACGCACTTTCTCGGCCATAATTTCCGATGAATTGTTAGCATATATCCACAACAGTTTTCTAGCTCATTTGTCAACTATTCGACCATAACTTCTCTGGCATAAATTTTCGTCCTTAATTTTCTGACAGTAGTTAGCCCACGTCCGCGAATATTTTTTTTAGCTCATTTTTTACCTACTCGACGGTAATTTTTTGACACAAAGTTCCGATCGTAATTTCTCACCGGTAGTAACCCCGCCATAACTCATGAATGGCGAACAATTATCCAACCCTATTTCCTCAGCGGTATTTTTTAAGTTCCTTTTTTATTCTTTGGCAATAATTTTCCGGCACACTTTTCCACCGTAATTTCCATGCGGTAACGCAATTTGCTGGCCTTAACTCACTATAAGTAATTCAATTTTGTTGTATTTTTAATGCTTTGACACTAATTTCACTATCCGTCGTCTCTTTTGTCCCTGTCTTCTGCAGTAACTTCGGACACCAATATTACATTGCATATGGCGCAATCTCCAGCTATACTTTTGAGTGATTATTCGGCGACACTGTCCCATCACGGACGCGGCGTGGTGCGGCGCCACATTGCCTAGTTTTAGTTAAAGAACAACGGTTTGTAACAACCAAGTAGAATGTTTCAGGCCAGTCCATGTATAAATAGTTTTTTGTTATTTGGGAAATGCAGTGTCCCAAATGTACCATGTCTAGCCATCTGAATTCTCATATATCTTGTGGCTTGCACTAAATACCAACTATTTAAACTGTGGTAGCCATGGCAATCTGGTGATACTCAAAGCATTGATAACCGAGGTATCAAAAAATAATAAGCGAGATACATCAATTATCCAGTAATATATCATACGTCACCAGTAAAAACTGAATTTCCATTGGAGGATCTCTACCTAATAAAATAGATGTTTTGATATTTTAAATACTGAATTTCCATTAAACATCAGTAACTTAATTTCCATAGAAATCAGTGATGTTTTGATACAGATACAGTACTCCAAAAGTTCCAGACACGACCACTTGCGTCTTCTCTACAGATTATTGCAGTGCAAGAAAAAATGCCTGCATACTCCCTTTACTTAACGGGGTACGGTACTACTCTCCATCGTCACCTTGATAGTGATATAGATCGAGCACGTACGCGTGCATGTATACATTATTCTGCAACATCCCCTGATGCATGGGAATGCATAGCACTAGACCCAGAGTGCACCAGCATTGCGGAGCAGCGGGACGAGGTTGCCGCTGAGGTGTAGGGACATGATCTTGTCGGTGGACCCCACGAGCCTGCCGCCGATGAACACTGCCGGCACGGCGGGGTTGCGGTTCAAGAGCCTCGCCAGCGCCTTCTCCATCTCCTTCCCACTCGGGTCCTCGTCCAGCTCCACCACCGTGGGGTTCACCCCGAGCTCCCGGAAGAGGCGCATCACCGTGTGGCACATGCAGCAAGAGCTCATGCTGAAGATCACCACCGCTCGCTGCCCTGCCAGCTTCGTTACGCGGTCCATCGGAAGATAAAATTGCTCTGGAAAATGCAGCCTAGCTAGTGCTTGCTGCGAAAGCTTAGTACTAAGCTTTAATGGTGCCTAAGAGTGTGGCTTCTTGCTTGTGTACAAGGCTTTGAGTTAGCTGGTGAGCTATGCTTGCTTGCTTGCAGTTGGGCATTCGCGACTTCTTTATATAGGCGTGGAAATGCGCACTGGCAATATGATATCACGCAGCAATCCGACCTGAAAAAAGGCTACACAGAGGGGTTCGGATAACGGCCAACGCTAGCTCCCTTCTTGCGACAACACATATGGGTCTAGTGTGGAGTAGTATCGAATATTTGGATGGCAATGGCGATGCAGCAACCTGATGCCGAAAGGGTCATTGTATTATTGATAAGGCCTGGAGGTATTACTTTTAGTAGTTCTCTCCTATCCTATTTCACAAGTCAGAAGAGGGAGACAGAGAGATGCTGATGAGATCACGGTCTTATAGTAGGCAAGGTCTTGGTATTCTGTAGAAGATACGGCAAAGTACTAGTAGCAGTCCTTTAGGGTTTCAGATAAAATTCTTGTCACTATACAGTGATAATTTATTTCAGAAACAATACAACAATGGTTATTTTTTGATAAAGGGGTGTTTCATTACTTACAGAATTTAAGTATTACACTCGGTCTCTGCATAACATCGATGCACACAGTCGACACAAGTCCAAAAATAAGTCCTATTTGTTGATAAATACGAGTCTGTTCCATATTTGAGCGGTTTTGTTTAAAACTAAGTCCTATTTGTTGATACCCTCTTCAGTAATAATTATTATATATAGTCCAGTATATTTTTGTG
This sequence comes from Avena eriantha, assembly GCA_910589775.1. Classification (NCBI taxonomy): domain Eukaryota; kingdom Viridiplantae; phylum Streptophyta; class Magnoliopsida; order Poales; family Poaceae; genus Avena; species Avena eriantha. Next base: position 323,702,288 of record OU342744.1, read on the forward strand.
GTTCACAACAAATCTGTGGAGATTCAGATAAGATAGCGATCGCGGTTTACAAGTCATAAGTCACAACTGTTGAAATATGTTACGGCTAGATATATTTGATAGTTTAAGTTTGTAATTTTATTCTATCTCTAGTAGTATTTTTGTCTCCAAGTCTTCTAATACTATATAAACAGCCTAAGGGCTCACGATGTAATCATCTTTTGCAATATCAATACAATCTATAGTTCCGCAATCTTTCATGGTAGAGAGTGTCGCTCCTCGGCCTAGGTTTTAGCCACCGCTTCCGCCGCGCCGCTCCCGGCGATGTCGATCTCCATGATTTCCGCCGGGGGCATCGCATCTCATAGCTAGTTTTTCTTCCAATTCCTTAGATCGGTTTACTAATTCTAGCAAATTTCTTTTTCCTATTAGATCTATTTTTCTTTTAGCCACCAAAAGCATCGTCCACAACCGCATCGTCATCAGGCGCCTCTACTTCAACCCCGACGTCGACTCAACTCCGGCAAATCAACGTCAACGATCATGGCAAGGAGGCTCTGTGCGGCGCCCCAAGGAATGCCGTCACGCGTTGCGTCGGCTTCTTCGTCCTCACGTCATCTCCACGCCGGCCCGTCTTCGCCAACATCTACCGGGACGCACATTCCTGGGTACGCGCCTCGCCGTCAACAAAGGGCTGCATCTTCATCACCCGTGGTCATCATCGCCAACAACCATCTACACCAACAACATAGACACATCGTCGCCGCTACCATTGATCATGGTCATCGTCAACGCCAACAAGTTCTTCTCCACGAGCGACGTCGCGCTCATACAAACGGAAAATACGGGTCTAATCTCTGAAATCGACTACCGGTACAATTTAATTGCCATCGACAACTACCACCATCGTCTTCGTCCACCACGACCTTGCCGCCAGAGATGAGTCTAATTTTTATTTGCACAAGTCTGTGCTCAATTTTTCTTCTTGCTCTTCATCTACTCCGACACAGCGGACAACTTCTACGCCGACCGTTTACGGAAAATTTTCTTTGCTCCTCAATCCGGCTCTGGCACGCATGGCTCATGATGGCCCCTGCCTTCGCACGTCCGGTATTGGCAACACCGATGCGTGCCTTCGTTCCCGATACGCTCCCGAGTCTGGCAAGCTCGGCATTGTGGGTCGAGCTATTTCGATCCAAACTACGTCTAACTCAACTACTACGGCGAATTCTCCAGGCTCAGCACTGACATCGACGACAACACAACAACATCATCGACTTCCTTAACAGCGACAACTTCGCCAACAGCACCATCGACCACAATTACAGCGCCCTCACTCCTGGTTATATCGACATCGGGAACAAGGACTACCACCTCACCTTCAGCTTATTCTCTAGTCAGACAGTCCGCGTCACTACCGATCTGACTGCAGGGGTGTGTTGGAGTATGTTACGGCTAGATATATTTGGTAGTTTGAGTTTGTAATCCAATTCTATCTCGATTAGTCTTTTTGTCGTCAAGTCTTCTAGTACTATATAAACAGCCTAAGGACCCATGATGTAATCACCTCTTGTAATATTAATACAATCTATACTTCCGCAATCTTTCAACAACGCCACTGTGTTATCAGCACGCCTGGTAGCCGTTCTGGGAATCACATCGGCCTCTGGCTAAGTCAGCGTTGAGAAGCTTGATTCCATAGTCCATACCGAGGGAACCTAGCTATAAACAGCAATGGCCTCCCACACTAACTCTTATCCTGCTTGTCTGGAATCTCACCAAAAGCAAGCTCCTCACACCTCATCAGATATCGAGAGGTATGGGATGCCGCGATCCGAAATCGCCTTTGTAGTACTCCATCCGTCCAGAAATAACTGACTTGAGTTTATCTAAAATTGAATGTATATATACACTCAAACGCATCTAGATACATTCGAATTTAGAGAAATCCAAATCAGTTATTTCTGGATGGAGGGAGTATAAATTTTTACTCCTCTTTCTGTAGGGGCCAGAAACGCGGCATTTTGTATGGATAAGGAGCATCTGAAAGCAGGTATGGATTCTACGCAAAGTGGGTATCAAGAGATGTTACATGTGGCAGCATGTAACTTGTTTCTCAAAAGGAAGGACCCACATTACACACGGGAATGATACTACATGCCAATTGTGTCTACTGCAAATGGCAGGTGTCAATTGTACATCGTAGAAATTTTAGAAATATTGACCGAAATAAAGTTACTTGCTACTTTGATCAAATCAGCCCTATGCAGCATGCTAATAGGAATCCAGATCATCTATTAGGTAAAACATTATTCAACTAGAGCTGTATGGTTGTACTGAATATGAGATAAAGGTATTTAGGAGGCATCTCTGTACTCAGTGCAACTGCTGATCAAATTAGTGTTATGTTTCGGGGAAGTTATTAGTACATGGTTCAAATTCGTAAACACTGAAATTTTGTCATCTCAAACTAAGAGAATGAATGGAAAATATACTCCCTCCGTCCCAAAATAAGTGACTTGAGTTTGTCTAGATTCGTATGTACCTATATACTAAAACGTATCTAGATATACATCCGAAACTAGACAAATCCACGTCACTTATTTTGGGACAGAGGGAGTATAAGGTTTGTCACGCGTTGACGTGAAAAGAAAGCAAGAGAGGCAAAATAGCTGAAAACATAATAGTTGCAGACTTTGCAAAAGCGTCATGGTCCTGCTCGGACTTTCAAGCAAGACAACAACCCAGAGAATAACAAACTTTGCTTTCAGTGATATGCCATTCATTAAAGTATAGTTTTCCCGCTAAAATGCCAATTTATTCTGTGCCTTCTATCATTCTTTTTACTTCTTTATATTATTTCGAATACATTTTCCCTACATACTTCAGAAAAGATGGCATGCTTTACAATCCAAGCCATGCGATAGCATGGTCCCTCTATATATATCATCATCGATCTCTTAGAATCCTAGATATTGTGAATTCTCTTAGCAGATTTGTAGAAATCCAACCTCTCGAATGCTTAGCCAGAATCGCTGACTTGCTATAAGCAGAGTTTCACTGACAAGCGGGTATCACAACAAGTTGCTGAACTAGAATATGCTCGGAATTGACCTATAAGTAGGTCAAACACCAAGAGAGTCGGAAATAAATATGTTGGTGGAATTTGTTCTAGTACTTGAGTGTCTGCTCAATTGGGTCCGGTGCCTTTTGCATGCCTCACGTATGAGGCTATGGAATTAGTGTCCTTTGAGCGAGTGAAGAGCTAAGAGGCCACTTGGGTGGCCTATGCTTCAAAGACAGGACAATTTGGAATGCACGTATGTACACATCATGTCAAGAAAAATTCCAAATGTCATCGTGGAAAAAGAGAAGAGGGATTCTATGGTACCATGATACCAATTATGCCGCCGAGCAGGATGATCTCAAGAGTAACTTGCTAGTGACTATCGCAGTCATACATATCCAATGTTATTTTTGCATAGTTCATACATATCCAATGTTGATCAGTTTGGATTCAAATATCCTAAGATACGTGCACGAGAAGAAGAATGACATCTTTGAGAGCTCATACTAGCATGTTGAAAAGGGTAGACCCCTGGAAAGGATGCAATGCTTCTTCAGGGGGAAGAGGTATCCTATCTAGTCATAACTATCCAGTCTGACGTTGTACACCATGGGATTCTATATGTTGAATGATGGTATTCATGACTGCTTTGAAAAATTTAGATCTCGTTTCCTTTCGGCAAAAGACAAGGATAAACAAAAATACCATATGGTGAAGTGGAGCATGATTTGCACCCCTAAGTATGTGGGTGGGTTGGGCTTCACAAACACCAAAATGATGAATGAGTGTCTCATGACTAAATGGTCCTGGAAAGTTTTTAACGACCAAGGGTCTATCGTTAGACATTATAAAAAATAAGTATTTGCAAAGAGCAGGTCTGGGAGCCATCGAGGCTGATGAAGGCTCCCAACTTTAGAAATTAGTCTTAGGAGGCAGAAAATGGATGGGGTCCTTTTTAAAATTGATTTTGAAAAGGCATATGATAAGGTTAAATGGTCCTTCCTCCAACAAACTTTACGCATGAAAGGATTCGCGTCAGAGTGGTGTAAGTTCATTGAACAATTTGTTCAGGGAGCGAGTGTCGGCATAAATGTCAATGATGATATTGGACATTATTTCCAAACTAGAAAGGGTTTACGACAGGGTGATCCACTATCCCCGATGCTTTTAAATATTGTTGTAGATATGCTTGCCATCCTCATTGCACGGGCAAGGGAGGATGGTCAAGTTGGAGTCCTCATTCCACATCTAGTTGATGGAGGGGTTTCAATCCTACAATATGCGGATGATACTATCCTTTTTATGGACCATGACCTACAGAAGGCTGTGAACATGAAATTAATATTATGTATCTTTGAACAAATGTCGGGGCTAAAGATTAACTTTTATAAAAGAGAAATATTTTGTTTTGGTAAAGCAAAAGAGGACGAGTTATAGTATAAGCAATTATTTGGGTGTGAGGCTAGATCTCTGCCATTTAGATATCTTGGTGTGCCTATTCGTTATAGAAAACTAAAAAATTCAGATTGGTACCCAGTTGAAACTCGTTCTGAAGGAAAATTGAGTTCCTGGAAGGGCAAACTATTGTCTTATGGTGATAGATTGGTTCTAATCAATTCTGTATTAACAAGTTTACCTATGTTTATGCTATCCTTTCTTGAAATACCTAAGGGTGTAAGAAAACGTTTGGACTTTTATAGATCCCGCTTTTTTTGGCAAAGTGATGAGAACAAAAGAAAATATAGACTCACGAAATGGAATATAATTTGTAGACCTAAATATGAAGGGGGACTAGGCATTGAGGTGTTGGAAATTAAAAATAAATGTCTACTGATCAAATGGTTGTTCAAATTAATGAATGAGGAGGGTGTGTGGTAGGAACTACTACAAAACAAGTATCTTAGTCAGAAAACTTTGTCTGAAGTCCAAACAAAACCGACTGATTCTCCGTTTTCGATAGGCCTTATGCGGATAAAGAATGAGTTCTTTGCTAGAGGGCATTTCAACATAGGGAATGGAATTAATACTAGGTTTTGGGAAGATATATGGTTAGGTAATACACCTCTAGCATATCAATATCCATCCTTATACAATATTGTGCAGTGATATAATGTTACTGTGGCACAAGTGGTTTTAGGAGGGTACTTAGTGGTAATAAGCGGTCTGATTGGCTAGATTTATGCCAAAGGCTTATGATGGTACAGATGTCTGATGAACCAGATAAGTTTGTCTGGATTTTAACTTCATCTAGGGTGTTTTCTATAAAATCCATGTATGAGAATCTTATGAATGATCATATGTTCTTCTTTCAGAAATATCTGTGGAAATTAAAAATCCCGCTAAAGATTAAAAAAATTATGTGGTTCCTTCACAACAAAGTGTTACTTACTAAGGATAATTTGGTAAAAAGGAATTGGGTAGGTTATACTAAATGTTATTTTTGTGGGGCACTGGAAACCATTGAACATTGATTTATATCTTGTCCCTTTGCTCGTTTGTTATGGCGTATTGTCAATTTTGCCTACGATCTACCTCCCCCAACTAGTGTGACAAATATGTTTAGAAATTGGTTGAATGGAGTTGATAAATCTTCAAAGGCAAGAATTCACATTGGTGTTTATGCCTTACGTTGGTCTATCTAGAGATGCATAACTGACATTATCATCAACAAATCAAAAACTTTTAATTTTTTGCAGGTTATCCATATGGTGGCTCATTGGGTGTAACTATGGGCATTCGTATTGCCCCAAGACTAGACGGATATTATAGCTACTAGGTGAAGCCATTTGCTAATGGTCGCGTACCACTTATTCGACCAGTCGTTCTGGCAGCCGCGTAGTCGACTTTAGGATTCTTAGGTCATGCATGCTTCATGTTTTTTGCTTGTTGATATATGTATCAACTTTAATCGACCACTGATATGTAATTCTTGTCAAATGTTGTTTATTGGATGATTTCTTAATAAAGGATGTGTGCATCAACCGATACAGAGGTCGGGGTTTTCCCCTTTTTGGAAAAAGGAGGCAGACAACTCCTTACCATTGGTGCCAAGCACCTTGTGGGCAATGGCCATAATACCAGGTTCTAGATTGATAGAGGGATCAACTAGGAACCCTAGTCTCTTGTTTATCCTCAGTTGTTTACTATCTATCACAACTCTTACATTTTAGTGGCTTTTGTTCATCTCAGTAGGGATGGGTCCCAACTTTCAGGACGACCTTTGGTCCAATTGAAAGAGAGAAGTGAATTGAGTTGTGTCAATCCTGGGGAAGCTTTAAGTTCTTGGACATGGAGGACAAGCTATCTTGGATGTTAGAACCGCCAGGGGTCTTCTCTTCTTCTTCTCTGTACACCGCCTTGCATAAAGGTGCATGGCTCTTCTGTTTTCGTGAGATGTGGGATCCTAGGATCCCGCTGAAGATCAAGTTTTTCTTGTGGTAGTTCATTAGAGGCACGATCCCTAGTGGGGACCAGGTGTAGAAGCGACATGGCCCTTGTGACGGTCTTTGCCCTCTTTACAGAATACCTGAGGATCAAAACCACAATTTTTCAATTGTATCCTTGCTAAATTTTCTCGTCTTGCTTTCGGGAAGCTCTTGAGAGTAGCTGGTTGAATAAATCCCGTGCAACCATTTCCAATGATTACACCCAATAGAATAGTAAAACACAAATCGCATACATTGATTTTTTTGAGAACTCTCTGACACTTCATTCATTACTCGTCAGTTTTATAGTAAAATTCGCCCCTTCAGGAGGGGAACCTAACCACACACATTGGCACTCAAGCTTCATGGAGGAATTTATTTAAAAAAATGGAAACTTGATTTCAAAGTTTCAAAAAATTCACAAACCAAATACATGGATGTATTAAACTATGTAAACTACGATCCTGCAAAATTTTAGTGTGAAATACTTTGTATTTTAGGCTCAGCAAAAAATACAAATTGGACACTTTTTCATAGATTCAAAATTTGCACTGTTCACGTTTCTAGATCTCAATTTTTGTCATTTTTGCTAAGAATAAAATATTTGATATTTTTGTATTAGAATTTTACACATTGGTAGAATAAATCAGTGACTACAAGGGTATTTTTTTGATTTTTTTGAACCATCAAATTTGAACATTTTAAAGTATTGAAAGATTCCTTCACGGAGTTTGGTTGCTAAAACAACACGCTCCACATAGCGCCCACTGTCTAGCGTGGTGCCAAATCTTACTAGCCTATGCGCCTCTTCATTAGAAGTTATTCTCTTATGGAAACAATTATACCATGATTCTTTGCCATCACCTTAATCTATGGGAGATTGGATGTCCCACTAAAAAACAGGAGCACTGACGAGCCCCACATTTGTGAGGGGACTGAACATGCGCTTGGATATTCGGCATGATGATGGGGCGATGGAGCTCGCACATGACACAGAGATGAAAAAGGTTTTTTACCCAGGTCTGGGACCCACGTTAGGAGGTAAAGCCCCTACTCCTGCTTGGTTGTATTGCTCCCGTTGCTTCGCGAGGGTATGGTGTACAAAAGAATGTCTAGGGTTTCTAATCCTAATAAAGGGCCCCTTCTAAGGTCGGGCTGGATCCCCTTTTATAGGGGTGCTGGTTCTCTTCCCCCAATTAATTGGGCGGGAAGGGTTACCACATGGCCGCCTAGGGAGAGCTGGCCTACAAGACTACTTTATATGGACTAGTTCTAGGATCTTCGGGGTCACCGGTCCATCATAAATCCGGGGTGGCAGCTGGCGTCTCCTCCACGGCGCGGTACTGTCCATCAACCTCTTGCACAGAACTAGAAAAGAGGGCTTGGGGCTGACACTGGTGGCGTCAACCGTTCTTTATCACCAAAGAGGCTAAACAATGTCTCTTCTTTTCCGAGGCGGATGCGGTGACCCAGCATACCACTACATGATGTAGTACACTATAGTCGTCGCCATAACACTAATGAAACACCGTTCCACTAGTATTACATCCCTCAGAGTGCTACAACATAAACATAGCAGGTCCAAGACATGACTATATGTTACAACTCGACTCTTTACAAAAGATCCAAAGAACTTTCTAGGTTAGAGATAAAGGAGTAAACCTATTACAGAGAAGAACTAGAAATAACAACTCAGAACTTACAGACTAATAAGACTAGTATCTACACTATCTGATTTGCAATTGTTGCTATATTAATTCTCTATAGAAGTAGGTTCTATGGCTAGAGGTTGAACTATTATATGATCAGGAACTTCATCTTCACTATAGTTGATGTATATGTTGACTTCATTGGCTTCATTGAAGACTTGACCTTTTGGTGTTGATTCCCTTGAGCATAAGTTGATATAGACATCATCTTTATTGGCTTCGGAATCTAGCAAGGGTTAAGAAGATACGGTTGAGTACGAGCGTACTCAGTAAGTTCACTAAAAAGGAGTGTTTGATGCACTATCTACAGCCGTAGACCATAGGTGGTAGGCTATGAAGGTTTTCAAAATATTTCTTCAAAGGTTACTTTTATTATGAAAAGCTATGTCCGTCAGCCTTCACAGGTTTACTAGAACTTCATGGAGTTCCTTTCCTGCCACGTTCGTAGCTTCTTCCCGGAACATGGAGTAACATGTCACATTTCTTTTGCTCTGTAGAGGTGCGTTTGTCATCGGATTGAGGACAAGTACGCCATGAGGGGGTCCTCGAGGAGTGCGGAAGAGAGGGGTGTGAGACGTATGGTGTTCCGGGACGGTGAGCACACAAGTTTACCCAGGTTCGAATCCACCGGCTTTGGATAGATCCTACTCCTGCTAGCAATCCAGTAATACGGCAGAGCCAGAATATGGGTTACAAGGGTATCACCTGTGCGAGTTGAGATTGTAGACTATTGTGTTGTGCCCTAAAGGCTCTCCCTAGGACGGCTTATATAGATATCCGGCCTAGGGTTTATAGGAGAGATCAATCCGGCTACGACTAAGAGTTGGTTACAGAGTACATCTTGAACTACAAGTAACATTATGCCCCTAAGTCGGTAAGTCTTCTGGGCCTTCCCGTAGCCGGATTGGACTCTGTCTTCTCTCCTGACTGGGCCGCCCGTGAAGCAAAGCTCTAACCCGAAGTGGGCCACCCTGGCCAGTGAGGAACCATGAGTATACCCGGAAAGTATATCCCCAACAGCAGCCCCCGGAGGCCTCCAAGATCCAAAGTCGGATTTTATCATCGTCTAGCTTGATCTTCGGCTTGCTGAATCTTGAAGGGTTCCTGAAACTTCAAAATAAAAAATACGATCTGGGTCTTAAAAATAAGTCGGACCTATCAATTAGTTACTCGGATTTTCCAGCTCGATATTAAACTAAGCCAGAACTTGGTTTCTACGCCACCTGACACAAGCATGGTTAAGTCACGTCATCTGACAGGCGTGCCATCAGCATGACCGTTGGTGGGTCCACGGTTCGCGGAACCGAGGCGCGGTTTCAATGCGTGCATGGAGATCGAGGAGACGCAATCATCGCAAGGGTCCTTCCCAGTTCTTTCCACGACGTGTGGCGGTTACAGTGTAGCATTTGCACGAATCTTGGCGTAGTTAGGTGGATATAAGGGGTTTGGATTTCTCCTTCTCCTTTCCACTAGTCTTTGCCGTTTCCTTTCCTCCCAATATTCCTGCGCGCTCAAAGCTCTCTCGTTCTTCCCCCCACAGAACTTCTAGCGCCGCCACTTTCAGGTCATCTTCTCACCGGAGAAATGGCTTCTTCCTCCGGTTTGGCGAGGACGGCCTCAAGAACGTGGAGAAGGAGGGGCTTCTCGCCGCCGGCGAAACCGTCCCCAACCCACAAGACGGCGAGCGGGTCCACTTCGGAAATCATCTCGACCGAGGTCTTTCTTTTCCTCCCTCGGAGTTCTTCTTCGAGGTGATAGATCATTACGGAGTTCAACTCCACAATCTTCCTCCCAACTCTCTCTTAGAGATGAGTGCGTTTGCATCGCTTTGCGAGGGCTTTCTCGGCATTAGGCCAAGTTTGCTTCTCTTCCGGTACTATTTCCATGTCCGGAGAAATTCCATCACTGCCGGTGTTCCTTACATCACCGGCACAATTAGCTTTTCACTAAGACGTGACCGGGCATATCCCAAAATTTCTGCCAGTGACTCGGTCAAACAATGGCCAGCCACTTTTTTCTACCATAGGGATATTCCGGCTCCCGGCACGGCCCAGCCTTCCTGGGACGAGGCTGCTCCGGCTCTCACCGATGATCTGATCCTCGCTAAGAGGCGGATTGAATATTTGATCAAGCACATTGGTCTGAAGGGATCCGACTTGGTGCAGTGCTGGGTCTCACGTCGGATCCAGCCACTTCAGTACCACGGGGATAGACTGATGCACTCCATCACGTCTTCCAAGAAAGAATCCCTCCGCATCAGCCCCAAGTCCTACACCACTCAAGGCTACATCAGCCAGATCAAGTGGCTGATCAAGGAGTGGATCGAGAGTAGAATTTCGGAGATTTCTCTGGATATGTACACAGCGGAAAGCCACGTGGTGCCAGTAAGCTTCCATCAATACACCTTTTATGTGTTTCAATCTTTAAGTTATATACTGCAGTGCTGATATGCTTTCTTGTTTTCAGCTTGCTGACCTCCCCGAGTCGGAGCTTGCTCCACTCGAAGGATATCCTCCTGAGTTTTCTCAGGAGACTGAAGTGGTCCCATTGCCGGACCTTTCACTCAAGAAATGCAAAGCTCCGACAGTGGCTGTTGGCATAAAGTAAGTGCCTGTTGTGAAGAGGTAACTTTCATTCACAATTTCCGCCTTTGTACCTTTCTCGAATTTCTTTCTGAGATGTAATGTTTCCGACTTTACTACATTCTCAGAGCATAGCCTCTCATCAAGGGTAAGGGGAAAGGGATTCCTGCAAAGCCCCTGCGACGGATGAAGCTCACCATAGCTTCTCCTGCCGTGGCTCCTCCAACTCCTGCCCCTCAACCTTCTGCAACTCCGGCGATTATTCCTTCTCCGGTGGTTGCAGAAGATCTGGCTCCTCCAACAGAGCCTGTGATCCTTGGATCACAAACTGACGTCACCGTGGGTGCGTCAGGTCAAGATAAGGGTGAACCCTCTTCAGGTAATGATCCCTCGGCTGAAGTCTTCACCGACAACCTCATCAGCAATCCGGGACTTGCCAAGTTTGTCCTGTCCCGGAAATCTGCAGAGGAGATCCAGCGGCTGGCCAGGCAAGTCCTGGACAAAAGCCATCTATCCCCCGAGGAGGAAGCGCAAGAAGCAGAGGACGTCAAGTTCTCCGACCTTCTTGCTCAAGTCGGCCTTCGCGACGAGAGGATTAGGGCTGGCGAGCTTCCAACAGCTCCAGTGATCCCTCTTACTCTTGCCGAGAAGGTGGCAGTTGATGTGAACGTGGGTTTAGATAAACTCACCCGCGAGCAATATGTAAGTCGGAATTCCAACTCTTGTTTTTACATTATGTTATATCATATCCTCTAGCCCCCAAGCATGAAGTAGGATATAGAATCCGGGTTTATGCTTTCAATAGGATGCCAAAGGACGAACTAGTGTAGCCCCCAAGGCTCGTGCTGATATTTAGCAAAAACTATTAGCCCGAGTCTTAAGTAGCTTTCTGACTTTGGGTATTCTGACTTACAGAAAGTATGTTCCTATAACCAGGAATTACTGACCAATGTCTGCAATAAGCGGAGAGAAATCAAGGCTCTCCGGATTAAAAATGCTGAACTCAAAGTAGCCAAGGATGAAGCGGAAGGTAAACATTCTGAGATTCAAACCTTGTCTTTTTTTTTCAATGTTGAATTTTTTCTGAACTGTTGTTCCTTTTTGACTTACAGCGCTGGTGAAACAATCCATTGCTATGATTGAAGAGGCCGAGAACCTCAAGACCCTGGTGGTGGAGAACAAGGGACTTCGCCAAGAGCTGGATAAGCTCAAGGCGGATTATGAAAGGAGCATAGATCAAGTCCTGGAATCCTCCTCCATGGCCACTGAAGAGCGTGATCGCAAGATCGCTGCTCAAGATAAAATTATCTCGGAACTCAAGAATGAGCTTGGAAGAGAGAAGGATATCTCCGAAGCACTCCGGGCTGAACTCCAGAGTCTCCGGGAGGAGAAGACCAAGATTGACAACGTCATTCTTGGTACATTCCATCTGTCTGACTTATCATTTCTTCGACTTTTCATCAATGTCGGATTTTCTTGACTTGTTTTGTGTATAGGTCCTCTGAACTTGACGGACTCATCCTCCTCCGAGCCCCGCACCACCGGCTTACCCAAGTCCGTGATCTTCTGCATGACTTCTGCCAGTCTCTTGAGGACATTGGTGAGTCTCTCAGGATTCCGGATATGCCAAGCATGCCGGATTTTCAGGTGCGGGACAAGGCCAAGGAGATGCCGCAGCTTGTTCCGGACTGGAACATGTCCTACGCGCGGACTGCTGCGCAGAACGCTCTCACCATGGTCATGAGCCACCATGGAAACATGGAGATATGGAAAGTGACCAGAGGGTACTACAAGGTAGATGAAGACGGCCAGGAGAAGGACCTTCAAGCCATCATGCACTCCTACGCCGAATACGGGTGCCACGTAGCTGATCTAACCAACTACGAGATCCCCTTCACCCGCGTGTCTACTCCGCCACCTTCTCTAGAAGAAGCCGAAGAAGTTTCCGACGATGAACGGACCACCTCGGATCCGGACATCTCGGAACGATATCAAGGCGGAGTAACCAGCGAGCCGGCGGCTCCTTCATCTCCTCCTGCATCATAGATCAGAAAACTATGTATTATTCCGGAAAGACATGATGCGTTTTGTAAATATTAAGTACTATTGACTTTTGCTAGTGCTAAGCTTTTTTATCTGTTCAGCACTTTTGGCTTTTTTTTGTGTGCTTGAAATATTTTCATAAGCACTTAAATTTCTTCGTCTCTACTTATCGTTTATCTGGCTTTCCGCCTCGTCCCTTTCGTGAGCCGGTGAAACCTTCAGCCAGAAACTTTGCCGAGCAACGGAGCTCACTTGCTAAACCAGTTTAAACTCGGAAAACAAAGCCAGCTTCCAGTACCAACAATTCACTACTCGGAAAATACCCGCATCCAGCAATCAGACAAATAACCAAAGTAAAGACTAGAAATGTTAGAGTTATACCTGAAGGTAGCAGTTTTAGAGTCAGAAATCTAGACCAGAATGAACATGAGCATAAAGTACTGTCAAGCATTCTGGGATTTTCGACTATGACATGATCATTTGGAAATAAGGTGGTAAAAACTTTTCAGAAAAACTTGAGGCAACCAAAACTTTTATTTCTCAAAGAACATGTAAATATATATGATTACAAAGAAGGATAAACTAAGAATAAAAGGGACGTAGCTGAGAAATATTCCACGGTCTGTCTCACTCATCAGGATTTGTACAGCCTCCAGCTCTCTTTCTCTTCTTAGTAGCAGGTCTTTCTTTGACAGGCCTCATGTCAGTTAAGTAGTACGATCCATTGTGCAATACTCGACTAACTAAAAAGGGCCCTTCCCATACTAGGGAAAGTTTGTGCTTTGTTTGTTGCACAAGCCGGAGAACCATATCACCTTTATTGAAAGATCTATTTCGGACTCTCTGGCTATGATACTTAAGTAACTTCTGCTGATAGGCTGTAGATCTCATTCCAGCAACGACGCGAACTTCTTCGACTAAGTCAAGATGATTTTGTCGAGAAATCTCGGCATCGTCTTTGATATACGCGGCCACTCTAGGAGAAGTGTGAATTAAATCACTAGGAAGAACTGCTTCTACGCCATAGACCAAGAAGAAAGGTGTGTATCCTGTTGACCTGTTCGGAGTTGTTCGTAAACTCCAAATTATAGAGGGTAATTCCTCATCCCAAGCCCCCGCAGCACATCATAGTGGTGCTTCGAGTCTCGGTTTCAGGCCTTGTAAGATTAAACCATTAGCTCTTTTGACTTGTCCGTTAGCCTGTGGATGTGCGGCTGACGCAATGTCAAGCCGGATATTTTGCTCATCGCAGAATTCAGCCAATTCTCCCATTGAAAAGTTACTCCTGTTGTCCGTGATAATGCTATGCGGATAACCATACCGGATTATAACATCCCCAACAAATCTCTTGGCTGTTGCTCCATCACAACTAGTGACAGGTTTAGCCTCAATCCATTTGGTGAATTTATACACCATCACTAATAGGTGAGTAAATCCACTTGGAGCTCGTTTAAATGGTCCTACCATATCAAGCCCCCAAACCGCAAAGGGCCATGTTATAGAGATTGTTCGTAGCTGATCAGCCGGAACATGAGCTTGCTTGGCGTACTTTTGGCAGCCTTTGCACGTCTTGACTAATCGTTCGACATCTGCCTGAGATGTTAGCCAGAAAAATCCGTGTCTAAGAGCTTTTGCCACTAAAGATTTGGCTGCAGCGTGGTGACCACACTCGCCTTCGTGGATTTCCCTTAAGATTTCCCCTCCTTCTTCCGGAGATACACAACGCTGAAAGACCCCAGACACACTCCTTTTATGGAGCTCACCTTTAACAATAGTATAGGCTTTTGCTCGTCGGATGATATGCTGGCTCAGCACCTCGTCTTCGGGTAATTTTCCATCTACCAAATAATCGAGGTAGGGTTGAGTCCAGCTGGGAATTACAGCCAGAACTGCTATCAAAGGTGAGTCGGATTTGGTCGGATATTCCTCATCTACTCCCTTTATCGAAGGGACTTTGAGGTGCTCTAAAAAAGCGCCATCCGGGACCTCTTTCCGCGCAGAGCCTATGCGAGATAGTGCATCTGCTTCCTCAATTTCTACTCGAGGGATGTGTTGAACTTCAAACCCTTCGAACGATCTAGATAGATCATCCACGACAGCTTTATATGCTGCCATGTGTTTATTTGCATTACAAATATCCGAGACTTGCTGAGCAACAAGATCAGAATCTCTGTAACACATCAAACGTCGGATGCCAATATCCTTAGCAATCCGGATTCCATGCAGCAGTGTTTCATACTCGGCAATGTTGTTTGTCGCTGTGAAGTGGATCTGCAACACGTATAAAAGTTTATCTCCTTGGGGTGATTTGAGCACCACGCCAGCCCCCGAGCCCCCTCGAGCCTTAGACCCATCGAAAAAGAGGGTCCAATATTCTGACTCAGGGAGGACCATGTTCTCCTTGGTCTATGTCCAATCAGCGACAAAGTCAGCAAGGATCTGGGATTTGATTGCTGTCCGAGGTTTATACTCAATGTCGAAAGCTGATAGCTCTATTCCCCAATTGGCGATGCGTCCTGTGGCGTCGCTATTGTTGATTATATCTCTCATGGGAGCTTTGCTCACCACGGTAATTGGATGCTCCTGAAAATAATGTCGTAGCTTGCGAGATGCTAGAAAAACACCGTAAGCCAAATTTTGGTAATGCGGATACCGATGTTTGGACTCTTTCAAGACCTTGCTGACAAAGTACGTCGGACGCTGCACCAGGTGTTCCTTATTTTCCTCTGGTCTCTCCACCACCATGGCGATACTGACAACTTTATTTGTCGCAACAATGTAAAGCAACATCGGTTCCTGAGGTTCCGGCGCTGCAAGGATAGGAGCAGATGAGAGTACTCTTTTCAGATCTTGTAGTGCAGCTTCAGCTTCGTCGGTCCAGATAAAATCCTTGGTCTTTTTCAGGAGTTTATACAATGGTGCGGCTCTTTCACCAAGCCGGCTTACAAATCGACTGACTGCAGCAATGCAACCAGTTAGTCTTTGTATGTCCTTCACGCGAGTTGGCCTGGAAATGTTGAGTATAGCCTTAATTTTGTCTCGGTTCACCTCTATGCCTCTCTGAGACACGATGAAACCTAACAATTTTCCGGCTGGTATTGCAAAGAAGCATTTCTTCGGGTTAAGCATGATGTTGTATTTTCGTAGATTGGCGAACGTCTCCTCCAAGTCGGAAATCAGTGTTTCCTTCTTTTTGGACATCACCGCGATATCATCCACGTATGCATGTACATTGCGTCCGAGTTGGTCATCGAGGCAACGCTACATCGTGCGCTGGTACGTAGCTCCTACGTTCTTCAGCCCAAAGGGCATCGTAACAAAATAGAAGGTTCCGAACGGGGTTATGAATGAAGTTTTGACTTTGTCAGATTCCTTCATCCGGATTTGGTGATAACCGGAATATGCGTCGAGAAAACAGAGGAGTTCCGAGCCTGCCGTAGAATCAATGACTTGATCAATTCTAGGCAGAGCGAACGGATCTTTTGGACAAGCCTTGTTCACGGAAGTATAATCAACACACATCCTTAAATTAGTGGTGTCCTTTTTAGGAACCATTACAGGATTGGCCGACCACTCAGTGTGGATGACCTCTTCTATGAATCCGGCTAACTCGAGTTGTGCTAGTTCCTTAGCTATTGCCTTACGCTTTTCATTGCCAAACCGCCGTAAGGACTGTTTGACGGGTTTAGTGTTCGGGTTTACATTTAGAGAGTGCTCGGAAAGTTCCCTAGGTACTCCGGTCATGTCAGATGGCTGTCATGCGAAGATATCTTGATTTGCTTGGAGGAACTTGACGAGCGTGCTTTCCTATGTGCTACTTAGGCCTACACCTATCTGGGTCACCTTGGAGGGCTCATCATCCTTCAACAGCGTCGTCTTCGTCTCTTCTGATGCCTTGAACTCCGGATTTGGCTTTCTCACCTCCTTCTTCATTGCGGGCATCTTGGACGGATCTATGCTCTTCTTGATTTCCTGGTACTCCTGGGCGTGCAGCACGGCTTCAGCAAAGGCGTCATTTCCATCCTCGCACTCCCGCGCTTTCTTCGGGTCTCCCCTGATGGTGATCACTCCATTGGGACCTAGAATTTTCATCATATTGTAAATGTAACACGGACGAGCCATAAAATCCTAGTAAGCCGGACATCCGAATATAGCATGGTATGCGCTCTTGAACGTGACCACTTCGAAGGAAAGTGCCTCCGTCCGATAATTCTTTGGACTTCCAAAAGTAACATCCAAAGTGATCTCTCCCAGGGAATTAGCTTGTCTTCCTGGGACAACTCCGTGAAAGATCACAGAGCTATGGTTCAGCTGTGTTTCCGAGATCTTCATCCGGCGTAGCGTTTCAACATAGAGAATATTGATGCTGCTACCATCGTCCATGAGAGTCTTGGAGAAACCATAACCGTCAATAAGTGGATTGACAATTAAGGCGTATTTTCCTCGCCTGTGTAGCTTAGGCGGATGATCAGCGCGGTCAAATGTGATTGCCACCTCCGACCAGTCCAGATATTGAGGGACAACCGGAACTGTTGCATTGAGCTCGTGGAGAATTGCTTTCTTGACCTTTCCTGGTTGAGATCTGAGGAAGGTGACATAAGTGTCCTTCTTGGTGGGAAAATTCTTCTTCCCTTCTGACTTGGGATTTGAAGCATCAGCTTCCTCCATGTCGGAATCTTCCTTCGTCCTCTTGTCTTTTTCGGGATTTTTCTTTCCCTTCTTCCGCTTAGCTTTGTAGCCCGCGGTATCATCTCTCTTGATGTCGTCATTAAAACGACATTCAGCGTTGGTGTGGGACGAGCCTCCATTGGCGTCAAAGTGATGCACACATGGGTTATTGTCAATGTCGGCCCAAGTGTAGGTTTTGCCTGGTTGTTGCTCTCCGCTACCTTGGACCCTTGATGTCCCACGGCCACGCCCGCGGCCTCCGCCACGTCCTCCAGACCCGGAAACAGTAGTGACTACCGCTGTCTCCGCATTGGGTTTTTCTTCCGAGGTGTTTTTGCGCTTCTGAGCCTGTTGCTTTGTCTTTGCTGACTGAGGTACAACCAGGACGTTGAGTAATCCCTCTTCATCGTCGTCAGCATCTGCATACTTGCTCGCTGTTTCTATCATCTCTCCCAAATCAGTGACCTTGTCATATTTCAAGCGGTGACGCAGTAGACCAACTGGGAGTCCTGCGATGAAAGCTTCAATCGCAGTTTGATCGTTTACTCCCTCACAGGAGTTCTTGGTGTCGATCCATCGTCCGAGGTAATACCGGCAAGTTTCTCCGGCTTTCTGGGTGCAAGTTTGTAGGTTTCCGACCGAACAGGACCTCCGATATGTGCCTTCGAAATTCCGAAAGAACGCACTTTGCAAGTCATACAAGTTGTGGATGGTGTTTGCCGGAAGTTCATTGAGCCATGATCGTGCCGTCTTCCGCAACATAAGTGGCAGATATCGGGTTGCGACTAGGCTGTTTCCGCCTTTAGCGATGCAGCAAGCTTGGAAGAAGTCATGTAACCAGGTGTCTGGCCGAGCAATGCCGTCGTAGGCTTGAATATGCCTTGAGATAGCAAATCCTTCCGGGAATTTTATAGCTCTGATGCGTGGTCCGAAGCACTTTGGGCCCACGTACACGTCATCATTTTCATAGCGCCGAGCCTCTATGTTGGAGTCGATCCTATGCCTTGCGTCGTTCGGGGATAGAGATCGTCCCGAATGTCGGCTCTGGCTGCGGTGCCTTGGAGCCAGACTTCGGCTTCTGCGCCCACCTCCTCCGCCATGTCATCCTCCTTGACCTCCTTGGGGGCCGTTATGATAACTGCCTGGTGGAGGGGGTGGGGCAGCTGAATTGTTTTCGGCTGATCGCCGGTCTCCGTCCGGAGCGTCATTATTCCAGTTCTGAGGAGGTTCTTGACTATGACAAGCCCCCTGCTGGCTTGTTCCAGCGTGGTTTCTGTCGTTCCTTCGTCCGTCGTTCCCACCATGGTGAGGCTCAGCCGAACGGCTCTCATATCTAGGAGGTGGCATTCTCTGATGATCCTCCTCCCGACGTTTCTCCTTATCTTCTCCCTTTCAACCGTTGTACTCTCGTCGGAGAGGATTCCTCGGATTCAGTGCAGCGATCGCGTGTTTCTCGGCCGCTGGAGCAACATTGCTCCAGTTATGCGTAGCTCTGCAATGCTGTCCCGACGATCCGGTTCTTGAATAATTGTCTTGCCTGCGTTCGAGGTTATGGTATTGAGCCCGAACGTAATGGGATCTTACGTCAGCCCATGCCGGATCTGTGCGACATTGGTCAGAATCCGAGACCAGTTTTTGAATTCCGGACAGGGCGACCTTCTGCTGCTCCAGTCCCTTGTTGAGTAGCTTGATACCCAAACGGATCTCCTCTGGTCCTGGATTAGCCGATAGAATTTCTCAGGCTTCCACAATATTCTGTACCGGGGTTGGGTATACCCAATCTCCGTTGCTGTCTTTCTGTGGTTTCCCCATCTCGTCCCCGAAAAGGACGGCACAGACACGTGGGAATTGGTCATCATTGATGTGACGCTTCCGTGTCTTCTGATGCAACCGAGACATGTATTCCTTGGTTGACATGCGTTTCTTCTCCACCTCGATGTTTTTGGCTTCATGGAGGAGTTGTTTATGACGCGCTTCTAGGGCTTGGGACCTTTCATCCAGTTCATCTGCAGTAAGTTCTGCAGCTGTAGGGATAGGTGTGGTTAATGCGGCATCGATGAGTTTATGCGCACCTTTTGTGATCACGTGTCCATCCACCGATGCTTATTTTTTCAGCTCGTCTAGGATAAGTGCTCCATCCGAGTCTTCCTCATATTCCTCGGCAATCACCTCCTCTGTTAGCGGGTCTTTTGCCAGGGTCTTGTTCTTCTTCTTTGCCTTCTTGGCAGCGCCGGTAGCAAAGACGGCTTTGGGTCCGTTTCCCGGAGTCAAGCTCTGATCGGTACTTTTGGACATCTGGACCTCGGGATTATCTCCGACGTCCATGTCATCCTGCGCTTTGGGAGAGTGTTCCTCGGATCCTTCATCCATGGCTTCTCCTTCTTCTGCAGCTTTGGAGTTGTACTCCTCTTCGTATTCCGCAGAGAACTTTCGGAAATCTACCGACGTCATAGATTCATCCGAGGCTGCGGGGATGTCGGCGTTTGTTCCAATTGCCTCTAGCACCGAGTCGGTGTTTTCTCCAACATCGGCAGAGCCAGATCCGGATCCAACATATCCGACGAAGTGCGATGCGTGCTTCCTGAGGTACCTGCGGCTTTCACGATCCGCCATGTCGAAACTTTTAATGGTTTTGAGGATTACATCTGCGCTAGCGCCTTTGTAGTATCATACGTCTTATTGTGTACCTGAGGAAAGGCCTGTCTGTCCCGGCATCGTCAGAGCCGGAATTAGTGTCATTGATGTGCTCCTCCTAGATTTCGATCTCCATAGGTGGGTCGATCTAGGATCCGGCTTCTCCAGGGAGATCCACTCTAGATTCGACTTCGGCCATGAGGTCCTCTTCAGGCTCGGATTTCTCCACTATCTCCGCATCTGGTGCGGGCTGGGTGGGATTAGGGTTTTCTGAGATCCGGAACTCTGCCGCCTCCGCGGACAAAGGGGACCCAAAAGATTCTTCTGCCTCTATAATCACCGCTGGGGTGGGTTGGGCAGGTTCAGTGAAACCGATGTAAACATCGATCTCGCCGAAAGACATGATTGTATAGGCAGTCATGGCCTCCTTAGCCGGAATCCAAGTCTCGTCGAGAACGATGAGAGGGACGTCGCTAGCATAGAGGATGCGACCGACGGCGATAGTCTCGCCGATTCCGATTCTGGCAGATTCCGCTCGGAACGTAGATCCGAAGCTCACTTGCCCCATGGTGGGTGCCAACTGTCGTCGGATTGAGGACAAGTACGCCATGAGGGGGTCCTCGAGGCGTGCGGAAGAGAGGGGTGTGAGACGTACGGTGTTCCGGGATGGTGAGCAGACAAGTTTACCTAGGTTCGAATCCGCCGGCTTTGGACGGATCCTACTCTTGCTAGCAATCCAGTAATACGGCAGAGCCGAATATGGGTTACAAGGGTATCGCATGTGCGAGTTGAGATTGTAACCTATTGTGTTGTACCCTAAAGGCTCTCCCTAGGATGGCTTATATAGATATCCGGCCTAGGGTTTACAGGAGAGATCAATCCGGCTACGACTAAGAGTTGGTTATAGAGTACATCTTGAACTACAAGTAACATTATGGGCCTAAGTCGGTAAGTCTTCTAGGCCTTCCCGTAGCGGGATTGGACTCCGTCTTCTGTCCTGACTAGGCCGCCCGTGAAGCAAAGCTCTAACCCGAAGTGGGCCACCCTGGTCAGTGAGGAACCGTGAGGATACCCGGAAAGTATATCCCCAACAGCGTTACTTTACCCATAAGAGATTGAATCCTTGTTGCACAACCGGGCACCTTATTCCCATACACAGTTCTGTGATGTGGGGCCAAGTAGATGATCCAAGCCAATCACTGCCCTCTCCGTGGCCCCGCATGCCCCCTTGGTGTACGCCATGCCCACATATTGAATTATGTTAATGGGAAGTATAGACCATTATAGATGCCAGAACTACCATGGGACGTTGAGGGATCCCACCTATATGTTGCATGTCCTCTATGAATTACATACTCACACTACGAGGATAATAGCCACTGCCTGCGCATCCAAATTCATGTGAAAGGAAGAAGATACAACTGAATTTCTCATCCTATTCTAAGTCTTATGGTTAACGCGTAATATACGGCGCTAGAATCACTAGCAACATTGGTTGTTATGTCCTCGGTATAATGTTCCTTTACCACTGAAACTGTAATAGTAGGTTTATTTTCTTAAATAAAGCTTGGTTGATTTTCTTAATATTTGGTTTATTTTGAAGTTTACTTTATAAGAAAACATATATATATAAGTAACTTAAGCCTCATATGCATGATACAAAAGTAAGCATAACAACAACACATGATTAGGGTTAATGGATATCATGTAACTACTATGAAAGTCAATGCTTAAGGTTGATAAAAGTTGAAAGATTCATTATAAGGTTGTTGTTTGAAGTGGCAAAACGAATAACTTTAGAAGAAGATATTTTTTATAAGAAGTGTATCAATATTGAAAAATTCTGGTATTAAGTTTATGGATTCTTATAGTTCCCATTGGTGGCGAGTTATCATATTTTTGGGTTGGTTTTATCTGAGATCAAAGTTAACTATAAAAGTAAAGATGAATTCTTAAATCTTGATGTTTAAGGTATTCCAGACCAAATATTAAATACAAAAATATAAATACTTTAAGGTGTAATGGTATAGATTATTACCATGTGTTAAAGTTTTGATGAGTATGATTAAGAGTGTGAGATCAGTCACTTCCAATTTAAGTGATGCTGAGTTTTAAATGTGATTTGCTTTTACGAAGATAATTTAACTTATTAACAAAAACAAATTTGGATGATCTGATTAATCTGTTAGAGTTTGAAGTTATGTTAAGAAAGATAAAAGATAAAGAGCATTCACTTTTATCATAAGTGAATGGTGTTTAAAATTTACTTAAAATTGTAGATTTAACTTAGATTTATGGTTTTTAAAGAGTTTTACAGGGTTAATAACTTACACTTAAGTTTTATTATAGATCCAAGTTATGGTTTTGGAAGTATTCTTTAAATGTAAAAGATTTAAGGTTTTATATTAAATTGTGATTATTTATTATTCAAGAAATGTTTCTAAAGGATTACAAAACAGGTATTTTATATATTTGATAAGGATTTATTACTTTAAACCATAAAAATAGTTAGAATAACATATTTAGTATTTTTCTAGTAAACTATATTTATTCAAGATTTTAGAAATGGTTTTTATTTATTTTTTGTATTTTTATAAAATTCCACAAAGGATTAAATATCTTTGAATAGTTGCTTCCTATTATATTGGTAAACATTAGGTTAGTATTTTTTATCAAATGGTAAACTAATATTTATATGCAAAAATGATTTTTTATTTATTTTTAGAACCTTTTCTAATTTTATGAAATTCCACTTAGGATTTAATGGTGTTTATATTTATTGGCATTTTATTTATCTCAAACAAGGAAACTTGTATTTTTATGTAATAGAGATTATTTTTTTGATCATTTTGACATATTATATACATTTTTAAGATTCTTCTATATTTTTCTAGAGCTTAATTAATTCTAGGGGTATTTTGGTCTTTTACTAAATTAAATTTAAGTTCTTTTTCTTTAAAACCTAGGCCTAGCCCTCGGGCTGGCCCAACCCAGCCCAACTGGGCTTGGGGTCAAACCCCACCTTGGCCCACGCCCTCTATCTATCTCTCACTCTCTCACTCGCACCACACTCTTCTCTCTCTCAGGTACCCGGATGGCGCCGCCACTGTCGCCCTCCTGTTCTGGTCGGCTCTGGCCACCATAGCCACCGCTGTGACTCAACATGGGACAATCGATGTTGCTATATTGACTGGTCTATCTCGATTTGGCGCCCGATCTTTCCTCTGACCACACCGTCTCCTTCTTGAGACCTAGGGTTTTACCCCTTTGCCCCGATGTGGTGCTCTAGTGATGTGCTGGTGTGGTGGTGCTACGGTGTGCTATTCGCGTCGTGTTTCTTTCGGTGGCTTCAACATCCATGGCTTGGCGCATGTTTCAGCACCCTCAGGTGATCCCCGTGCCACCGTGTCGTGGGTACCGTCTCCTCTGTCATGATTGTTGCTGCTTCCTCTTCTTGATGAGTGAGACTACCGGGTAAGTTCTCTTCTCCCCACTTTGATCTTCTTCCCTTCTTCCTTGTAGCCAACCCTGACTAGGGTTTCCTCTTCCTCTCTTTGGTGTCTGATATTGGTTAGTGTTTTGCCTAGTGAATGGTTTTGAGCATATGAACCCTAGATTGATTCAGTGCTCGTGATGTTGGTGCTACATGTTGGAATTGCTTGCATGTGTTTCCTAGACCTGCACCTTTGATGCTAGCTATTATTAGTCAAATAGATAATTCTTCTATCTAATTATGTGTCAGTATGATGCATCTATTTGAATGATGGTATTTATGATACCCTGAGTTACTTGTCCTAGATACTGTCCATTTGACAGTGGAACTACACCTGATCCCTAGGATTGGCTAGGAAATATTCGCAAACACTATTCTAGTTCCATCCTAGAATTCTTGGGCTTTGTGGATTAGTAGTGTACTCTAGCCAAGCTTTTCTATACAGTGACCATAGGCAATATGGTACAATGATTCCTGGAAATATTTTCTAGGAATTTGATTTGTTTTCTTTCAATTTCTACTAGGAAAATGATGAGGTTGATTTTGTGTGTCATTGGTGAGTAGAGATGGTTGATCAACATGATTATTCTATCAATATGGCAGCAACTTTTTAAATGATTCTCAACCAGATGGTTAATAATAATGCCTAGTATTCTGTGAAGATGATTGTTTAACTTGTTTGAATGTGAGGCTGGTCTTGGTTTGGATGGATGCCACTATGAAACCTCCTGCTGGATGCTACACAGTGGTAACCTCCATTTGCTGAAATAAAAATAAGTTTTACCTCATGTGTATATGATGTACAAGCATAGCTTGCTTGTGCTTGTGATGTGCTAATAGACCAACATTTCTTTAGGAATTTATAGATGCTTCTATTAAAGGAATATGGTATAAATTTATCCTTTGAGTGCTTGCAATGATTCCTAGCTATACTAGCTAGGAAGATGATGAGAAATATCTTTACTTTCATTATCACATGATCTTAAGTGGCTTTTGTAGTGGATATGGCTAGAGCTGTTATGTTTGCCCAATTGGTGCCTCTTCTAAGAGAGTGCACAGTGGTAAACCTCTCAAATATTAGCTACAATATCTCTTGGATTGGCCTGTGATGCAAAGGCCGAGGCCCTAATGATTTGATTGCTAAAACTTTATTACTACTTCTCTCAAAAACATATGTTGTGATGATTTAGTACTCCACTTGAGTACATATCTGAGATTTGTTCTAAAGTACACAAAATCATGCATGGAACATACTATGAGCTGATACTATGAATAACTAACACCGTAACAACCTTTGTTGGGTGGTGCAATCTTGGCTATGACTTATGGTTGCTTGTTGATCTTGTTCCTGGATGTTTACTTGGCCTTGCTTCTCCTTGCTGTCAATCTGTCCTACTCCTCCTCGTGCTGCCTGATACGTCATAAACGTTTCTATAATTTTTGATGTTCATGATTGATTAGTATCTACTTTCTAATGTTTTGTTCACACTTAGAGGTATTTTTATACATTTTCTGAGACTAACCTATTAACGAGATGCCAAAGTGCCAGTTGCCTGTTTTCTGCTATTTTTGGTTTCACAAAAGCTAGTAAGGAAATATTCTCGGAATTGGACGGGACAAAAGTTAAAGTTAGTATCTTACCAGAAGCAACACGGAGTCCGGAGCGGAGACGAAGTGGCGCACCAGGGCGGCCACACCTGGTGGCCGCGCGGCCTCGGGGGCGCGCCACTAGGGGGTGTGGGCCCCCTGGTGCTCCATCGACCTTGCCCCTTCGCCTATAAAAGCATCCCGGGACGAAAACCCTAAGGACCCGATCAAAATTCCACGAAAGAGTCTATAGCCACCATCAACTCCATCCCTAGATCAGGAGGGATCTGAAGCTCTTCCCGCACCCTGCCGGAGGAGAGAGATCAGACTGGAGGCCTTCTTCATCACCATGCCTGCCTCTGGTGTGATGCGTGAGTAGTCCATCCTTGGACTATGGGTCCATGTAGTAGCTAGATTGTTGGTTCTCCTCCTTTGTTCTATCATGTTTAGATCTTGTGAGCTCCGTTCATGATCAAGATCATCTATTAGTAATCTTACATGTTGTGTTTGCAGGGATCCTATGGATATTGAGATGCTATTTCAGATTGATTATTGATTCTATCATGTCTATGTTATGTGTGATCTTGCATGCTCTCCGTTGTTTGTAACTATCTTGGCCACGTAGATGCTTGCAACTCCAAGAGGGAATATTTATGCTCGATAGTGGGTTCATGCCTCTAGTAATATGGGGAAGTGACAGAAATCTCTAAGGTTGTAGATGTGCTATTGCTACTAGGGAGAAAATAGCAATCCTTTGTCAATGGGGCAATCGTATTGTTAACTTTACACACTTTGCTTAATGCAATTATCTGTTGCTTGCAATTTAATACTGGAAGGGGTTCGGATGATAACCTGAAGGTGGATTATTAGTCATAGATGAAGTTGGATTACGGTCTTTGTATAATGTTGTAATGCCCAAACAAATCTCATAGGAGTCAAGATGTCTAGTATATGCATTGTATTCTTTCTCGAAGCTGTCAATTACCCCGCTGTAATTTGTTCACCCAACATGTTATCTATCTTAAGGAGAATCACCTGTAGTGAACTATGGACCCCGGTACATGCTTTTACCGTTGGTATACTGTCTACTGTTACTATTTACTATTTACTTTCTTCAAGCAATTACTATCTTCCATACAATATTTTTAATCCTTTGTTTTCAGCAAAACCGGTGAGATTGACAACCTCACTATAAGTTGGGAGCAAAGTCTGTGGTTGTGTTGTGCAGGATTCCAAGTTGCTAGCAACACCTTGCAGTTGTTTCCTTGCTGCTACTGGTTCGATAACCTTGGTTTCATAACTGAGGGAAAACTTGCTGTTGTGCTCATCATACCTTCCTCTTGGGGTTACCAACGAGCTCTACAATTTGAGCCATCAAGCAGTTTTTCTGGCGCTGTTGCCGGGGAGTTAAGGACAGCTTCACAAGGGGAGTCCCTCGTAACCAATATCTTTACTTTGTTGTATTTTATTTTTCTTAGTTTATTTTTGCTTAGTTTGCTTGTTTCTTTTACCAAAAACACACAAAAAATTGTACTAGTTTGTTTCCTTTTATCAAAAACGCAAAAATATGACTACTCTTGAAAACACTAAGTTCTGTGACTTCACTAGCACCAACAACAATGATTTCATGTGCACACCTATTGCTCCACCTGTTCCTGAAGCTACTTTCTTTGAAATTAAACCTGCTTTGCTTAGTCTTGTTATGAAGGAACAATTCTTTGGTGCTGGTACAGATGATGATGCTACTCACCTTAATAACTTTGTTGAACTTTGTGAGATGCAAAAACATAGGGATATAGATGGAGATATTATTAAGCTTAAATTGTTTCCTTTCTCTTTGAGAGGAAAAGCTAAAGAATGGTTGCTATCCCTACCTAGAAATAGTATTGATTCTTGGATTAAATGCAAAGATGCTTTCATTGGAAAATACTATCCTCCTGCTAAGATTATATCTATGAGAAGGGAAATAATGAAATTTAAACAATTTGACAATGAACATGTTTCTCAAGCATGGGAAAGAATGATATCTTTGGTAAAGAATTGTCCCACTCATGGACTGCCTGCTTGGATAATTATCCAAACCTTTTATGCAGGACTGAATTATTATTCAAGAAATCTATTGGATTCTACTGCTGGAGGCACCTTTATGACCATTACTTTGGGTGCTGCAACAAAGCTCCTTGATAATATGATGGTTAAATATTCTGAATGGCACACTGGGAGAGCTCCACAAGGTAATGAAGAAACCTCCTCCTTGAGTGATAAAATTGATGTTATTATGTCTATGCTGGTTAATAGAAAAACACATATTGATCCAAATCATGTTCCCTTAGCCTCTTTGGTTGCTCAAGAAGAGCAAGTTGATGTGAACTCCATTAGAAGTAATAATTTTAGCAACAAGGCCTATAGGAATAATTTTGGTAATAATAATTATAGGCCATATCCTCCCAATAATGGTAATGCTTATGGAAATTGCTACAACAATAATAGAAGTGCACCCTATGAACTTGAAGTCATGATTAAGGATTTTATTAGTAAACAAACTTCCTTCAATAAAACTGTTGAGGAAAAACTTTCGAATGTTGAGAAAAATATCTCATCTTTGTCTAAAGCACAATCTTCTTTGATTAATAAAATGGCTGCTAAACCTAAAACTATGGAAAACCCCTTTGCGGCTACTAATGCCATACAAGTTAGAATTGATGAAAATGTTAGATTGTTAGCTAAATTGCATGCTAAGTGGGAAAGAGAAGATGAAATTGCTAGAAATAATAGTATTTGTACTATCACCACCACTATTGTTGATGCTAGCAAACCACATGAAGTCCCCATTAATATGGGAGACAGTAGTTCTACTACCTTGGATGGTAATTTTGATATTGATATTGATGGTTGCAATATTTCTGAAGTAATTAAGTTCCTACAAAATCTTGCTAGAAGTGCTAATGCTGGTGCTATGAATATGGCCTTTACAAAACACATTACTAATGCTCTCATGAAAATTAAAGAAGACAAGTTGAAACATAAAGCTTCTATTCCTAGGAAATTAGAAGATGGTTGGGAACCCATCATTAATACGAAAGTGAACAATTTTGATCTCAAAGCTTTATGTGATCTTGATAGTAGTGTCTCTATTATGCCTAGAAGGATTTATGAAATGCTTGATTTGCCACCATTGGAAGATTGTTATTTTGATGTCCAACTTGATGATAATGCTTGTCGTTGTATTGGGAATGACAGTACCTAAACAGGTTAGATAGAGGTGTGGGGACTAGCAGGGAAGCTATCGACGGCGTCCGCAGGCGGTATTGGATACAAGCGAGCGTAGCTGGACGCAAGAAGTACCCAGGTTCGGAGCCCTCATGGTGAGGTAAAACTCCTACTCCTGCCGGATCTGACTATGGGGATATAAGAACTACAAGTGCTCCTTGAGCTGTATTCTCTAGCTACTGCCTTAAATGCATTGAGACCAACCCTTTCTACTGAGGCCTTGCCTCTCCTTATATAGGCAGATAGGCAACTGTCTCACTGGCCAGTCCGACTGGCGAGCCCCACAGGAGGGTCCCAGCCGGCTGGTCATCCATAGTGTCCGGTATGGTATGTCGCATCGGAGTACGAGCGGTATGGCTGTCATAGGCTCAGTGGACACCGTGCGAGCATGTCGTCAGCACCGGACCACTGTTCCCGTGTCATCCCCACAAAGTCTTCGGTATGGCCGAGTAATGGCCAATCTTGTCATCGTACAGGGCGTACCATGCACTGATATGCACGTCGTCCTGTCTCGTTGATTGGTTCCGGCTACGGCGACGTAGGCGACTGCTTCTTGTCGATCTGGCTACCGCGCGGTAGCCGGTCTGGCTTGCTTTGTCCGGCTGCCTCTGGCCAGCCAGACACCATCTGACTGTCTTTGTTTTTGTCCGGTTGGGGTATCTGGGGATCATCCCCCCGACACTAGCCCCCGAGCGCATGTGGATTCCGCCCTTAGGTGTAATGTGCGCGTGCTCCCTCCTGATTTTGAATTTGTGTCCGGCTACGCCTGGCGGTTGCGCTACCTGTGACGTCAGCGCTGACGCTAGCCACGCACGCACGCGCCATCATTGCACTGCGGCGGGCAGCGTAACGTCTAGTCGCACGTCGGCTCCGCAAGCTGCTGCCCGGCGCTTCGGTTCTCGCTCCGGGATCTTCTGCGCATCCTGCTTTGACACACGAGATCTAGGCGGCGGTTGGGGTGAGGGTCGCCCGGATGCACGCCACGTGGCGCCGTTGACGGTTGTGCTTCCGGCCCTTTAAAGGGATGCCGCGGGGGATGCAGTTCCCTTCCTTCGCTCCCCCGCTGCCAGTTGCCCCTTCCTTCCACGCCTCTACCTTATGCACTCCCTCTTTCCTTCGTTGTAGCCCGCTGCACCGCCCGCTCGTCGTCGTCGACGTTACGGGCCACCGCACACTCCTCCGTCGCCGCTTCCCCCTTCCAGCCGGAGATGGCAGCCGACCGCGGGGCTTGGTGCGGCTCCTCCGTCACCGAGGACCAGATACAAAAGTTCCACGCCACCCGCATTCTCCCGTCAGAGGAGGAGGTGGCGGGGCGGCTAGCGCCGGCGGGAGAGGTGCCCCCGCACCCCGCGGAGGGGGAGCGGGTTATTTTTCTCTCGCACCTGTCGTGCGGGTTCGCGCTGCCGGTGAATGCCTTCTTCCTCACTTTCATGGCGTTCTTCGAGCTCCGCCTCCACCACCTTGGCGCCAACGCCATCGGAATGCTGGCGCACTTTGTGGCGTTCTGCGAGAGCTACCTCGGGATCCAACCAGATCTCGGGCTCTTTTGCTGGCTCTTCCGAATCTGGCCATAGGTGCAGTTCACATAAGGGCCGCTAGTCTTCTACGGCGGCGCCTCCATCTTCTCCCGCTCACAGACCAGCTATCCCAAGTTTCTTCTACACGACACGGTACGGCTGTGGCAGCAGTCGTACTTCTATGTCAAGAACCGGACCAACGTCGACCGCATCAACCTTCCGGCCTTCCAGGATGTCAAGTCCAGCCGGCTACATTGGGACTTGAAGATCCACGGCGACAAGGCGAAGTCGGATGCGATGCTGAAACGCATGTGCTCCCTCGTCCACTGCCTGCTGACCGGCCTGGACGTCACCCTCAGCCGGATGTCCCGGTTGATGATGCCGTTGTAGCAGCCAGCGCACAAGATGTGCTTCTACTCCGGCCGGCTAGACCCGACCCGGCTGTCGTGCCGCGATCCCCGCTACCATAACCTAAAGGAGTGGGTGTGGACGATCACCAAGGAGCAGCTGCCGGAGGGCTGGAAGTTCAGTCTGGCACCCTACAGCCGGGAGAACCGCGTGCCCCAGGTAGGTCCCTCTAGCCGGATTTTTTCTTTCGCATTTCTTGCCCTTCTTTCTTGTTTTATTCGACTGATCTCTTGTACTCGGCAGATGTTCCCCTGCATCCTTCGAGAGGAGGGTGAGGCTTCCCGTGAGGAGTTCACCCCTGACTTGCCCGAGCCGCGTGCTCGGCGGTCTGGAGAGGAGTCGGCCGGGGACGGGGACGCCTTCCCCAGCCGGAACGACAAGCCGGCTTCCGACCCTCACCCGGAGGTTGACGAGGAGGAGGAGGAGGCTGCGCTGACCACCATCCGGCGCCGCACCCTGCGACGGACGGCGAATCTGGCGGGAGCGGCTCCAGCCATTCCGGCTCCGGCCGGCCTGCCACGGAGGAGCCGGCCAGCCTGCCACGTTAGTCCTCCTCTTCCTTCATCGTCTTTTGCCTGTTCCTTTTCCTCCCTTTGGCTGATTTGCTTTTCTTTCTTCCCGCTCTTCTTCTGTCTTCTTAGCGCGCTGGTTTCCTTTGGAGCCGCGAGCCCGGCTCGAGCACCAACCGGATCGCCGCCTCGGGCTCCGACTGTGTCAGCTAGCGCCCCTCCTTCTTCCGAGGTGCCGCCTCCGCCTCCCCCTCGAGCTGAACCGGCTACCTCAGCCGGATCGGAGGGTCCGCAGCTGGTCGTGGTGGCCCAGCCGGAGGCGGATCCTCAACCGGGTGGCTATTCCGCGGGTGCGTGGGGGGCCGCTACCGGCAAGGAGCTCGTAGTTGTTGGTGACGACAACTCCGACGAGGAGCCGGGGAAGGAGTGGAGGACCGCGGTGGTTGCCGCGAAGGAGTCTTTGGCTGTCAACGCCGTAGATGACGATGCTTCCTTTGCCGCCTCGCTGACGGATCTCGCCGCCACCCTCAAACTGGCGGTGAAGGAGATCCGGCCGCTGGAGGCCGCAACTGGCAGGAACCGGTCCCTGGAGCAGAAGCTCGCTACTGCCAACAGGACTTCCCAGAGTAAGTTTGCTTCATCCGGTTTCTCTCATTTTTTTACTGATAGCCTGTTTTGTCGCAGCCATCGTTGTGTGCGCTCAGCGCGAGATCGATCGCTTAAACAGAGCGAACGATCGGCTGAGCAAGTCTAACTCTACTCTGTGGCTGCAGGACAAGGATTGGCACGCGAGGGTAGACGGCCTGGAGGCCACTATCAAGGAGCGCGACGCCTTGCTCACCAGCCAGACCGAGGCATTCAATCTTCTTGAGGCCCAGAACAAGGACCAAGAGAAGGAAATCAAACGGTTGGTGATGAAGGAGAAGGCTCTGGTGGCGGAGCTGATGCAGGTTGGCCACACGTCTAAGGGTAAGTTCCTGTTCTCCGCCTTCTTTTCTTTCCGGATCCGGTAGCCGGATCTGACTCTCTTTTCTGACAGTATTTTATCCCGACATAGACCTGCTGGCGTACAAAAAGCTGCAGGAGAACTGGCCGGGTGCACAGCCGACGACTCAGGAGCTCGTCGTCCTTCTTGGCAAAGAAGCTGCCAAGCTCCGTCAAGCAGCACCAGACGTCTTCTCCTTTCTGTGGCCGGATTCCCTGGTTCCAGAGACGATGG
Source organism: Avena eriantha (assembly GCA_910589775.1). Classification (NCBI taxonomy): domain Eukaryota; kingdom Viridiplantae; phylum Streptophyta; class Magnoliopsida; order Poales; family Poaceae; genus Avena; species Avena eriantha. The sequence continues at coordinate 323,734,398 of OU342744.1, forward strand.
CGCAGCTGTGGTGGACCTGCTGAGGGACTTGGCGGATCGAGCCGGGGCGGAGATGGCTCTGGCCCTCATGCTCTCCTGGTACAAGGACGCCCGCGTCGAGAAGATCGACGGGGGCTTCCGTGCCGGCGCCGAACTTACCGCCATTCGCCAGGCCCATCTAGATCTCCGGGGATCCGCCATCAAGATCGCCGACTACGTGGACCCCGACGAGGTGCTCACCGACTCGGAGTCTATTGGCACTCCTGATGTGGAAGGCCCGACGCAACCGCTTGCGGGCGCCGGAATCGGATCGAGCACCGCGCCTCCTCCTCCGCCTGAAGCTTCTGTCAGCCAAGATGCTCCTCACGGCAAGGGTCCTGCCGCTTAGCCATTGCCCCGGGATGCCGGGTGTATTTGTCTTACTTTAGTTCTGTTTGAAACTTGTCTGTCTGTACCGGCTGTCTCTAACACCGGGTAAACTTATGGGAGCCTTGCCTCCTTTTTCCTTTGCCTGTTAATATTGAGCTTTCTTGAGTTTCCTTCAACTTGTGTGCTTTGAATTTTATTTCAACATTTTTCCTGTTGACTTTATCCGGCTTACTTCGTCCGGCTGCACACCTTTAGCCGGAGGAACTGCACCTCCAGTGGGGGCGCGCTAGAGCACCCACTGGGTGTAGCCCCCGAGATTCGTAGTAGCTGGCGTAAACAGGTGCTTCGAATCTTCCTTCTTTTTCCCAAGTTTTCTAATTTTATCCGACTAGACTCGTCTTAGTCGGTTCCTTTCGCTTGCTGACCACCTTCCGCCGGGGAACTAACATTCCAGTGTGGGCGCGCGAGCGCACCCACTAGGTGTAGCCCCCGAGATTCGGAGTAGCTGGCGTAGCCAGGTGCTTCGAATCTTTCTTGCCTTCTCTTGCTCCTGCCCTTGCCCTCACCTGGGCTCCGAACAGCCAGCTAAACGCCCTTAGCCGGTCGGGAACTACAAGATTCCACTGGGGGCACACGAGCGCACCTAGTGGGTGTAGCCCCCGAGATTCGGAGCGCTTGATGAAGGCAAGGACTTCGAATATTCTTCTCCTTTCCTTCCTGAATTCTGACTCGAGGTAGTCGAACAAAAACATGCATACGCATACACATACATCCTCACAGGTTAATAGGTTAGTCTGCCAAATTGTAGCCAGAAAACAGACTTGTTTTTTGGAAAACTAGCTTGTGCCTCTCTGGACACCTAGTCGCTTTCCCATGTGCTCTGCTGTTTTCGCTGCGTCCTTGCCGGGCAGCCAGGTTGCGGTCTACAGCCGGAATCGAAGGGGGCTAACAGTACATTGCGCATGGTACTAACGGCTTAGTACCCGGATTGGTTTAAGCTAGTTGCAAGGCTGGGACGCCCGATCTGTCGCGTCTCATCCCTGTTTTTCGTGTGGGATGCCTCGGGCTTTTGCTCTTGCTAGCCGGACAGCCCGGTTGCGGTCTGTAGCTGAGACGAAGAGTGGGCCTCTGACATCGTCGCACACTACTCAGTCGGTTCGTTGATTTAGCAGACCGGGCCAGCTGGCAAGCCCCTGGTAGGGGTTGACGGAGCCGGAAAACGTAACCGGAAAAATAGATGCGAACACATTTATAGCAAGGAGCCCCCAAGCATCTTGTAGGGGTCTGCATTTTCATTCATAGGGTTTGCGGGATACATACACTGTCTGGAGACTAGGTGTAAAACGACCGCAACAAGGCCGCGTTCCAGGGACGGTCGGTTTGCTCGTCTGATTTGTCCATCTTGTTCTTGCGCGGCTGCTGCGCGTCGATGAGGTAGTAGGAGTCGTTGGGCAGCGCCTGGCTGATGATGAAGGGGCCCTCCCAAGGTGGCGATAGCTTGTGCATGCCCTTCGTGTCTTGCACCAGCCGGAGAACCAGGTCGCCCTCACGGAACGCGACTGGGCGGATCCGGCCCGAATGGTAGCGACACAGTCGTTGCTGGTATAGGGCTGGCCTGGACAGAGCCAGGTCGCGGGCCTCCCTAGGAGGTCCACTCCGTCGTCCCGCGCCTGCTGGTTGGCCTTTTCGTCATATAGGAGCTTGCGTGGTGAGTCGAACTCGATGTCTGCAGAGAGGATGGCTTCCGATCCGTAGACCAGGAAGAACGGGGTGTAGCCGGTTGATCTATTCGGTGTGGTGCGGAGGCTCCATAGCAAAGCTGGAAGCTCCTCGATCCAGCATCCGGGTGACCGCTCCAATGGCTCGATGAGACGCGGCTTGATACCGGCTAGTACCAAGCCGTTTTCTCTTTCGATTTGCCCGTTGGACTGTGGGTGCGCGACGGAGGCGAGGTCCAGCCAGATGCCCTTGGCGAAGTTCGTGCCGTTGTCGGTGATGATGCTGTTGGGGTAGCCGAAGTGGTTGATGATGTCGGTGAAGAAGGTGACAACCGTCACACCGTCCAGCTTCCGGATAGGCTTGGCCTCGATCCACTTCGTGAATTTGTCCACCGCCACCAGCAGATGGGTCATGCCCGCGCGTGCTCGCTTGAAGGGACCGACCATGTCGAGGCCCCAAACCGCGAAGGTCTAGGTGATTGGTATGGTCTTGAGTACTAACGTTGGCATGTGCCTAAGCTGCCCGAAGCGCTGGCACCCATTGCACAGCGGACGAGCTGCTCAGCGTCCTCGAGGGCGGTGGGCCAATAGAAACCATGGCGAAACGCCTTGGCGACTATCGCCCTTGACGAAGCGTGATGCCCGCACTCGCCCTAGTGGATGTCCTTGAGTAGCCGGTAGCCCGTGTCCGCACCGACACACCTTTGGAAAATGCCGGATACGCTGCGCTTGTACAATTCGCCGTTGATGATGGTGTACGTGTGCGCGCGGTGCTGAATTTGCCTGGCTTCCACCTCATCATCCGGAAGTTCTCCATTGGCGATGTAGTTCATGAAGGGCTGTGCCCAGGATGACACTTCCCGAATGACGAGAATGATCCTGCTCTCCGGTTGACGGATGTCGGGGGGTCATCCAGATGGCGTGTCCAGGACGGTAGCCCCCGAGCCGTTTGGCGAGCCGATAGCCCTCGGGTCTTGCGAACCGGAGGGTATTGCCTTGCCAGAGTTGGTCCGGGTCTTCTTCTTTGGCGGCTCTGCCGGCTCCGCTTCTTCTGCTCCGTTGGCCGGAGCGCTTCCTGCCTAGATGATGGAGTCTGACTCTGGTGAAGAGTTGATGGAGGGTTTACGCAGGTGTTCCAAGGAAACCCCTGGTGGGATTGCCTGCCTGGTGGATCCAATTCAGGTGAGCGAATCGGCTGCCTCGTTGTTGGCGCGGGGGACGTGATGGAATTCGCATCCGTCGAAGGAGGCGCTGAGCTTCTGGATGTGGAACCGGTAGAGGGACATGTTTGCATCTCTGGCCTCCCACTCTCCGGATACTTGCTGCACCACCAGATCCGAATCACCGAACCAAAGGATCCGGTTCACACCGATCTCTTTGGCTAGCTGGAGTCCATGCGCCAGTGCCTCGTATTCGCCTACGTTGTTGGAGGCCATGAAGTGGATCTGCAGCACGTACTCTAGCCGGTCTCCCTTGGGCGAGGTGAGCACGATGCCAGCTCCCAAGCCCCCGAGCATCTTCTACCTATCGAAGTGCATCTTCTAGTGGTCCGAATCCGCAACTGGTGGGAGATACTGGGTTTCAGCCCAGTCGACAAGGAAATCCGCCAATGCCTGTGATTTGATCGTGAGCCGAGGCTCGTACTGGATGGAGTAGGCGGCAAGCTCGATGGCCCACTTGGCGACTCGGCCGGTGGCGTCCTTGTTGCCGATGATTTCCGAAAGGGGTGTGGTGCACACGACCTTAATCAGATGCTCCTGGAAGTAGTGCTTGAGCCTTTTGCATGCTAGGTATACGCCGTAGCACATCTTCTAGTAGTGGGGGTACTTCTGATTGGAGAGGAAGAGAACCTTGCTGAGGTAGTAGACGGGCCTCTGAACCGGCTGAGCCTGGCCTTCCTCGAGGCGCTGCACCACCAGGACGACGCTGGCAACCCGGCTGATGGCTGCTATATAGAGCAACATCGGCTCCTTGCTAGCCGGCGTTGTGGATAGCATGCGCTTGAGGTCGTGGAATGCGGCGTCTGCTTGCGAAGTCCAAGAGAACTTGTCCGTCTTCTTCATCAGCTGGTACAACGGGAGTGCCTTCTCCCCCAGCCGACTGACGAAACGGCTAAGGGAGGCCAGACATCCGATGAACTTTTGTACTCCAAGCAGGCTCCTAGGCAGCTGCATCCTCTCGATGGCCGCAATCTTCTCCGTATTTTCCTCGATGCCCCGTTGTGATACGAGGAAGCCGAGGAGCTGACCGGATGGCACTCCGAAGACGCACTTCTCCGGGTTCAGCTTCATCTGGTACTGGCGGAGGTTGCCAAATGTCTCTCCTAGATCTTCGAGGAGGGTGCACTTCTCCTTGATCTTGATGACCACATCGTCCCCGTAAGCATGCACGTTTCGGCCTATCTGCAATTGCAAGAACTTCTGCATGCAGCGCTGATAGGTAGGGCCTGCATTCTTTAGACCGAAAGGCATGGTTATGTAGCAGAAAGCGCCATAGGGGGTGATAAATGATGTCTTAATCTGATCAGCTGGGTTTAGCCGGATCTGATTGTAACCGGAATACAAATCTAGAAAAGACAACAAATCACAGCCGGCCATAGAACCGATGACTTGATCGATACAGGGCAAGGCGAAGGGGTCTTTCGGGCACGCCTTGTTCAGGCTAGTGTAGTCGATACACATGCGCCAGGTCTTGTTCTTCTTCAGCACTAGGACTGGGTTCGCCCACCAGTCCGGGTGGTACACTTCCATGATGAACCTGGCCGCAAGGAGCCGGGTGATCTCGTCACCGATTATCTTCCTTTTCTCCTCTGCGAACCGGCGCAGAGGTTGCTTGACCGGCTTGGCATTTGGCCGCATGTGAAGTGAGTGCTCGGCGAACTCCCTCGGCACACCCGGCATGTCCTTGGGGGACCACGCAAAGATGTCCCGATTCTCATGGAGGAAGTCGACGAGCGCGCCTTCCTATTTGCTGTCCAAGCCGGCACCAATGGTGACGAATTTAGTCGGGTCGGAGGGGTCGAGCAGGATCCTCTTTGTCTCCTTTGCTGGCTGGAAAGCTCCTTCTCCAGCCGGTTTGCTTCTAGCCGGCATGTCCTGCTGGGCCATGGCCACATTGCGCATGATCACGCGCTTCTCCTCGGCTATGATGAGGGCCTCTGCCAGTTTGGAACCGGCTGAGGTGCACTCTATCGACCGCTTGAAGAAGCCGGCGACAGTGATCACGCCGTTGGGTCCTGGCATCTTCGTCTTGAGGTACGCGTAGTGGGGGACGGCCATGAACTTGGCGAGGGCGGGGCGCCCGAGGAGAGCATGATAGGAGCTCGTCAGGTTTACCACCTCGAACCAGATCGGTTCGCGACGGAAGTTCTCCTCGGTCCCGAAGATGACGTCCAGCTGGATTTTACCCAGCGGGGCGCAAGCTGGCCCCGGCAGTACGCCGTGGAACGTTGTGGTAGTCAGGCACAGGTCATATTCGCGAATGCCCAGCTTCTCCAGCGAGGACTGGTAGAGGAGGTTGAGGTTGCTGCCTCCGTCGATGAGGACGCGCGAGACTCGATAGGTGCGCGCGTTGGAGACGATGAGGGGGTCGAGAACCATGGCGTAGCCCCCGGGAGTCGGCAGATGCTCCGGCTGGTCTGCGCAGCTCCAGGTGATGGGGGTTTCCGACCAGTTCAGGTACTGGGGGGACTGGAGAGATGATGGCGTTGACCTCCTTGGAGCGTCGCCTGCGGCCATGCTTGTCTTCCAGCTCTGTCTCGAAGATGTGGTAGGCGACGTGCGGCTGGGGGTAGACGTTGTTGTTGTTGCCGCCGTTACCATCATTGCCGGCTCCCCTAGCCGGTGGTGGTGGTCCACCGGGAGGAGGCGGGGGAGACAAGGTTGGTTACCCTGGTCTTTTAGCTGGTGGGTCTAGCTGCAATTCTGAGTGGTATGCGTAGCCAGTTTGAAGGGACCGCTGTGCCACTTGCACGGGCCGTCAAACATCTGGTCGAAGGTGAGCCGTGGCTTCTGCCTCCTTGCCTTGTTAGCCGGCGCATCGGGCGCGCCCTCCACAGCATTGACCTGCCGCACGTGGTAGCGGGGCTTCTTCTTTCTGGCTTGGTGGTCCCCATGGAATCAGTTGTCATTGCCGTGGCGCCTGGAGGATCCGGCTTCGCCGGCCGGATTGCTTGGATGTTCGCGAGCCGGCTCCGTGGGAGTCGGACGCCCATCAGCATTTACTCGGAGGGGCTTCTTCATGGCAGCATCCGCTGTGGCATACTGGTCCACAACCGTCATGATCTCCACCATGGTTTTCGGCTCGTCACACAGTAGCCGGTGGCGAAGCATGGTGCCTTCTCGGCAACCCTCGATGAAGAAACTGATGGCCTGGCTCTCCAGGATGCCCTCGCAAGTATTACGCAGCTCCGTCCACTTGGCGACGTACTCGCGGTCCGTCTCGCGGTCACCCTGGACGCACAAGGCCAGGTCGCGTGGGCGCCCCGGACGCTTGTACGTGCCGTTGAAGTTGCAGACGAACACCTTCTCGAAGTCTGGCCAGGCGTTGATGCTATTGGGCGCAAGGCTGTGGAGCCACGTCCTTGCCGACCCGATTAGCATGAGGGGGACGTAGCGCACGGCAGTGCGCTTGTTCCCATGGGCGATGCCGACTGCCGTAGCGTAGTCGGTCAGCCAATCTTCCGGCTTCATACTGCTGTCGTACTTGGGGGTGTGCCTGGGAAGGGATAACTTATCCGGGAACGTCTCATTCCCATGGATGCGGGGTCCGAAACAAACCGGGCTGGTAGAATCTTCTTCCTCCGTGACGCGCACTTGGGAGAGAAGCTCCATGCGGTCACGGGCATCCGGACAATCCGGGTTGGGCGCTCCCACCCGGCCCGAGAGATGGGAACCGGCTGGTCTAGGCGCTCCGGTTGGTGGAGGAGGAGGCGGCAGGTTGCTGTTCACCGTCTGCTCCTGGCGCGGCTGGCCCCTGTTGCTAGAGCTGCAACGCCTGCTGCAGGCCTTAGCTGGCTGAGGGGAGGACGCCTGCTGCGTGTCGCGCGGCGCGCCCCTGCTGTTGGCAGGCAGCTTGCTCCCCCTGGAGTAGCTGGGGTCCTCCTGCATCTGCCGGTTGGCATCAGCCTGCTCGTCCGCGATGCAGAGGAGCTCCTGCACGCGAGCGTGCTGGCGGGCTCGCTCCTCGCCCTCCAGATTGGGCAGTTCTTCTGCCGCGGCTCGTGCCGTGCGCAGGTTCTTGATAGGCGTGCTGTAGGTGGGCCAGATGAGGGTGGGTGCAGGAACCAGCTCCCCATCCTTTTCCATCCTACCGCCTAGCTCGCCGCCCCGGCTCGGCTCCGCGGTAGCCGGAGTGAAGCAGTGCGCACGGTCGTACTCGTGCCGGGTGATCTCGAGTTGCTTGCGGGTAGCTGCCAGCTCCATGGCCTCCTGGAGGAGGATCTGTCTCTCCATGGCGAAGTTGGCCTCCGCCTCCTCCGGGTTATCCCCGAGGTTAACCGGTGATAGGAGCCGATCAATGGTGTCCTCCACCGGGTTCCGAGGCTGCGGAGGGGCGAAAGTTCCAACCTCGTCCGCGCCTCCCTCCCGCGGCTGGCGGGGGTGAGAGCTGGAGCCGGCCATCATGAGCTCCACGCCGCGGGGCACGGCGGAGGCGCTGCCGCCCGGATGCGGAAGCTCCGCGATAGAGACGATCTCCCTAGGCAAACGCTCCGGAAAAGCGGTGACATAGACGGGGAGGTCGCCGAATAGCAGGACGGTGCCGTTCGCTGGGAGGGTGGCTCCGGCGAAGCAGGAAGCGTTGTCGATGACGCAGTCAAATTTCCCTAGCGTGAGCACCAGGCCAGAGGCCACGCGCTCACCGGCTGAAGTGCGGGGTCCCGTGCGGAACGTGACTCCGGTCGAAGCCATCTTGCCCCATGGTGGGCGCCAACTGTCGTTGTATTGGCAACGACAGTACCTAAACAGGTTAGATAGATGTGTGGGGACTAGCAGGGAAGCTATCGACGGCGTTTGCAGGTGGGATTGGATACAAGCGAGCGTAGCTGGACGCAGGAAGTACCTAGGTTCGGAGCCATCGTGGTGAGGTAAAACTCCTACTCATACCGGATCTGACTATGGGGATATACGAACTACAAGTGCTCCGTGAGCTGTATTCTCTAGCTACTGCCTTAAATGCATTGAGACCAACCCTTTCTACTGAGGCCTTGCCACTCCTTATATAGGCAGAGAGGCAACGGTCTCACTAGCTAGTCCGACTAGCGGGCCCCATAGGCGTGTCCTAGCCGGCTGGTCATCCACAGTGTCTGGTATGGTATGTCGCATCGGAGTACGAGTGGTATGGCTATCGTAGGCACAGTGGACGCCATTCGATCATGTCGTCAGCACCAGACCACTGTTCCCGTGTCATCCCCGCAAAGTCTTCAGTATGGCCGAGTAATGGCAGGTCTTGTCATCGTACAGGGCATACCGTGCACTGATACGCACGTCGTCCTGTCTCCTTGATTGGTTCCGACTACGGCGACGTAGCCGGTTGCTTCTTGTTGATCTGGCTACCGCGCTATAGCCGGTCTGGCTTGCTTTGTCCGGCTGCCTCTGGCCAGCCGGACACCATCCGACTGTCTTTGTTTCTTGTCCGGTTGGGGTATCTGGGGATCATCCCCCCGACAATGCTAAAAAGAACTCATGGGGAGTATTAATGATGTTCTTATTATGGTTAACAATACCGATGTCCCTGTTGATTTCTATATGTTGGATGTTGAATGCAATGCTTGTTGTCCTATTACCTTGGGAAGACCTTTTCTTAGCATAGTTGGTGCTATTATCGATATGAACGAAGGCACCATTAAATTTCAACTCCTACTTAATAAAGGTATAGAATACTTCCCTAGGAAGAGAAATAAGATACATTTTGCGTCTCCTATTAAAAAGAAATTTGGTCTTAATGCTTCTTCATTTGAAAATACTTGAATCTTGTTTCATATGCCTAGCTCAAAGGGGTTAAAGAAAAACACTAATTGGGAGATAACCCAAATTTCTATTCAGTATCTTTTTCTTTTGTTGAGTCTTGGAAGTTATTACTTCTGTAATAACCTCTCCTTATCCTTTTTGTGTGGTTTTTGTGTTAAGAATAACCTCTAATGAGACAGAAGTAAGACTTGGGAAAGTTGCTGTCCCGAAACCGATTTTTGTGCTCCACTGTAAAAATTAGTGAAACATCTCTAAACGTCTGATTGAGTTGTAATTTTGTATGCTTCTGGCCCAGGTTAGTATCTAACTTTCGTTAGTTCGGCACGTTTCCGTTTGAGCAACAGAAGGTCTTCGAAAAACTTGGGTTTTACCTGCTGGTCTGTTTTGACAGATTTCTGCCATTATTTGCATTTGCCTCTTAATCTCTTTCTCCTTGAGTTCTCTTTCATCACGTGAGCTTTTAGAAGGAATTTATATAGTATCTTGTGTTTTAATGGAAGTTTTACTTGTGATGAAACTAAGCCATAGGGCCAATTATCTTGAATACACTAATGTTGCTAATGAGGATTGTGTGATGTTTTGTATGAAGGAAAAATTTCAAGTGTAGGGGAAGAATAATGTGATAAGATGAAGTATGGACAAAATCTCAAGCTTGGGGATGCCACGCGTGTCACCCCAAGAAATATTCAAAAAGTACAAGCGTCAAAGCTTGGGGATGCCCAAGGCATCCCCTTCTTCATCAATTAAAAATCTCAGGTGTTCTTCCAAACACTTCATTTTTATTGTTTCTTGCACAATTGTGTTGTTCTTGGAGCGTATTTGTTTTTTCTTTTAGTTTTGTTTTGTTTGGATTGATTAAATAAATTTGATATACCCCTGCATTCATATATGGTATTTTAAATAAGTTGATTGGTGTTGGAAAAGAGTAGGAAAGTTCATGCTTATAAGTGGTACAAAAAGAGTTTTGTTTTGACTGTGGCATAGACTTTATCATGTCATGTTTGATATTGCTTTGACTTTATTATTTATGTAGTATGACTTGTTCCAAACAATTGAGATTTCATAATGTGCCTTGAAAGAATCATCCGTTGTTTTAGCATACAAAAGCATAATATTGTGGTATTATCCTTCGATGCTTTATTTGGGTTGACTTGGCACATGCTTACACCATGTTAAGACTATGTATCAGTCACCTTAGCCTCTATGATCATTTAGTTTTTTGACTTGTAATATCACTTTATGCTTTAAAGTAATAATGTTTTGTCACTTCGCATGATTATGGCCATTAGTGCTCTCTTAGTTGGTCGCCCCCAGTCTTTTGCTAAGCCTCCGCATGTACTAAGTATGAGTTCCACTCATGCATCCAACTCCTAAGAAAACCAAGTTATTTCAAAGAGTCCACTATAAATTCCTATGAATGGTGTGTTACACCATTACAAGTATATTCATGCTTTTATCTACCCTTTGAAATTATTATGTGAAAATTAGTGATTAAGGCTCTCACGAACTTGATGGCACACTTTACTTTCTTGCACTTAATAAACTTGAACCATTGCGTCCATCTATGTTGCGTATATGCTTGCACTTTATCAGTTGAGAATTAGCAGAACCATGTTGTCATGTGGAACATTTTCAACATTGCACTTATTCTTCGGTTGATATCATGTTCTTTTTTTATGGATCCCGGCGGTGTGAAATAAAAGGGGAGCTTGTAAGCTCATGGAGTTTGTATATGTGTTAGAGAAACACCTGGGCGGCTAGCCTAAGACATGCATAATCATGGTGGAAACTTGCAGCATAACCATAGTGAACATTCTGTGAAGTATCCTCAATAAAAACCTATGCAAATAGCAAATTAAAAGATCGCTGAGATGCTCATTGTCTGTTGCCTTGTCATTTTGATATGGGATAGCTCCTGTATCATGGGGCAAGGGGTACCCTGTTGGAGGTTCTCCATGATACACATGTACTTACAATGACAAGAACTTACTTGTGACTAAAGTTGAGTAGCATGAGGTCCGAGACTTGTAGGCAAGGGGCATGAGATCAAGGGGCATGAGATTTTCGACTTATAACTTGCAAGCATATCCGCATATTTGTTCACTTTAACCTTAATCACCTAAAAGATGCTTATGATAGGGGTAATGAGAGCTGAAAGCTAATAAGTACCATAATTTTTGGAAGCTCTTTATGAAACTTGAAATCTCTTCACTTTTACTTTTATGTTGAGTCTCCATCTTCTATCTTTATGCACCAATTGAGAGAGCATAGTGACCATTCTAAGTTTAATGTGCATTGTTCCAAAACTTGTTGATTGATTCATAACTGTGATATTGCTTGTTCTTAAATTATTTGTATCTAGTCACCCTTATGAACTTTGAAGGTGTCCTATGCATTTATGTTTTGCTATATCATGAAGGGGAAGATGAATACCATTCTTATTATGTTTTTTATATATGTGAAACAAACAAATGGCTTTTAATGCATTGTTATTCATGAATCTTTTGTTTGTACCTTTTTCATGTTACAACATAGTTGCTATGTCTTATTGTTAGAACTCTTTCTTTTATGTTCATGATTAGAGTACTTTGATCACAACTATCAATGCTTTACAAATATGATGCTGCATGTCACCTCAAAAATTATTCTTTTTATCACTTACCTACTCAAGGACGAGCAGGAGTTAAGCTTGGGGATCTTGATACGTCATAAACGTATCTATAATTTTTGATGTTCCATGCTAGATTAGTATCTACTTTCTTATGTTTTGTTCACACTTTGAGGTATTTTTATACATTTTCTGGGACTAACCTATTAACGAGATCCCACAGTGCCAGTTGCCTGTTTTCTGCTGTTTTTGGTTTCAGAAAAGCTAGTAAGGAAATATTCTTGAAATTGGACGGGACAAAAGCCAAAGTCAGTATTTTACCCGAAGCAATACGGAGTCCAGAAGGGAGACGAAGTGGCGCACTAGGGTGGCCACACCTGGAGGTTGTGCGGCCTAGGGGGGAACCAGGGGTGTGGGCCCCTAGTGCTCCATCGACCTTGCCCCTTCGCCTATAAAATCCACCTAGGACGAAACCCCTAAGGACCCGATCAAAATTCCATGAAAGAGTCTGTAGCCGCCGTCATCTCCATCCCCAGATCAGGAGGGATCTGAAGCTCTTCCCGCACCCTGCCGGAGGAGAGAGATCAAACTGGAGGCCTTCTTCATCGCCATGCCTGCCTCTGGTGTGATGCGTGAGTAGTCCATCCTTGGACTATGGGTCCATGTAGTAGCTAGATGGTTGGTTCTCCTCCTTTGTTCTATCATGTTTAGATCTTGTGAGCTCCGTTCATGATCAAGATCATCTATTAGTAATCTTACATGTTGTGTTTGCAGGGATCCTATGGATATTGAGATGTTATTTCAGATTGATTATTGATTCTATCATGTCTATGTTATGTGTGATCTTGCATGCTCTCCGTTGTTTGTAACTATCTTGGCCACGTAGATGCTTGCAACTCCAAGAGGGAATATTTATGCTAGATAGTGGGTTCATGCCTCTAGTAATTTGGGGAAGTGACAGAAATCTCTAAGGTTGTAGATGTGCTGTTGCTACTAGGGAGAAAACACCAACCCTTTGTCCATGGGGCAATCATATTGTTTACTTTACACACTTTGCTTAATGCAATTATCTGTTGCTTGCAACTTAATACTGGAAGGGGTTGAGATGATAACCTGAAGGTCGATTATTAGTCATAGATGTAGTTGGATTATGGTCTATGTATAATGTTCTAATGCCCAATCAAATCTCATAGGAGCCAAGATGTCTAGTATATGCATTGTATGCTTTCTCGAATCTGTCAATTTCCCTGCTGTAATTTGTTCACCCAACATGTTATCTATCTTAAGGAGAATCACCTCTAGTGAACTATGGACCCTAGTCCATGCTTTTACTATTTGTTTTCAGCAAAACCGGTGAGATTGACAACCTCACTGTAAGTTGGGAGCAAAGTTCTGTGGTTGTGTTGTACAGGATGCAAGTTGCTAGCAACACCTTGCAATTGTTTTCTTGCTCCTACTAGTTCGATAACCTTGGTTTCATAACTAAGGGAAAGCTTTCTACTGTGCTCATCATACCTTCCTCTTGGGGTTCCCAACGAGCTCTACATTTTGAGCCATCACTTGCTGATTTTGCTCCGCTCACCATGTTGATCAGTTGGCTGAGTTGAGTGCTAAACAGGATGATTCCTGGTGGTGTGCGAAGGACAGTGTGTTCTTGAGGTGGTACTATGGTTAAGTACTGCTGTTGAGAAAAACTAGTAAATGTTGAAGTGTGTAAATGTAGATGTGTACTAGTAGCTATGCTACAGCTGGCTCTCCTGTGCATTTCCTAGTCTGGCTGTGGTGTTGACAACACACCACTTCATGCTATTGTGTAAGCTGCTTGCAAGCGGGTCCTTTGGGTTCAAGTTTCCACCCCCATATATTTTCTTAGAGATGAGATCAAAGAGTGATGGAGACTTATGGTTGCCTATCATTCTTGATATTTGCTAAGCTTGTCCCTTTTCAAGAATAGTCATTTGAGCTGATTAGTGCTAAACTTGACTAACATTTATAGTTGGCACTCTTTGTTTTAAATTTAACTTAGCTAGAGATAGAGGGTATTATAGCTTGCCTCTCACCTCCTTCTATTTAATGGATCAAATATATATACCTGTAGCCTTGCCCCACATATACCTCTCTCTATTTCAATTGTATAGAAAAATCTGATCCAAGTCCTAAGTGTGGCCTAGATTTGGTAATGCCCTCTAGATCTAAGTTGTGGAATTTAGGAGTACTGCCTAAATTCCATAGCTAAGTTAATAAATTAAATTTCCACACCAATTGTTGGGCAAATATTTTAATAATAACAACTATTTATTTTTGTGTTTTGCTTACTATGCAAGAAAAAACAATCTGAAGAAAAGAAGGGATAGAGAAAATAAGAAGTAGATATGAACCTAGTTTATGGTTTTTCTTTTGTCATTTTTTAATTTTATTTATTTTTATTCCCAAGTGTAAAGACACTGTAATACTATATAATATGTAAGAAAGACCTTCTTATTTGATTATTATAATCATTTCCTTTTATTGAATTATTTCTATTTATTTAATTGCAATAGTGATTGTATTATCATATTATATTATAGAATAATTCAGTTCCCTTTCTTTTTTACTTAAATACTTATGATTATTTGTATAATCATAAACCATATCTTAAATATGTATTTATAATTGTAATACAATTACCATTTATAATTCTATTTCAAATTCTTTTAGAATTCAAATATACCTTTTGAATTTGAATTTGAATTTCTTTCCCTCAAACACAAAGATATAGTAGAGGTCATGCCGAAATCTGTCGCACTTGCCCAGATGCTTCCATCAGAACAAGAGAGATCTTGATCCCTCTACACTCTTTTAGTTTTGCGCGAAAATTTCCTAGATTTTCTTATGCATGAATTCAATTCACACACATGTGTCCTCACTATTTCTAGGTGATAATCCTAGGGTGTTACAGTCTCTCCCCTTAAACTCAACTTCATCCCTGAAGTTCGTACTCTCTTATGTTTCGTAAGGTAGGACTGACTTCTTCAGACCCTAGTAGTTCTTTTAATCCATGATGGAGATAATTGGTGTATCTTCATTCATACTTTTCCTTGAATCCTCTTCTATCTTGACAATGGGAAACTGTCCATTCTTTTTGAAATAGGGATTTCTTTGAGTTCAACACTCCTACCCTAATCAGGTAGTTTTGAATGTCTAATGATTAAGACATCTGTTTGAAAAAGGTTTCAGTTCTAAAAAGACTTGTCTAGAATAAGATATAGATATAGACTTCGGCTAACTATAACCTTAGCTATCATACTTACCTATTTATGGTATACTTAGCCCTTTATGGCTTAGTTATTATGAATATTTTGGAATCATTTAGTCCAAACCACTTGTAGCTTCGTATTCCTCATTACCGGTCTACTTTGGTACTCCCTCCATCCCAAGGCTTCAGGCGTATAATTTTTTTGAAAAGTCAAGCTACAGAAAGTTTAACCAAACTTTTTGAAAAAACTATCAAGAACTATGATATTATATAGAAACCACGTGAAAATATGTTTCATGATGTATACATGGGTATATATTTCATATTGTAAATATTAATATTTTTTTCTAAAAACTTGGTCAAACTTTACATAGTTTGACATTTTCAAAAAATTATATGCCTTAAGCCTTGGGACGGATGTAGTACTTTGTATCCACTTTAGAGTACTTCAATCAATGTTTACCTTCTATTTGGGTTTTTGAGGTTAAACTACCTATTCTTTTCCGAGATATTAATTTTATTATGATTCAACAGGTTTCTTAACCACTTCTTTATTAATCCTCCAACCTCCTTTTATTGCTAAGCCGAAGGTCTTCCTCATACTATATTGAGGTATAAACTCAATTTCCCTAATATCATACTCACTACCTTCTTAGGGACAACTTAAGAGTTGTTTCCCTTTTGAACTAGGCTTCTAGGTGAACCTATTTTATCTTCTTCAATCTTCCATCCATACATACTCTCGGGAGTACCTTTATCATGTTGCCTTCTTATAACCTTCTGAAACTAAGGCTTAATGTTGTCATAGTTTAGTACTTTTCCAACCTTTACTCGGAGAGTCAGATAACAATACTACCATGTTACTATTTACTCTCCCCCTAGATCTTCATGCAGTATGGCTGTGGTAGTAGGAGGGCTCCATGAGAGGTTCTTTTCAAAAATAGTTCCTCTTGTAGATATAGCATCTACATATCTTTGTTGAAAACTTTTGTAAAACATTTTGAAAAGTTAAAAAAAAGCACTAGGATTGGGTCACCCATTCGTTTATTCCTTCTGGTCATCTCATGACCAACTCCTTTCCTTCCCTTCCAAGCATCTCATGGTCAAAACATTTCCAAAGCCTTTGCATTTCCGAAATCCTTTTTGAAAACAAAACCAGCACTGTTCTACAGTAGTTTGTCCAACCGTCCATAACCGCGGACACGACTATTCAAATTTATTTTAAACTCTACAGAGGTTGTACATTTTACCCACACAATTTGATACATCCGCCATGATGACCCCACGGCCCGCTACACGGAGTGTACGGGGAACCGGATAATCAAACATAACCTTTCATTCATCGTCCCTTGTATGGGCACTTTCCCTATGGTCTTAATTCTCCCCGGATGAGTACCAGACTTCCCAAGTCCCGAATCTCCCTACCTCACTTCCTGAATCATTTCCCCTTCCGTACTCCCATAAACCATACCGTCTGCGGGAGCCCCATAGTTTCAGCCAACCTCCGTAGAGACAGTAGAACCCTCCGGGTATGACAACCCCCTAAGTGGAAAGGATCAGGCTTTGAGGGACTTTAACCCCTTTGTATGCGTTATGGCGTAACCCATTCTAAGGAAAACAAACTACTAGTTAAGCCCCGTCCCATACCGGGGTAATTTGGTTGCATGGGTTTAGTTGATATAGCTAAAGCTGCAAAGAACCGGGTGCATTTTTTGTAAACATTTTCTCCTCCCCTTTCCAGCATAATTTGTAAAAAACATTTTTGTTTCTTAAATTTATCTTTGTAGGTCCATCCTCACCAAGGTTTTATCATAAAACATTTTTATAAACCTTTTTCCTGGGTCATCCCATCCTATGGTTTTGCTTGGCTAAAACGGGGTCTCCAAGGGGTATGGTGTTATACACCACTTAGAATACCAGGGGCAAGTATACGTCATCAAAGGGGTTATACTTAGTAGTACAAATGTGTAATGGTTTGGCGGAGCCAAGCCACTACCCGATATAGATCATCATATAGTAAAGCAATTAAGTTTTCATAAAAAGAAGATAAAATATGCCTAAGTAAAACATTAGGACAAGGCTTATGAGTAATAAGGTGGCTTGCTTGATTAGGAATATGGCAATATGTCCCTGGACTTCTTCTTAGAATACCATAATAACCAAAGTAAATAACCATCTTCTTCGGTCTTTGATATAATCACAACTAGTATCGTTAAGGAGCATACATGTTATCAAGAAATACCACTATCAATACAATACAAACAAGCAGCAAAGCAATACATCAGACAAACATATAATACACCACTAGCTTCAGTAGGTTTGGTTAATTTGGAATTTTAGCAAGTCGGATTGCTTTAATTGGATTAGTGGAATTGCTTTTATGATTAGCAATCCAAACTACTTCAATAAGGGTTTTAATCAAGGCCTTTTTTAGTATGATATCAATATGAGAAATGATATTATAAGATAGTTTTTGATAAAACAAGGCTACCAAAATGGTTTCATGATTTTATCAAATTTCTTTCATTAGATATGGATTTTATAGTGGGAATAACCCTAGTTTAGGTGAATAATTCATCAGAAAATATTTAGAGCTCAAATAAATTTGTCCTTAGAGTTTTTGTAGATCTTTGAGTTTTTGATTTTTGAGAGTTAAAATCGCTTTAAAATAATTACCAGAATGCCTTTATGAAAATCCCAAAGTCAAATCTGTAAATCTATCTTGTATTTTAACCAAACAAAATCTATAGACTATTTTGACCCGATTCCAAAATAAAATGGTAGGTATTTCAAATACCATTCTGTAGAGATTGGATTCATCATTTTTGAGGTTGTATAGTTAGTGTAATGATTTATCTAGTGATAATACCCGTTATAGAGGAGTTTAAATCACTAAAACTCATAAAGCCTCAATAATTATTGAGCTTATGGATTTAGATAGATATTTCATTGCGTGTCTTCTGAGAGTTGGAAATTAGTCTAAACAAGTCATACGTTGACCTAGGGAATTTTCTAAAGGCAGAAAAGAAGGGTTTTTGCCATTTTTTCTAGATACAAGCTAGGAGGCCTTTTGGGGTGGGTTAAAGTGGTTAGGCAAGGTATTTACCATAACTTGATGAAGAAACTGGGTTCATGCAAATTGGATCTACCAAACTTTCTGAATGGATTTAATAGTGAATAGGAGACATGTTGGTGTTTAATTCACTACAATTAATCCAGGTATTATTTTGGTCTACTTCTTGTACTGCATGTTGAAGAAAACATGTATGTATATACCAAAAATCAGATCTAGGCAATTCCCAGCAGTTTCCATTTTAGTTTGGATTTAATTTGAGCAAGGATTCAACAGATCTGCCGAAAATTAATAAAAGGATTTGAGAGCCGGTCCTCATTTGAGAGGGAACGTGGATGCATGGTAGCAGGCCGGCCCAACAGGCACCGGGATGGGCGCGGGAGTAAGGTTTGAAGGCCTGACCAACCGGGCCTACCAGTCAATGGTTGTTGGCTGTCAAAGAGGTATCCGTTAATAGTGGGCACCGGATCAAGTGAGATCCTATGGTGCTGGATCATTGTTCACCTATCGATAGTAGGTCAGACGCGGGAACCCTAGGTGTATCTGGGAGGGTGAGGGAGGCTCACCATAGAGCAGGAAGGCGACGTGGAATGGCCGAGACGATGTGGTGCATCGCCGTGAGTCGAACTTGGGGCGCCAAGCTACGGTTGGACACCAGTAAGGTAACAGGCGCTTGCTCGCTCGGCGGAGCTCATCGGAGGTCTCTGGTGGTCGAGGCTCCAGGGTTCCTTAAAGCACGAAGAGTGGAGGATTAGATAGATCTGGACAAGAGAAGTATATGCATGGCAAAACTAAGAAAAGGGAGGGTTAGAGATGAGAGAAAAATGACATACAAGCTTTCATAACCGTGGTGACGTTGTCCTTCATCCGTGCTACAGAGAGGGAGATGACCTTTGAGACTTTAGGGAAAGAGAGGAGTGAGGTAGGGAGTGTATTGGAAGTGGTGACGGGTTCGAGGTGCCCTGGGTTGGCAGCAGGACGACCTTTCCATGCAAGCCCAAGAGGATTCTCTCTCTTTGATTACATGGCAAGAAGGGACAGAGGAAGGGGATCCACTGTCTCGGGTGGTTGCTGGATATATGAGGGAGTAGTGTGAGGCAAAATGGATGGGCAGGGGCATAGGGGAGAGCCTCTAGCCTATTTAACTAGAGAGGGGAGTGTCCAAGGTGGACTAGGCTCATGGGGGAGCTTGATATAGTCCATGTCCTTTCTATTGGTGGCTAGGGGCAGTGGAGAGGTCCTGGGTTGTGGCAGGGGAGCAGAGAGGGAGTGGCGGTGCTACTGCTCACTTTAATACTAGGCTTTTGTTTAAAGGACATGTCTCTCTATTTCCAAACATGTGAGGACATGGGGGCTAGGGTTTTGCTATAGTATTTCTACTATAGAACACGACCATATAGGAGGTAGGGTGCTGTGGGGAAGTATGGGACATGTTTGATGAGGGTTTGGAGAGGTTTTGATTTATGAAGTTGATCTTAGTCAAGTTTTGGCCATATTAGTGACTATGAAGAGAATTCTCCAAACTGATCTTGGTAAATTGAAGTGAAGTTACAGGTAGATAGGTATGATCAATATACACCTCCAGAAATTATTTGGGGTTTTTTCTGAATAGTCTAGATATTTTCTATATTAATTCTCCAAAAAGTGTTGAATGTGTTTTATTGAATTCATATGCAATTTTTGTATTGGACAGAGAAGGTTTTTGGTTTGAGGTTGTCCCAAACATGAAGTTACACCTTGGTGAATTTTACCAAGATTTATGGAACAAGGAAACTATATAAAACATTTATTTCCTCATTTCTGCTAGTTAAGAACATAGGCAAAAATAATTATTAGTACTCTTCAAAAATATTTATTTTTGAAGTGGGAAGATAGAGTATAATACATTGGCATTAAATGAGCATAAAGTTGGAGATGTGTTATGGAGAAAACTAAACTTTCCTTTATAGGGAGAGTTTTTAAGTTTTTGGTAATTAAAGGAATTTAATTGTTTTTGGGCCAAAATAATTATGGAAAACTTTTGGTAAAATTTTATCTTCAATGTAGATGATTCCCACAATATGTATACATCATTTTAAACCATGGGTTATGAATATCAAACTTGATTTTGAAGGAAAACATGGGATAGATGATCTTGGGCAGAGTTAATTTCATACCATCAAAACGTTGTTAGATATTGGAGCTCAGAGATCCCCTAGGGTCATGAGCTATATGGATGTATAGACCAAGTGATGTAGATAACCATGGTACAGAGGGTTGATGTTGATCATGATTCAGCTCTCCAAGAATTTAGGCCAAACATGGAATAAAATAAGAGTGCCAAAACTGATTATCAAATAGCCTTCAAAACCATGTGGGTTTTAGAAGCTCAAAGCTCCAATTGAAACAAGTGATGTATCAGTGGATAGACCTTTATGAGTAGAGCACAATCAAGCAAAGATTTGTTCAAAAGAATATAACATGGAGATGTGAGCTTCTGCTAAAGTAGACTTGTTGATAAGGTTTGCAGAAAATGTTAATTTCTTGCCTGAAAAACCATCAAGACAAGTGGTTCAGGAGTTGATCTAGCCAAGGGAAATAGAGGGCCTTGGTAGTACTTAATATGGTATACAAGATGGTTCAAGTGCATTTCCAAAAATGCACAAGGGTTGGAAATGAGGGAGACTCAAACATGTGATACTGGTAACCTTTTCTAGACTTAGCTAAAATTGGCAGATTTAGTGATTTTGACTAGAATACAAGCGTTCAGGTTTTTGATTGTTTGTAAGGTTCAAAAACATCATAAAATGGATGATTTTGAAGTATAGGTTGAGTAGGATAGATCCATGCATGATCTTGCTCTTCAATGACTTGGAATCTTCTAGAAGAGGATAATTTCTGAAGTGATCTTGTTATGGTTTTAGATGATCCTCTAGTAGCTATAGATCAGATCCAGCTTGGTTACCTTTCTTACGGTTTGTGATCTTAATTTGGCTTGATCCTAGAGGGTGAGCTCCTAGGGTAGCTCATACTACTTCCTAAGCAAACAAGTCAGACAGTAGATCAAGGCAAATCATCAAAGAGCAGATCAAGGCAAATCATCTTATAAGCAAAACAAATATACTACTATGGATACCTCCAAGCCTAGATTGAAGTGGATGGGTATTTTTAAAATGTTGTGTTTTGAAGTAGATGACAGTCCCTTGGTATTTCTACCATGAACTAGAGTTCAAGGTTTTATAAAAGATTTTGGAATACCTAGAGATAAGAGTAGTTGAAAGATCGGTCCTGAAGACATAAGGATATTTTATCTTATAGATCTCCATAGTTTGGTATATAGACGCAACTAAAATATTTAGTGTTGCAAAGGCATCTTGGCTCAGGTTTTTGAAATGCCAGAACATTTGAGAATATGGAAAATAATCCAAGGCAGTTTTGTTAAATAGGTTTTGTCAATTGAGGGTGAGGTAAGAAGTATATCATCTGTTACACATTCAAGTGCATAAGCACAGATAAACAACAAGAAAACACTACATCATTAAACAAGATTTTTTTTGTTCCCCCTGATTTTTTCATTCTAGACAACTAATCAGGGTTGCTGAAATTGGGATGTTATAGACCTTTCTCCCTTAAAAGTATCTCGTTTTGAGATTCGGGAGAGTAAGGTTAGTGGATTTTGTGTCGGGTTAATACAATGTGTTTCAAGATTACTAACTTAAGGGCTTTGTCTTTGGTTGTGGTTACTCTGTCGAGGGATCTGAACTTGAATCTTCTTGGATGCATGGAGAGTTGAGTAGGTTCTAGCCCTGATTGCGTTGGATGATCTTTCTTTTCTTTTCTGAATGGATACCCTGAGGGCTTAGGCTAGACGAACTACCTCTAAGTGGACCTTCACGTCTTATTTTTGTAAGGATAGAATCTATAGCTTGATATCTTCTCAAAGGATCTATGATGTTTTCCTTAAGGGCTTATCGCATCCTAAATAACGTCTTAGGGTCCAAACTCTTAAGGTTGCTCCTAGCGGATGGTTATTCTACTTTTGTGGGAAAGACACAGTCTTCACCCTTAGGAATAAACTAGGGTAGCGCAGAGTTATGTCGGTCCTTCCTTCTTGGAGTCGTCAGATGATGTTTTGAAGACTACCGGCAATCTTCCGCCTAGAGTTAAACCTTCCGATGAAGTTCGTGAAATGTGTCCTATGAGGCTTTTATACTACTTTTATCCGTACATAGCCTATTGGGGTGGTTGAATTTGCAGATCTTTCGGACTAGTTAGCTGATGGGGTTAGCAAATTTGGCGGTCTTCTAGGTGGGTCTTTCGCTAAGGTAGTAGAGGGGCTTCGTAAATCTTTAGTTATTGTCTCATCTAATTGAAGGAGATATGCCCTAGAGATAAATAATAAATAGTTTTTTATTGTCATATCTCCTCGAAACAGGCATATACCCAGCTATATTAATATAGCAACCACGATTTGAGACCGCTGCTGGGCCAGACAGCACAATGCCCAAAAGACACAACAAAAAGAAAACGAAAGAGAAACATAAGAGAAAACAAAGCCGCCGACAGAGGCTCGACGAAAACGAGGGTGACCCGCAACCGTTGCACCCACCGGAGAATATCAACCCCTATCCTAGCCTCTATGAAGTGTCACATATCAAGCATCACCTCCAAGAAGGAAGCAATGGCAATGATGCTTCTGCTCGGACGAGTCCTAGGGTTTCCCCTAATATGCTACGGGAGGTGGGGAAGAGATACACCCGACGCCCTTCAAGAAGGAAAGCGACACCTGCAGGCGTCACCACGTCGGTGTCAAGACGACAAGGATTTCTCCTGACCCCTCAAAAAACCACGCTTCCGGATGCTTTGAAGCTCCACTAGCTCGCCGCCCACCAACACACGCCACCACGGTCTTGAAGTCACCATCGTCGTCTCACCATGACCCATAGAACGAGGCTGGAACAACTAAGACGAAGGAATGCCGGTGAGGGTCGACGGTACAATGACACATGGGAGGGAACTACCTCCACCTCCGGAAGGCGATAGCCAACCGGATGTAGCAGCTGGGACAAACCAGACCCTCACGGGTCTGGCCAAGCTCAAGTACTTGTAAAGCCCCACCGCCAAACTGTAGCAAGGGTATCACCGTCGCCGTCGACCCTAGCACTAGTCCCTACCTCTCCACCCGCCAGTGGATCCACTGCCACCGCAGATCCCCGCCACCAAGCAGCAGCGCGCTCGCTGATTATTGGCTCAACACGCCGAGCTCGTTGGGGAACCCCCAAGAGGAAGGTATGATGAGCACAATAGGAAGTTTTCCCTCAGTTATGAAACCAAGGTTGTCGAACCAGTAGGAGCAAGGAAACACCTCCCATGTGCTGTTTCCAACTTGGAATCCTACACAACACAACCAGAGAACTTTGCCCCCAACTTACAGTAAGGTTGTCAATCTCACCGGTTTTGCTGAAACAAAGGATTAAACGTATTGTGTGGAAGAAAGTAATAGCTTGCAGAAACTAAATAGAAAACAGTAAACAAAAAACAATAAACAGTTGTAGATTGATGGTAAAAGAAAGGACCGGGATCCATAGTTCACTAGTGGTGGTTATCTTGTGTGGAAGAAAGTAATAGCTTGCAGAAACTAAATAGAAAACAGTAAACAAAAACAGTAAACAGTTGTAGATTGATGGTAAAAGAAAGGACCGGGATCCATAGTTCACTAGTGGTGGTTCTCCTTAAGATAGATGACATGTTGGGTGAACAAATTACAACGTGGAAATTGACAAACATGGAGAAAGCATACATGCATATACTAATCATATTGACTCCTATGAGATTTGATTAGGCATTACAACATTATACATAGACTGTAATCCAACTACATCTATGACTAATAATCGACCTTCAGGTTATCATCCGAACCCCCTCCGGTATTAAGTTCCAAGCAACAGATAATTGCATTACGCATTGCGTGTAAAGTAAACAATATGATTGTTCTATGAACAAAGGATTGATGTTTTCTCCATAGTAGCAACATCACATCTATTACCTTAGAGATTTCTATCACTTCCCTAGATTACTAGAGGCATGAACCCACAATCAAGCATAAATACTCCTTCTTGGAGTTGCTAGCATCTACTCGGCCAAGATATCTACTAACAACAGAAGGTATGCAAGATCACAAATAATAAAGACATGATAGAATCAATAATCAATCTGAAATATCATCTCAATATCCATCGGATCCCCGCAAACACAACATGTATGATTACAAATAGATGATCTTGATCATGAACGCAGCTCACAAGATCTAAATATGGTAGCACAAAGGAGAAGAACCAACCATCTAGCTTCTACATGGACCCGTAGTCCAAGGATGAACTACTCACGCATCACACCGGAGGCTTGCATGGTGATGAAGAAGGCCTCCAGGGTAAATTCTCCCCTCCGACAGGGTGCTGGGAGGTGCTTCAGATCCCTCCCGATCTAGGGATGGAGATGATGGCAGCTACAGACTCTTTCATGGAATTTTGATTGGGTACTTAGGGTTTTCTGTATCGGGGGCATCTTATAGGCGAAAGGGGAGGCCGAGGGGGTGCCCTAGGTGACCACACCACCCCCTGGCACGGGCCAAGCCTGGCCGCGTGGCCAGGTGATGTGGCGGCCCTCTGGCCCCACTTTGTCTCGTATTCTGGCTACGTGTCCCCCTCGGTTAAAAAATACTGACTTTGGCTTTTGTCCCGTCCAATTCCAAGAATATTCATTTTCTGACTTTCCTGGAACCAAAAACAGCAGAAAGCAGGCAGCTGACACAGTGGCATCTTGTTAATAGGTTAGTCCAAGAAAGTGTATAAAAAGTACTCCAAAGTGTGGACAAAACATAAGAAAGTAGATAAAAACCAATCATGGAACATCAAAAATTATAGATACGTTAGCAACATATCAACATACCCAAGCTTAACTCCCGCTCGTCCTTGAGTAGGTAAGTGATAAAAAGAAAGAATAATTTTTGAGGTGACATGCACCATCATAAACTTGATCAAAGTATTTGTAAAACATTGATAGCTGGGATCATATTACTTCAACATAGCATGAAAAATAAAGTTGTAACATGAAAAGGCACAAACAAAAGATTCTTGAATAACAATGCTTGGCAAGACATTTGTTTGTTTCACATAAAGAAAACATAGCATAATGGCATTTAGCTTGTCCCTCATAGAGTAGCAAACATAAATGCATAGGACACCTTCAAAGTTCATAAGGGTGACTAGATACAAATAGTTTAAGAACAAGCAATATCAAAGTTATGAATCAATCAACAAGTCTTGGGACAATGCACATAGAACTAAGGATGGCCACTATGCTCTCAAAATAGGTGCATAAAGATAGAAGGTGGAGATTCAACATAAAAGTAAAAGAAATCCCTTCATAGAAGGAAGTAGGGATTCAAGTTTCATAAAGAGTTTCCAAAAATTATGGTACTTATTAGCTTTCAGCTCTCATTTCCCCTATCATAAGCTTCTTGAAGTGATTAAGGTTAAAGTGAACAAACTATGGAGTATATGCTTGACAAAGTATTAGTTGGAAATCTCATGTCCCTTGAATACGAGGGCCGCTCCTCATGCTACTCAAGTTTAGTTACCGGTAAGTTCTTGCCATAGTAAGTCATTGTGTATCATAGAGAATCGCCAATGGGGTACCCCTTGCCCGATGATATAGAAGAATCCCCATATCAAAATGACAAGGCAAGCAGACAACGAGCATCTAAGCAATCTTCTTATTTACCATGGGAAAATGGTGCTTTTTTCTCTCTTTCCTCTTTTCTCATATCTCTTTTTTTTCTTTTTCTCTTTGTCTCAATATCTGACTCTTTTTATAATAAGAATGCTTCATAGACAGCTCATTATGGTTATGCTATAGGATTCCACCATGATTAGGCATGGATTAATCAGGCGGCCCAGGCGTTTCTCTAACACACATACATAACTCCATGGACTTACAAGCTCCCCTTTCATTTCACACCGACGATATCCATAGACAAGAGCATGATATCAACTAGGTACAAAGTACATTTGTAATGTTGAAAGAGTTCCCCATGACAACATGGTTCTGCCAATCCCCAACATATAAGTGCAAGCATATACAACATAGATGACATAATGGTTCAAGTTTATTAAGGGCAAGAAACGTAAAGTGTGCCATCAAGTTTGTGAGAGCTTTAATCACTAGATTTCTCATAACAAGTTTAATTCGGAAGGTAGATAAAAACATGAATATACTTGGAATAGAAAATGCTAATAGGTAGGTATGCTAGACTCTTTGGAATAACTTGGTTTTATTTGGAGTTGGATGCATGAGTGGAACACATACTTGGTATTGAGGCTAGCAAAAGACTAGGAGCGACAAACTAAGAGAGCAATAATGGCCATAATCATGCAGAGCGAAAAACATCATTAATTAAAGCATAAAGTGATATTACAAGTCAAAAACTAAAGGATCATAAAGGCTATGGTGACTTGGGATAGTCATAACATGGTGTGAGCATGTGCCAAGTCAACCCAAATAAAGCATCAAAGGAGAATACCACAATACTATGCTTTAATATGGTAAAACAACACATGATTATTTCAAGGAACATTAAGAAATCTCAATTGTTTATATCATGTCATACTACAGCAAAGATCACTAAGCATAAAGCCAAAACAATATCAAGCATGGCATGACAAAGCATGGGCCACAGTCAAAAACAAGCTCTCTTTACCACTTAAGCATTAACTTTCCTACTATTTTCCAATCTAAACCAAACTATTTGAAAACTAATGTATGAAAGAGGGGGTCCAACCAATTTTTTTAAGCAAACTAAGAAAACCAAGCAAACTAAAATAAAAAATGAACACAAAGATTCTCCAAGAACAACACAACTTGTGCATGAAACAATAAAAATGAAGTGTTTGGAAGAAACCTGGGATTTTTATTGACGAAGAAGGGGATGCCTTGGGCATCCCCAAGCTTTAACGCTTGTAATTTTTGAAAATTTCTTGGGGTGAAACGCATGGCATCCCCAAAGAGAACTCAAAAAGGAACCAACAAGAAGCAAATGCAAATAATGTCCGAAATCTATCAAAATAGACCAGCAGGTAAAAAGTAATTTTTTCGAAGACCTTATGTTCCTCAAATCAAAAATTGTTGAACTGACTAAAGTTAGATAACTACTTGGGGTAGAAGCAAAAAAATTCGCGCCTCAAAACGACGTACAGAGATTTTACACGAATTTTTACGGTGAAGCGCAAAAATCTGTTTCGGGAGAACAACTTTCCCAAGCATTACTTCTCTCTCATTAGAGGTTACTCTTGGCACAAATATCAAATAAAAAGGATAAGGAGTGGTTATTACTGAAGTAATAACTTCCAAGACTCATCTAAAACTTTAGGGTTATCTCCTAATAAGTACTTTTCTTTAACGCCTTTAAGTTAGGCATAAGAAGCAAGAAAAAGAATCAAGTGTTCTCAAATGAAGAAGCATTAAAAGAAAATTTTGTTTTCATAGGAGAGGAAAAAGGAATCTTCTCTCTCTTCTTAGGTAAGTGTTCTATATCTCTTCTTGAGTGGGAGTTGATATTTAATGGTGCCTTGTTTCATATCAATAATGGAACCAACAGTTCTAAGAAAAAGTTTTACCAAAGTAATAGGACAAGAAGCATTGCATTCAACATCCAAAACATAGAAATCAACAGGGACATAGGCATTGTTAACCATAATAAGAACATCATTAATACTCCCCATGAGTTTCTTTTAAGCATTATCATCAAGTGGGACATTCAAATAACAATCTTCCAATGGTGGCAAATCAAGCATATCATAAATGTTTCTAGGCATAATAGAAACACTACTATCAAGATCACATAAAGCCTTAAGATCAAAATCATTCACTTTCATATTAATGATGGGTCCCAACCATCTTCTATTTTCATAGGAATAGAAGCTTTATGTTTCATCTTGTCTTGTTTAATTTTTATCAGAGCATCAGTAATGTGTTTTGTAAAGGCCATATTCATGGCACTAGCATTAGGACTTTTAGCAAGATTTTGTAGGAACTTAATTACTTCAGAGATATTGCAACCATCAAGATCAAAATCATAATTATCATCTAAAGTAGTAGATCTATTACTAGCTTCAACACTAGTGGTAGTGATAGTAGAAACACTAATATTTCTAGAAATTTCATCTTCTCTTTCCCACTTAGCATGCAATTCAGCTAATAGTCTAACATTTTCATCAATTCTAACTTGTATGGCATTAGTAGCAGAAAAGGCATTATCAATAGTTTCAGGTTTAGCAGCCATTTTATTCAAAGAAGATTGTGCTTCAGCCAATGATGCTATATTTCTTTCAGAATTAGAGAGTTTTTGCTCAATAGTTTTATTGAAAGCACTTTGTTTACTAATAAAGTATTGAAGCATAACTTCAAGTTCAGAGGGAGCACTCCTATTATTGTTGTAGGAATATCCATAAGCATTACCATTATTGGGAGGATATGACCTATAGTTATTATTACCAAAATTATTCTTGTAGGCATTGTTGCTAAAATTATTATTTCTTATAAAGTTCACATTAACTTGCTCTTCTTGAGAAACCAAAGAGGCTAAGGGAACATGATTTGGATCAATATGAGCTTTCCCATTAACAATCATAGACATAATAACATCAATTTTATCACTCAAGGAAGAGGTTTCTTCAACAGAATTTACCTTCTTACCTTTTAGAGCTCTTTCAATGTGCCATTCAGAATAGTTAACCATCATATTATCTAGAAGCTTTGTTGCAGCACACAAAGTAATGGTCATAAAGGTACCTCCAGCAGCAGAATCAAGTAGATTTCTTGAAGAATAGTTCAATCCCGCATAAAAGGTTTGGATAAAAATCCAAGCAGTCAGTCCATGAGTGGGACAATTCTTTACCAAAGATTTTATTCTTTCCCAAGCTTGAGCAACATGTTCATTATCAGATTGTTTAAACTTCATTATTTCACTTCTCATAGATATAACGTTAGCAGGAGGATAATATTTTCCAATGAAACCATCTTTGCATCTAGTCCAAGAATCAATACTATTTATAGTTAGGGATTGCAACCATTCTTTAGCTTTTCCTCTCAAAGAGAAAATAAACAATTTAAGCTTAATAATATCTCCATCTATATCCCTATGCTTTTGCATCTCACAAAGTTCAACAAAGTTATTTAGATGAGCAGCATCTTCATTACCAATACTAGAAAATTGTTCTCTCATAACAAGATTGAGTAAAGCATGTTTTATTTCAAAGAAAGTAGCTTCAGGAACAGGTGGAGCAATAGGTGTGCACATGAAATCATTGTTGTTGGTGCTAGTGAAGTCACACAACTTAGTATTTTCAAGAGTAGTCATTTTTTGTGTTTTAATAAAGAAAGAAAACTAGTAAAACTAATTTTTGTGTGTTTTTGATAAAGAAACAAGCGAACAAAGCAGAAATAAACTAAGCAAAACAAAAATAACAAAGTAAAGAGATTGGTTATGAGGGACTCCCCTTGTGAAGTGTCCTTGACTCCCCGGCAACGGCGCCAGAAAAAGCTTGATTATTGGCTCAACACGTCGAGCTCGTTGGGGAACCCCAAGAGGAAGGTATGATGAGCACAACAACAAGTTTTCCCTCAGTTATGAAACCAAGGTTATTGAACCAATAGGAGCAAGGAAACACCTCCCAGGTGTTGTTGCCAACTTGGAATCCTGCACAACACAACCACATAACTTTGCCCCCAACTTACAGTGAGGTTGTCAATCTAACCGGTTTTGCTGAAAACAAAGGATTAAACGTATTGTGTGGAAGAAAGTAATAGCTTGTAGAAAGTAAATAGAGAACAGTAAACAGTTCTAGATTGATGGTAAAAGAAAGGACTGGGATCCATAGTTCACTAATGGCGGTTCTCCTTAAGATAGATGACATGTTGGGTGAACAAATTATAGCGGGGCAATTGACAAACATCGAGAAAGAATACATGCATATACTAACCATCCTGACTCCTATGATATTTGATTGGGCATTACAACATTATACATAGACCGTAATCCAACTGCATCTATGACTAATAATCCACCTTTAGTTTATCGTCCGAACACCCTCCAGTATTAAATTGCAAGGAATAGATAATTGCATTACGCATTGCGTGTAAAGTAAACAATACGATTGTTCTATGAACAAAGGATTGTTGTTTTCTCCCTAGTAGCAACAACACCACTAGTACCTTAGAGATTTCTGTCACTTCCCCAGATTACTAGAGGCTTGAACCCACTATCGAGCATAAATACTCCCTCTTGGAGTTGCTAGCATCTACTCGGCCAAGATATGTACTAACAACAGAGAGCATGCAAAACACAACTAACAAAGACATGATAGAATCAATAATCAATCTGAAATAGCATCTCAATATGCATCGGATCCCCGCAAACACAACATGTATGATTACAAATAAATGATCTTGATCATGAACGGAGGTCACAAGATCTAAACATGGTTGCACAAAGGAGAAGAACCAACCATCTAGCTACTACATGGACCCGTAGTCCAAGGATGAACTACTCACGCATCACACCGGATGCTTGCATGGTGATGAAGAAGGCCTCTAGGGTGAATTCTCCCCTCCGGCAGGGTGCCGGGAAGAACTTCTGATCCCTCCCGATCTAGGGATGGAGATGACGGTGGCTACAAACTCTTTCGTGGAATTTTGATCGGGTACTTAGGGTTTCTGTATTGGAGGCATCTTATAGGCGAAAGGGGAGGCCGAGGGGGTGCCCTAGGCGACCATATGGCCTCCTGGCACGGGCCAGGCCTGGTCACGCGACCAGGTGGTGTGGCCGCCCTCCGGCCCCACTCCATCTTGTAATATGGTTCTGTGTCCCCCTCGGTGAAATACTGACTTTGGCTTTTATCCCGTCCAATTCTGAGAATATTCATTTTCTGACTTTCCTGGAGCCAAAAATAGCATAAAAAGGCAGTTGGCACTGTGGCATCTTGTTAATAAGTTAGTTCAAGAACGTGTATAAAAAGTACTACAAAGTATGGACAAAACACAAGAAAGTATATAAAAACCAAGCATGGAACATCAAAAATTATAGATACGTTAGCAACGTATCACTCGCCACCATGTTCATCCGGGATACTCGTCCACCACCGGTCTGAGGATCACTACCTAGGCCCACAGGGGTGAGGGGGGACGAACATGGCAGACACGGCACCTCCGTGCCGCCCCGGGCCACCCGGGCAGGAATTGTCGGGCGACCGACCACCTGACCTAGGCCCGCCCGGCCCAGATCTGGTGGCCCCGCCCGCCTGGCCCACCTCCGTGCCGTCTAGCACCCGCCGCCATGCCGGAAGCCGAGGTCTCCGAAGGGTGCATGCACGTCCCAGATTGGGCCCAACCTAGCCCAGACCGGGCCCTGCGGAGCTCACCGCCGGGAGACCCTGCAGCCCCGTGCTCCACCTGCCTGCCGGCCGCCTTGCTAGGAGAGGTCAAATGCCACCCCCGGTGACTGAGGACCCCGGACAGGGCCCGCACGGCCCAGATCAAGGCCTATGGAGCACACCGCCGGATGCCCCTGTGACCCCGTCGTCACCCCGCCTGCCGGGTAACCCACCGCCACGCTGCAGGGAGTAGATGAATCTGCCGCCGCCACGCTCCTCAGCACCCCGCCAAACCCGCCATGGCGCACCGCCATCGGCACAAGCGCCCCGCGCACCCTGCCGCCGCCGGGAAGAACAAGGGGTCAGCGGTGCGCACCGTGGTGGTGGGGGATGGAGGGGAGGAGGGGGAGCCTGGAGGAGGCCGGCGCAGGAGACCCGCCTCGTCGCCCACGGAGGGGCGACACGA
This sequence comes from Avena eriantha, assembly GCA_910589775.1. Taxonomy (NCBI): domain Eukaryota; kingdom Viridiplantae; phylum Streptophyta; class Magnoliopsida; order Poales; family Poaceae; genus Avena; species Avena eriantha. The sequence continues at coordinate 323,766,220 of OU342744.1, forward strand.
GACGAGTCGCGGGGTGTTTTTTCTGTCACCACGGTTTCAAAATAAAGAATTCTTTTTATTATCATATCTCAATTAGTTCGTAATAGTCTCATACTGTGCTATAACTGTATTAATATAAAACTTTAATACACATGTGGTATGTAAAGAAACCAAGTCTCTTGTTACCTCTAGCAAACTAGTTCATTGGTCGTGAGGATGATCTAGGGTTTCGAGATCATGGAATTTATGCCAATTGACAATGACGTCACGTCATTAGTTGAATGATGTGATAGACAAACAACCCAACCAGTTGTATCTTAATGAGATCTAGTTACAAAGTTCACCATTAATGATAAAACTAAGGAAACCTCGCAACATATCCTTAGACTATGAGATAATGCAAATCACCGTTCTGGAGGGAGCTTAGATGGTTATCAAGTATCACTCTGTGACTGGGTGATCAAAAAGGTGCCACTCAGGTTTCCCAAAAGGGTGTGTAGAGGAGTACATATCAAGACCATGATTTTCCCATCCAGGTAACGGACAAATACATTAGTGGCCATCTCAGTGACTTTGCATTAACGAAGCTTGCAACCGTGTGACTAGGTCATGGAATGCAACGACATGGAAACGAGAAAACAAGTTCATCGGAAACGAGATCGAACAAAGGTATGGAGATACCATAGATCAAATCTTGGGTGAACTAGGTATCAAGTGGCAAAGGGAATGGGAAACGAATCTTTATGGTTCAAACGACATTATCATCATGGAAAGCATAGGGGACATTATGGGCATCCTAGTCCCGCTATTGATCATTGATGGAGATCATGTCTGTGCCATTCCCGAGCCGTGGAGAAATACACTTAAGTGTATGATGACCTAGGGATCCTCTGTAAGCTGGAATCACCATATGAAAGAGAAAAGGAGACCGGAAAAGTTCCGTGAGAGAACCAGAATCGTTCCGGGAAAGATCTGAAATCGTTCGAAAGAAATCAAAAGGGAACCGAAAGGTGTTTTGGGTCAAATCGGATTTTGTAATATGTATTTACATATTAATTAATGTAAGTAATATTAAATATTATATTAAAATCTAATTTGAAGGAAAACTTCCTAGGGAAAACCGAAGGAGGGAAGGGCCAAGGGCTGAAGGGCCAAGGCCTAGCCACATCAAGGGGGCCCACCTGGCCAGTCTAGGGCTGTGCGCGGGGTGGAGCTCACCCTTGGCCGGCTGGCCCCTGGTGCCCTAAGGGCCCATGCGCCTCCCCCTCTCTCCCTTGTTTAGTCCCACATGGGAAACCCAAAAGGGAGGGCATACCGCCTCCTCCTATATAAAGGGGTGCCCATGGGTGGGAATAGACACACTAATATTTGGAGAAGTCCTTTGGTTGAGTTTCTCCTTCCCTCACTCTCTTGTCTCCATGCATTGGCATGGTCCCAAGTAAGTATTGTCCGAGCAAGAGACACCCCACCTGCAACACACCGTTGCGCTGTAGGTATTCCAAGCCGGAGATCTACTTCCGCACTCCTGGCAAGGATCCAGGAGCCGGAGGTCATCATCATACACCGTATGTGTACGAAACCACGAGGGACTCACTTGAGGCACCTTGGATGTCGTGAGCCAGAGATGCTGCACGATGAAGAAGGAGCAATAGGGTGACCTGCGAGGAGCATCGCGACCTTGAGGTCAGCTATGAGTTATGCGTAGGAGTGTTGTATGGCCAGTACGCACAAGTTTTGTGTGGGAATTGATACCTTAGTTCTTACCCTCTAATGTGTACTTGTTTATATCACGGCATTGTTTGATGAAGCGGCCTGGACCAACCTTACGCGTATTCGTACGGCTTGTTCCGTATAAGTGGTTAGCAGGTGTCTGTCTCTCATTCAATAATTGATATAGCATTTACAACGGAGGGCCCCAAAAGGGGTGTAGTAGAGACAACTATTGGATCAATGTTGTGGTAGGAACGATTCTATTGCGAAACCCCTAACAACCACGCAAAACTTGCAAAAGATAAAGTAGAGGCGTTTAACTTTATTTTGCAGGAGGGATTGTGTTATGATATGGCATTGGTCGTTACGAAAGTAAAGGAGTTTACTTTTATGTTACTAAGTTAAGTAGTAATAGCCATCATTCCGATGGATGACCGGGTGGTGGTGTCATGGACTTGGCGTCAAACCAAGGGCAATATGGAGATCATGCTAGAGCGCTCGATGGAGATCAAGCGCAAGAAGGACCATATCATATCACAAGACACATGTGATGTTGATACCTGTTTTATATCTTATTATATGCTAGTATTAGATACTCAACGGTAGCAAATAAGATAATCGCTATATAATTCCAATGCTAGTGTTCGCCTTGTGTGTGCACCACCAAGAAATATCGCTATTATGAAGCCAGCCATGATGATCGGGGGCTAGACATATCTACATTCGCATATAGTGGGTGTGAGCCATGTTGCACAGCAAATACACACAAGTTAGATTTGGCGAGCCTAGCATGTGTAGACATGGCCTCGGAACACAAGAGACCGAAAGGTCGAGCATGAGTCACATGGTTGATGTGATTTACATTAGGGAATGTCTACCTTTGATGCTGCACTGATGGCCGTGACAATCGGGGGAGGGTCAGAGGATTGGGATCATGTGATCATTAATATCGTCCAGGGGATGACAATTTTAGTGGGAGCTCATTTAGGATTGAACTCGTATTATGAACTTAGTCTAGATGTCTGTTTTCAAATATCTTAGTAGATCATGTCCTATCCCATTGAGGTCCTTTACGACCATGGGAAATATATTGCTTGATATGGAACTTAGCTAAAGGGTCCAACTTCATAGATTAATGCCCACGCCTGAGGGATATCCTCGTAGAAGGTGATCTTCTCTTCTTGAAACAATGTCCATTAGGAGATAATCCGATGACTCCGCAATGTTTGTGTGTTCTTCGTAATCATCCAATAAGCCATTCTCCATTCTATGGAGAGATGGATTACAATCTTGTATTCTGCAAGATCAGGCACATAAAGTATGAGTCATTGTCTTAGCTTTCTTCCATGATGGATGAAAAAGGGAATATTTGGAGAAACACTTAACGATCTTTCATTAGAGTTGTGAACTCACAGAATGGCTTGATTGCAATGGAGGTCATGAATTAAAAAGGGTATATGTTAGATATACAAAGTTATAAATGTAATCCTTCCAAAACTCATTGCAGATTTTATAAGAATTGGATACTTGTCCCGTTTTGTGAAAACAGGATGGTCTGCTTGATAATTGCTTGAATTGAGGCAATGTGGCAAGATGACAACAAACAAAATAGTTTATGGCTAACATCACCCCTTTCCTCAAAGATTATCATTTAGATTAGTGGACTTGAATATACTTTTGTAATCCTTGTTTGTGTGTATTTATTTTAGCAAGACGATTGTTCATATGAATAAGGTACAAGCCAGTTGTACTATTCTTATGAATAATACCTTTATGGTCACATTATGATTATAAATGAGTTATTCTCATCACTATGTTAATGATAACAGTTTAAGCATTTATAAAGGATTAGAATTCAAAAAGATATCCAAAGTTTAATTATGATATGGCTCTATAGTTTAAGTCATTTTGGTTACTGCATGTTCTTCATTCTAAATGAAGATCGGGGTCCTAGATGCTTAATCTAGAGACTTTGCAAAACCATGCCTCTTTGGGCAGAATGACTAAAACTCCGCATTCTGGTAAAATGGTGACATGTGAAGAAATGTTGAATCTTATACATAGTGATGTATCGTATTTTCAACAAGTAGTGGAAATCATTAGTTAATCGTGAACTTAAGTGAATAAGCATATTTACTTAATGAAACTTAAGTTTGAAACAGTTTTGAATTGTTCAAAAGATTTCAAAATGAAGGAGGATATTGAATTAACAAGAATACAAAAGTCTTTTCGATTTGATCAACATGACTAAAGTATTTAAGTTAATTGTGGTGTAAAAGGACATGTGAAAGAGGTTTCACAAATTATGATAATAGGTCAAATTCAAAGTGTATTGAAATGTCTAAATATCATAATCATAATGTATTAGATCCATATGGTATAATATTATCTCTTATCGGGGTTATAGTTATTGTTTAGAGTTAGAGATTGAAATGAGAAAACGCTCGGTTGAAATACAAAGGAGTATCTAAAGATTCGTGGAAACAACACCATAAGGGTTATGGCATGTTCGAGTTTCTAGAGGTTTCGATAATTCAAAATCATGGCGAATAAACAAGTCTTTGTAGCATATTCTTAGGCAACTATGAATACATATTCCACAAGGGGCAAACCTACTATTGTCCAAAGTTGACGTGTCTTGATCAAGATACAGGTGGAAGAAAGTAAAAGATCAAAACAAAGTATTTGACCTTGCCGCCAAATTGTTGAGTGGCATAGTTGAATTTGTTTCGTGAAACCGAACTCTATGAATAGAGGATAAACTAATGATAATGATCATGAAGTTTCAGTGAATACTCTGCAACGATAAACTAATGATAAAGAAAGTAGGATTCAACGATATATACTCTGCAAGTTCGTGGAAATATATTGTTGATTCACTTGTCATGTTTATGAACAAGAGATGCCTACGAATTACAAAGAAGCATGATGGACCTAGGTTGCATAAATGACCAGGAGTCATAAAATCCTATATTAAGTTACATTTAAGATTGCAAAGTAATATGTTACTTGATCTTATTAAGTAAAGCACTTTACTTGATATTTCTGAATGACTTGAAAGTCATAAGATGGAAATGAAACTTAATGGAGATGTAAAGCTCGAGTTGTCACAAAGTATGGACAAATTCAAGGAGTTAACTACGAATATAGCGATGCTTGAGTCGATTAGATTTACACTAGCAATATAGGGATATTGGAATCTCGTAGATGGAATTCTCGATTTGATGGTGATCAAAGAATTTTGGAATGTCCAAGATTATCGGGAGGACCTGAATTTGAGTGGGATCTAATTAGCTTGCCCAAATATTAATATGTAAGAGACATATTCTGAGTGGGAGCTAAGTAGCTTGGCTGAATCATAATATGTATTAGACATATTTTGAATGGGAGCTATGTGAAATTCCTGGACCTCAAATATGGATGCCATATTTGAGTGGGAGCGTGAAATCATTCTAGGATATGTGGATGACATATGAGAATGATGTGATTGGTGTTAATAGCATTCAAGTAGATAAATAAGGATGAAGTTGAAATTATTAAACAATGAGATCGATCAAGATAGATTGGTGAGTTTAATAAACATTGAATATCAAATGCTTCTTGGACCTGAAGATGTTCAGAATGTCCTAGACAAGATTCTAAAGAAGTTCAGAATGGAACAAGGTAAGAAAGTAGTTCTTACTATATGAAGCATTGTCTTGGTATTACAACTATGGTTAAAAAGGAAGAAAGAGATGTGTTGCATCGCCTATGCCTTAGTTATAGGTTATTCCATACAACCATATTGAATACTCGACGTAACATGACCCGAGGTTCTAGTTGGAAGGACTAGCTATTAACTGTAAGAACATGTCTTGAAGTGATTCTTGAGTTAATCACTGAATCAGAATTAAGTTTGTACTTAAATGGTAAGAAGCAAAGTAAGTGGCATAGTTGCATTTCATGCACTAAGATACACATAGATATAGAAGTATAAAGGCTCCATCTGATGTGATGTATATTGTTATGGCAGGGTGAGTTCACTTTTAACGTAGAATGATGTGTCCCAGGGCACAATGCCCATGAGAAAGCCCTCGAGGTTGATCTAAAGTCACTATAGGCTCCTGGAAGCCGGTCTCGTTCTGCTGCCATAAATGTTGTATATACACAAAGGATTGCAATGTGTGTTTCGAAGTTTAGATGACAACAGTGAAAACGACCATGATTATAAACACTAGAAACAAAGTCTCACTTTGTAGCCAAACGAATACTTCAACCCATTATGGGATAATGGTATGAATGTCAAAGTTAGGAAGACATTAACGATTTGCAAAGACATAATGATCTGGTAAAACAAAACATGGACATGACGTTTTCCATAAGCATGCATGATCAATAAACGCATATGTGATATGGTTTATGATGAGTAAAATGCGAGTTAGATTATTTGTACTCTAGTGCAAGTGGGAGACTGAAGGAGATATGCCCTAGAGGCAAATAATAAATAGTTTTTTGTTGTCATATCTTAGTTAGTTAGTAATAGTTTGATACTGTGCTATAACTATATTAATACGAAATGTTAATACACGTGTGGTATGTAAACAAACCAGGTCTCTAGTTACCTCTAGCGAACTAGTTCATTGGTCATGAGGATGATCTAGGGTTTCGAGATCATGGGCATTTATGCCAATTAACAATGAGGTCACATCATTAGTTGAATGATGTGATAGAGTAATAACCCAACCAGTTGTATATTAATGAGATCTAGTTACAAAGTTCACCATTAATGATAAAACTAAGGAAACCTCGCAACCTATCCTTAGACTATGAGATAATGCAAACCACCGTTCTGGAGGGAGATTAGATGGTTATCAAGTATCACTCCGTGACTGGGTGATCGAAAAGGTGCCACTCAGGTTTCCCAAAAGGGCATATCGAGGAGTACATATCAAGACCAGGATTTTCCCATCCATGTAACAGATAGATACATTAGTGTCCATCTTGGTGACGCTGCATTAACGAAGCTTGCAAGCGTCTGACTGGGTCACGGAATGCAACAACATCAAAACGAGGAAACAAGTTCATCGATAACAAGATCGAATGAAGGTATGGAGATACCATAGATCAAATCTCAGGTGAACTAGGTATCAAGTGGCAAAGGGAATGGGAAACGAATGTTTACGATTCAAACGACATTATCATCGTGGAATGCACAGGGGTCATTATGGGCATCCTGGTCCCGCTATTGATCATTGATGGAGATCATGTCTGTGCCATTCCCGAGTCGTGGGGAAATACACTTAAGGGTATGATGAGATAGAGATCCTCTGTAAGTTGGAATCACCATATGAATTAAAAAAGGAAACCGAAAAAGTTCCATGAGAGAACCAGAATCGTACCAGGAAAGATCCGAAGTCGTTCAGAAGAAATCAAAAGGGAGCCGAAAGGTGTTTCAGGTCAAATTGGATTTTGTAATATGTATTTACATATTAATTAATGTAATTATTATTAAATATAATATTAAAATATAATTTGAAGGGGTATTCCACTAATGGGCCAAACTTCCTAGGGAAAAAGGGCCCATGAGGGAAAATTGAAGGAGGGAAGGGCCAAGGCCTAGCCGCCTCAAGGGGTCCCACCCAGCCAGCCTAGGGCTGTGCGTGGGGTGGGGCCCACCCCTGGCCGCCCGGCCCATGGTGCCCTACGGGCCCATCCGCCTCCCCCCTCTCTCCCTTGTTTAGTCCCACATGGGAAACCCAAAGGGGAGGGCACACCCCCTCCCCCTATATAAAGGGGTGCCCATGGGTGGGAATAGACACACCAATATTTGGAGAAGTCCTTTGGCTGACTTTCTCCTTCCCTCTCTCTCTCATCTCCATGCATTGGCACGGTCCCAAGTAAGGATTGTCCGAGCAAGAGACACCGCACCTGCAGCACGCCGTTGCGCTGCAAGGAATCCAAGCCAGCGATCTATTTCCGCACTCCCAGCAGGGTCAAGGAGTCAGAGGTCGTCATCGTACACCGTATGTGTACGGAACCACGAGGGGCCTCACTTGAGGCACCTTGGATGTCGTGAGTCGAAGTTGTTGCACGATGAAGAAGGAGCAATGGGGTGACCTGCGAGGAGCATCGCGACCTTGAGGTCGGCTACGAGTTTGACTACTTCAACCATGTTCCCCTCGGAACGTTAACCGCGTATGGTCTACAAGGGTATGTATTCTAGACGCTCCGACCGTTACCGCATTACTACATAGATAGATCTTGGTAGTATTAGGTGGTTCCAACATAGGAATTTTTTTGTTTTCTGCTACGGAACCCTTCACTAATGACTCGTGAGTTGATGCTTTGCGAAAAGGCGTTAAATCAGGAAATCTTTCTGAAGTATCTTCCGGTAGACAGTCTACTGGATTTTGAGTGGAACCTTAGAGCTTCACTAAGGTTCTTCAAGAAGGGAGCAGATCTTCCGTCTTGAAGTGCTGGCATGATGCTAAAGAAGGCTATATTTCCCTGGGTCTTTATCTAAGGTCTTCGAGTGACGACTTATTATGAAAAACCTTGTCGGGGGTGGTTTCCTAATGAAGCCGTAAGGAGTTAGCTATGGGCCGATGAGCGGATAGCTTACCTTCTGTTATTCTTCAGTCGAGGTGGGGCATTCGGCTTCAGAGAGAATGTCTTCACTTGAATTGTTTGCTTTTCTTCTTCTCGATGGCGGAGTAGACTTGATGTCTTCATGTCTCCTTGTCTTCAGGATTTTTGGAGTATTCTGGCCTTCTGGGGAGGAACTTCACGTCGGTTTGGGTCGGGTTGACTAAAATAGTTAGTATTTTTGGGGCTACCAGAAGCTTGAATCATGCTGAAGGTTAGTGGAGCCGGTTCGCCACTTCAGGTCTTGGTTAGTAAGTATTGTCATATCTTGTGGATATTGAGGATCCTTTGTTGGTAGACTTCCGGCTTCAACGGGATTGTTGCTGTAGTTGGTAGATGAATAGTGGAGTGCACTGTTGGTGACGAGTCTTGAAGAGTGAGTTTGACAAAGTATGCCATCCTGCTGAGGGGAGGTCTTCAATGGTCTTCTAACTTGACAATGTCGAACTCCAGGTTTTGCGATACTCTTCCTCTCATCACTCGCGAGGTTAGTATGGGTTCTTGTTAGCGATAACTAATAAGGGCTTGCTGAGTTACCAGGTGGTGTATTGATTCCCAAAACATATGTGGCTAAGGTTAGTAAAACCAAAACATATATACAGGGTGAACGATCAATGGAGTCACAATACTCTTCCTATCCTACAAACGCACACAGCACATATCGTGCAACACATTATGCACTTAAGCAAGGAAACACTGCCTAATATAGAGACCATGGAGTTAACTACTCACGGAATAGGGGAATCCTTATCCTAGGACTATTAATCCTAGATGTCATGTTATAAGGGTCCGGGTCACTTTCTTGCAGCTAAAAGCTTTGTCATATCATTGGATGCTTCCCGATAGTGCAGCGATTGATTTCTTCAGACTAGGGGTTTTCGTTGGCAGGGTGATCTTGTAGTCTCCTTGTGTTTGCTGGTAGTTGCTTCTCTTTGTCTTGTTATAACAATATTCACCTAGTTCTAGGTCATATTTATTTGAAAACCATATGTTTGAAGTTTGGACGAGAGAATAGAAGGAACCATTTTCAAAATCATTTAAATTAGAATAAGATAAGAAGTAGAATCCTTCGAAAGCATTCTGAGAAAATAGTTTTCAAAGGCCAGTGTTTCCAAAATAGTTTATCTGTCTAATGACCATGCTAACTAAGGTTCTCCTATAGTCAGGATGGCTCTTATACCAAGTATTTCGGTTCCCCCGTATTAATCCTCCGAGAATCCATGTTATGCATACACCATGATCCCATGATCAGTTTGTCGTGGCACATAACTGACAAGTATCAAAGTAAACATCCATTACTTGAGCGGATACATGTCATACCTTAATTTCCATTATGGCTACATCAATCAACATAAGCGGAACTTCACCAAGCGTAGATCCCGAGCCATACCTTAACCTACATGCAACTGTCTAGGAGAATGTCCTAGATCGCATAGTCGTCAAATTCACCCTATTCTCGATATCTGACCAAGTTAATAGCCAGGGACAATGTCAGTGAGTACTTTGAATGTACTCGCAAACCACCTTAAAAAATAATAGCAAAGGCTATGCAATATGGCTATGGTACTAGGAGGGCTCCATGAGAGGTTCTTTTCGAAAATAGTTTCTCTTGTAGATATAACATCTACATATCTTTGTTGAAAACTTTTGTAAAACATTTTGAAAGTATTTTGAAAAGTATTAAAAAGAAAACATTAGGACTGGGTCACCCATTCGTTTATTCCTTTCGGTCATCTCATGACCAACTCCATTCCTTCCCTTCCGACCATCTCATGGTCAAAACATTTCGAAAGCCTTTGCTTTTCCGAAATCCTTTTTGAAAACAAAACAAGCACCGCTCTAGAGTATTTTTTCCAACCATCCATAACCGCGAACATGGCTATTCGAATAGATTTTACAATCTGCAGAGGTTATACACTTTACCCATACAATTCGATATATTCGCCGTGATGACCCCATGGCTCGCTACACGGAGTGTACGGAAAACCAGCTAATCAGACATAACCTTTCATTTGTCATCCCTAGTATGGGCACTTTTCCTATGGTCTTAGTTCTCCAAGGACGAGTACTGGACTTCCCAATTCCCGAATCTCCCTACCTCACATCCTGAAGCATTTCCCCTTCCGTACTCCCATAAACCGTACCGTCCGCAGGAGCCCCATAAACCGTACCGCCCGCAGAACCGTGTAATGGTTTGGAGGATCCAAGCCACTACCCTATATAGATCATCATATAGTAAAGCAATGAAGTATTCATAAACAAGAAGATGAAACATGCTTAAGTAAAACATTAGGACAAGGCTTATGAGCAAGAAGATGTCTTTCCTGATGATCAGCAATATAGCAATATGTCCCTCGACTTCTTCTTATAATACCATAATAACCAAAGTAAATAACCATCTTCTTCTATCTTCGATATAATCGCAACTAGCGCCGTCAAGGAGTATACATGCAAACAAGAAAATACGACAATCAATACAAAACAAACAAGAAGAAAAGCAATACATCATACAAACATATAATACACCACTATCTTCAGTAGGTTTGGTTAATTTGGGATTTTAGCAAGTGGAATTACTTTAATTAGATTAGTGGAATTGCTTTATGATTAGCAGTCCAAACTACTTCAGGAAAGGGTTTTTAATCAAGGCCTTGTTCATTATGATATCAATGTGCAAAAATGATATCATAAGATAGTTTTTGATAAAACAAGGCTACCAAAAGTAGTTTGATGATTTTATCAATTTTTTTTAATTAGATATGGATTTTATAGTGGGAATAACCCTAGTTTAGGTGAATAATTCATCAGAAAATATTTAGAACTCAAATAAATTTGTCCATAGAGGTTTTTTAGATCTTTGAGTTTTTGATTTTTGAGAGTTGTAATCACTTTAAAATAATTACTAGAATGCCCTTGGAAAAATCCCAAATTCAAATCTATAGCTATCTTGTCTTTTTAACTAGACAAAATCTATAGAGTATTTTGACATGGTTCCAAAATAAAATGGTAGGTATTTCAAATACCATTTTGTAGAGATTAGATTCATCATTTTTGAGGTTGTAGAGTTACTATAATGATTTATCTAGTGATAATACCCCTTAAAGAGGAGTTTAAATCACTAAAACTCATGAAAGCCTCAATAATTATTGATCTTATGGATTTAAATATATATTGCATTGCATGTGTTCTGAGAGATGGAAATTTGTCAAAACAAGTGGCTCTTGACTGCCGAAGAGGTATCCGTGGATAGTTGCCGCCGTATCAAGTGAGATCCTATGGTGCTGGATCATCATTCACCTCTCGATAGTAGTTCAGACATGGGAACCCTAGGTGGATTTGGTAGGGTGAGTGAGAATATCATTTTGTGGCCCGAAAGTTGAGGCGCCCAGGTAACACGGTACCCAAGTTGCCTATAATCAGCCGTAATGACTACAGTTAGCGTGCCAAATACTCAGAGGGTCTTTTTCGGCATGAATTTAACTTTACGTTTCAATACAAAATATTAGGCTAACGGCCGTCAAGTTGTGCCCTTCTATCAGTTTTTTTCTATGTCACTCCCGTCGCTTAGGTGTGGTGGCTCTCACGTAGGCTTGCGGCGCTAGCGTAGTGGATAGGACAACACAATCTGCCCAGTGTATTGACGTGACAAAACATGGCACATATATTGTCATTATAATTATTTTTTGTTTACTCAGAAGTTGGAACAGCCACCACCACACGTCTCTCCTTTGGACTTCCGTCCCCGTCGTTCCAATACCTTAGAAACGCATTGACGGTTCAACCGTTCCTCTGTCTCGCAGAATCCACTCTTCTTCTTCCTGTCATCTGTCTTCTTCCTGTTTTCTCCTTACCGCCATGGAAGGTCATTGCACTCTAGAGACAAGCTTCACTACCAATGACAATAAGAAGATAAACATCGTCTACAATAACGAGGAGGACACAGTGGTGCGAGTCTTGAGGATGTACGAGGGTTGGCTTGAGAAATACGAGGACAAGTTTATGGGATTGGACCTCGAGTATACCCCGGAGAACCCATATGAACAACATGAAGTCGCCATCATTCAACTGGCCCTGAGGAAACACGTCCTCGTCTACCACTTCTCCCGTTTTGTAGATCTGCTCTCTGTAGTTAACCACTTTTAGGGTTTTCTCCTCTTGTTCTTTATCCATTTTCTCATCTTGCAACTACTAAATTTTATTTAGGACCAAATAAATTATGACAAGCCAATGTTGAGAGTCTTGATCTTGCATTTACTAAAAATTTTGAAATTATATTCAGATGATGATCTTGCATTGACAAAATATTTGTAGTTACAAATTTTTGTGATGAGAAACTACATAGTTTCAAGACTGACAGGAATTGTCCGGCGCTGCGCTAGTACCTTGTAGAAAAAGGATTTGTTTTCTGCATTGTCGACAATACGACAGTTATTTTGAAATTTGATCAAGAGGGAATTACAATTCTTGCGCACAACTGGATTGATATTCAGAGTCTTGTCAAGATCATAGGGGGCTCGAGGAAGGATGGAATAACATCATTCACAACTAGAATCATCGATGAGTCGTATGACAGAATGAAGGCAGATTTCCTACGGATAGGCACGATTTCTGGGAGGAGTGGATGTTGTTGTCTAATATAAACATGAAGTATGTAGTCATAGATGCATATGTGTCCTACCAGCTGTACAAGAAGATTCATTTCTTTCTATGTTACCTCGTGTTTTGTCCTATTTGCAAGAGGGAAGACAAGCTTAGGGGAGCGCTTTGTTGAAAATGCAGAATACCTGAGTTTGAAGCTGCATATGCAAAGAAAATGGCTGCATCTGAAGCATCTAACAGAGGGTTGCATCTGAAGCAGAAGCAGCTGACAAAGAGGTTGTAGGGGAAGCAGCAAACAGAGAAGCAGCATCTTCTAGTGGCAACAATTAGGCCCGTGATACACTGCTAATTGTGCCGCATGATGCTGAAGATAGGGAAGCCAAGTCAGATCCTAGGTGGGACGAACTTGCATTTCGTGAGCTGTGGAGTGCCAATAATGTAATATCCACCTAAAATGGTCGCAACTGGTCGCATAGGAACGATGTCAAGCACCTCAAGTGGTCTGATGAGAAGTGAATTAAATTTTACTCCTTTGTGTTATGTTTCTATTTTGTGGAACTCAGTTAGCTTGTCAAGATGGCTAGTGCTTCAAGCGAGAGTAGTAAAATAAATTTTACTTCTTTGTGTTATGTTTCTGTATGTGTCTGGTAGCTTGTCAAGATGGTAGCTCGTTAACTGGCAGTTTGAAAGAGTACCTTTTCCTCTCTCGCTAAACAGATATGTTTCATTTGCCCAAATTGATAGCAAATCTAGAGAAGCTTCTCTCTTCGATCATTCATTCCCTTTTGAACTTCTTTGGCCTCCGATCTGGTAGCAAATCTAGAGCAGCAAATCACACAAGTCAGAATACATTCATTCAAAAAATAAAACAAATGTAGATATAGCTGTGCGGAGATGAATAGGATATAGCGATTGAAAGTAGGTTGCTTAACGAGGTTCAATTCATTCGACCCCTTCCTTGCGTGCAGAAATAGGATACAAGCAAAATATAGAAAATCAAAAGAAGCTGCTTAGCAGCAGCAAACACGTTCAACCCCTCCTTAGATGCGCCTACACCTCTGCCTCCTCCATATGGCGCTTCCTCCACTTCTTGCTGCCTAGTCCCTTGATCTTGGGGGCCATGGGATTGATTGGAGGCATGCGATCATCTTCGATGGCCATCTGCTGGAGGTTTTGGAGGTGAATACCGAGAGCCTGGTGTTTAGTGATGTAGGCGTTGATGTTCACGGTCTGGCCAACATTGGGGGTGACGGAGCTCGGGCCCTCTGCATGCATCACGACGCAGTTGAAGTTGGTGCCAGCGAGTCTCGTCCTACAGAAGGGGCAACTGTAGACGCTGCCATAGAAGAAGACGTCGTACTGGCCAGCCTACAGCCTCCTCAACACCTGACGAGTCTTGGTGTGCCTGGACTCGTCCTCACTGCATATGTCGCTGCCGTAAACCTATTGGAAGAAAAGGAAAAGGTAGGATTATATGATGTAAGAAGACAGAGCAATCGATATATGAACAAGCGAATCCTAATAAACCAAGATCTAGTATCCAACAATGGCAACAGTAGAAGAACCAGGGAAGGGGAGCAAACCCTAGTTACCTCCAACCATGGGTCATCGATGCCGGTGTCGTAGGGGTTCACCGGAGCGATGTACTCCTCTGGATCATAGGGTTCCTAGAATAGCTAGATCTGCTCGTGACCGGTGGGGGGGCTCCTCGCCGACGGCTATGTCGGTACTGGGGACGGGGGCCTGGACGGGAATGGCGGCTGCCATCGATGCCTCGACGGGGGCCTAGACGGGGACAGTGGATGCCTTCAATGTGTCGAGGGGGACCGTGATGGAGATGAAGGCCTCCTCGTCGGCGGCCTTGGAGGCGACGATGTCCACCGTATCGTCCTCTGCCATCGCTGGGGCGGACAGGGTTTCCTCGGTAGTTTGTAGAAGCTGGTGGGACATTGGAGAGGGTTGCGTGAGAAGAGAGAGCGAGAATGAGAGTGGGTGTGCGGAGAGGGGCTCTATAGTTAAGGTAAATCGAAGCAAGGCACGATTCATTGCACCACCGTGCAACGCGCCACGCAGGCTACTGCACCGTGCACCGCGACACGTGCACGATACGTCACGTTTTTTTCCTGGGCCATGCATGGAAGTTCTGTATTGATCCGCATGCAAAGGGAGCATACACAATTTCTATGTACGAAGTTTGACACGGCCATAAAATTGGCGATAATTAAAAGGGGAAATATAGAGGAGAAGGTAGGTGGTTGTACGACAAGATTTGTGGTTTTGTGCTAGATCGGGTAGAGGGATGTGTTGATTACTGGGAGTGAATTGATGAAGGCGGAGACGTTAGGTCTCATCGAGGCCTCCCCTCCTCCTCCTCCTCGTCCTCCTCCTCGTTGAGACCCATTTCTCAGCTCTTCAGCCTCCGGCTAACGCGTGGAAGTTTCTTACGGTGGGGCCGAGTTGGAAATGAGATTGAGAGCCTCTGCGTAAAAAATGCGATATGTCTTATTAAAATCAAGTGGCAATAAATTGCAGCTGCCCGTCGACAACCGTGCACTCAATGAGACATGTATTGTGGCGTCGTCGTAGCACTAGTAGGATTTTTAGACTTGATTAAACATGACATGACCAGTCGACGACTTTTTCCATGGACGGCTTCATGTTCCTTCTTGTAGAAGTCTCGCTGAGGGAGACGTTCATACTGTATCACGCTTTACTATGAAGGGCACGGCGTGTGCAATGATCCTCATTGGATCAGAAAGGATCAACGGTTGGTGCGCATGATCCTGTGACAACTGTGACAACCAATCAGGGCATAGCACATAGAGTGAGCACAGGTCTGGGCTTCTACGAAAGAGAGAGAGGGGGCAAAACTGAGTAGTATCGAAAAACCAAGGGCAAAACTGAGTAGTATAAAAATGGAAAGTGAGTGTCTTTTACAATGAAATACATCATGGCATACATCAAATTATGCCAAGATAGATCCACTAGAGTTCATTGGATGTGTGTTCTTCTCATAAACCACATGGATCCACTAGAGTTCATTGCATGTGTGTTATTGTCATATACCACATGGATCCACCAGTGTCATTGCATGTCTGTTCTTCTCAAAAACCACATATGGATCCACCAGAGTCATTGTATTGCCTGTTCTTTTCATAAACCACAGTTAGAGTCATTGCATGTGTGTTATTTTCATAGACCACATATGGATCCACAACTAGAGTCATTGGATGTGTGTTCTTTTCAAAAACCACATGTGGATCCACCAGTGTCTTTGCATGTGTGTTATTTTCATGAAGCACATATGGATCCACCAGAGTCATTGCATGTGTGTTCTTTTAAAGAACCACATCTAGAGTCAGTGAATATGTGTTATTTTCCTAAAACACATATGGATTCCAGTGTCATTGAATGTGTGTTCTTTTCCTAAAACACATATGGATTCCAGTGTCATTGCATGTGTGTTCTTTTCATGAACCACAACTAGAGTCATTGCATGTATGTTCTTATCACAAACCACATATGGATCAACTAGAGTCATTTCATGTGTTCTTTTCATTAACCACAGCTAGAGTCACTACAAGTGTGTTCTTTTCACAAACCACATATAGTTCCATCAGAGTCATTACATGTTTGTTCTTCTCACAAACCACATAAGGATCCACTGGAGTCATTGCATGTATGTTCTTTTCACAGAAAACATATGAATCTACAGCTAGAGTCATTGCATGTCTATTATTCTCGCAAACCACATATGGATCCACCAGAGTCGGTGAATGTCTGTTCTTTTCATAAAACATATGAGCATGTGTGTTCTTTTCATAGACCACATATGGATCCACTAGCTAGAGTCATTGGATGTGTGTTCTTTTCACAAACCGCATATGGATCCACCAGTGGCATTTCATGTGTGTTCTTTTCATAGACCACATATGGATCCACAGCTAGAGTCATTGCATGTGTGTTGATTTCACAAACCACATATGGATCCATCAGTGTCATTGCATGTGTGTTCTTTCCATGAACCACATATGGATCCACCAGAGTCTTTGCATGTCTCTTCTTTTCATTAACCACATCTAGTGTCATTGCATGTCTGTTCTTTTCACAAACCACATAAGGATCCACTAGAGTCATTTCACGTGTGTTATTTTCACAAACCACATGTGGATCCACCAGCCTCATTGCATGTGTGTTCTTTTAATTGACCACAGCTAATTCATTGCATGTGTGTTCTTTTCACAAACCACATATAAATCCACTAGAGTTCATTGCATGTCTTTTCTTTTCATTAACCATAGCTAGTGTCATTGCATGTCTGTTCTTTTCACAAACCACATAAGGATCCACTAGAGTCATTTCATGTGTATTCTTTTCACAAACCACATATGGATCCACCAGTGTCATTGCATGTGTGTTCTTTAAATAAACCATAGCTAGAGTCACTGCATCTTTGTTCTTTTCATTAACCATAGCGAGAGTCATTGCATGTCTGTTCTTCTCACAAACCACATATGGAACCACAGCTAGAGTCATTGCATGTCTTTTATTTTCATTAACCACATTGATCCACCAATGTCATTGCATGTGTGTTCTTTTAATAAACCACAGCTAGAGTCACCGGATGTGTGTTCTGTTCACAAACCACATAATGCATGCGAGTTCTTCTCACAAACCACATATGGATCCACTAGTGTTATTGAAATCTGTGTTCTTTTCATTAACCACAGCTAGAGTCATTGCATGTTTGTTCTTTTCACAAACCACATATGGATCCACCAGAGTTCATTCCTTGCGTGTTCTTTTCACAAACCACATATGGATACAGCTACTGTTCATTGCATGTGTGTTCTTTTCACAAACAATAGCTAGAGTCATTGCATGTCTGTTCTTTTCACAAACCACATATGGATCCACTGGTCATTGTATGTGTTCTTTCATTAACCACAGCTAGAGTCATTGCCTGTTTGTTCTCTTCAAAAACCACATATGGATACACAGAGTCATTGCATGTGTGTTCTTTCAATAAACCACAGCTAGAGTCAATGCATCTCTGTTCTTTTCATTAACCACAGCTAGAGTCATTGCATGTTTGTTCTTCTCACAAACCATATATGGAACCACAGCTAGAGTCATTGCATGTCTATTCTTTTCATAAACCACACTGATCCACGAATGTCATTGCATGTGTGTTCTTTTAATAAACCACAGCTAGAGTCACCGGATGTGTGTTCTCTTCACAAACCACATATTGCATGTGAGTTCTGCTCACAAACCACATATGGATCCACCAGTGTCATTGAAATCTGTGTTCTTTTCATTAACCACAGCTAGAGTCATTGCATGTTTGTTCTTTTCACAAACCACATATGGATCCACCAGAGTTCATTGCATGCGTGTTCTTTTCACAAACCACATATGGATACAGCTACTGTTCATTGCATGTGTGTTCTTTTCACAAACAATAGCTAGAGTCAATGCATGTCTGTTCTTTTCACAAACCACATATGGATCCACTAGTCATTGTATGTGTTCTTTTCATTAACCACAGCTAGAGTCATTGCATGTTTGTTCTCTTCAAAAACCACATATGGATCCACAGAGTCATTGCATGTGTGTTCTTTCAATAAACCACAGCTAGAGTCAAAGCATCTCTGTTCTTTTCATTAACCACAGCTAGAGTCATTGCACGTATGTTCTTCTCACAAACCATGTATGGAACCACAGCTAGAGTCATTGCATGTCTATTCTTTTCATAAACCACACGGATCCACCAATGTGATTGCATGTGTGTTCTTTTAATAAACCACAGCTAGAGTCACTGGATGTGTGTTCTCTTCACAAACCACATATGGAAACATCTAGAGTCATTGCATATGAGTTCTTATCACAAACCACATATGGATCCACCAGTGTCATTCCATGTTTGTTCTTTTAACAAACCACATAAGGATCCGCTAGAGTCATTTCATGTGTGTTCTTTTCACAAACCACATTTGGATTGACTAGGGTCATTGCATGTGTGTTCTTTTCATTAACCACATATGGATCCCCTAGTGTCATTGCATGTGTGTTCTTTTCATTATCCACAACTAGAGTCATTGCATGTGTGTTCTTTTCACAAACCACATATGGATCCACCAGAGTTGATTGCATTTGTGTTCTTTTCAGAAACCACATATGGATCCACCAGTGTCTATTACATGTGTGTTCTTTTAATAAACCACAGCTAGAGTCATTGGATGTGTGTTTGCTTCACAAACCACATATGGATCCACTAGGTATTGCATGTGTTGTTTTCATTAACCACAGATAGAGTCATCGCATGTCTGTTCTTTTCACAAACCACATATGGATCCATGAGAGTCATTGAATGTGTGTTCTCTCAATAAACCATAGCTAGAGTTATTGCATCTCTGTTATTTTCATTAACCACAACTAGAGTCATTGCATGTCTGTTCTTCTCACAAACCACATATGGAACCACAGCTAGAGTCATTGCATGTCTATTCTTTTCATAAACAAATGGATCCACCAATGTCATTGCATGTGTGTTCTTTTCATAAACCACAGTTAGAGTCACTAGATGTGTGTTCTCTTCACAAACCACATATGGAAACAGCTACAGTCTTTGCATGTGTTCTTTTCATTAACCACATCTAGAGTCATTGCATGTCTGTTCTCTTCACAAACCACATATGGATCCACCAGAGTCATTGCATGTGTGTTCTTTCAATAAACCATAGCTAGAGTCAATGCATCTCTGTTCTTTTCATTAACCACAGCTAGAGTCATTGCATGTTTGTTCTTCTCACAAACCACATATGGAACCACAGCTAGAGTCATTGCATGTCTATTCTTTTCATAAACCACATGGATCCACCAATGTAATTGGATGTGTGTTCTTTTAATAAACGATAGATAGAGTCACTAGATGTCTGTTCTCTTCACAAACCACATATGGAAATATCTAGAGTCATTGCATGTGTGTTCATTTCACAAACCACATATTGATCCACCAGTGTCATTTCATGTTTGTTCTTTTCATTAACCACAGCTAGTGTCATTGCATGTGTGTTCTTTTCATAAACCACAGATGGATCCACCAGAGTTCATTGCATGTGTGCTCTTTTCACAAACCACATATGGATCCACCAGTGTTCATTGCATGTGTGTTGTTTTCAGAAACCACAGCTAGAGTCATTGCATGTCTATTCTCTTCACACACCACATATGGATCCACCAGAGTCATTGCATGTGTGTTCTTTCAATAAACCATAGCTAGAGTCATTGCATCTCTGTTCTTTTCATTAACCACAGCTAGAGTCATTGCATGTCTGTTCTTCTCACAAACCACATATGGAACCATAGTTAGAGTCATTGCATGTCTGTTCTTTTCATAAACCACATGGATCCGCCAATGTCATTGCATGTGTGTTCTTTTAATAAACCATAGCTAGAGTCACCAGATGTGTGTTCTCTTCACAAACCACATATGGAAATATCTAGAGTCATGGCATGTGTGTTCTTTTCACAAACCACATATTGATCCACCAGTGTCATTGAAATGTGTGTTCTTTTCACAAACCACATATGGATCCCCTAGTGTCATTACATGTGTGTTCTTTTCATTAACCACAGCTAGAGTCACTACACGTGTGTTCTTTTCACAAACCACATATAGATCCACCAGAGTCATTGCATGTCTATTATTCTCACAAACCACATATGGATCCACTAGAATCATCGCATGTGTCTTATTTTCACAAACCACATATGGATCCACTAGTGTCATTGCATGTGTGTTCTTTTCATTAACCACATATGGATCCCCTAGTGTCATTGCATGTGTGTTCTTTTCATTAACAAAAACTAGAGTCATTGCATGTGTGTTCTTTTCACAAACCACATATGGATCCACCAGAGTTCATTGCATGTTTTTTATTTTCACAAACCACATATGGATCGATCAGAGTTCATTGCTTTTCTGTTCTTTTCACAAACCACATATGGATCCACCAGTGTCATTGAAATGTGTGTTCTTTTCACAAACCACATATGGATCCCCTAGTGTCATTGCATGTGTGTTCTTTTCATTAACGACAGCTAGGGTCACTACACGTGTGTTCTTTTCAGAAAACACATATAGATCCACCAGAGTCATTGCATGTTTGTGCTTCTCACAAACCACATATGGATCCACCAGAGTCATTGTATGTGTGTTATTTTCATGAACCACATATGGATCCACCAAAGTTCATTGCATGTTTGTTCTTCTCACAAACCACATATGGATCCACTAGAGTTCATTGCATGTCTATTCTTTTCATAAAGCACATGGATCCACCAACGCCATTGCATGTGTGTACTTTTAATAAACCACATCTAGAGTCACTAGATGTGTGTTCTCTTTATAAACCACATATGGAAACAACTAGAGTCATTGCATATGAGTTCTTCTCCCAAACCACATATGGATCCACCAGAGTACATTGCATGTCTGTTCTTTTCATAAACCACATGGATCTACCAATGTCATTGCCTATGTGTTCTTTTAATAAACCACAGCTAGAGTCACTGGATGTGTGTTCTCTTCATAAACCACATATGGAAACAGCTAGAGTCGTTGCATGTGTGTTCTTTTCACAAACCACATATGGATCCACCGTAGTTCATTGCATGTCTGTTCTTTTCACAAACCACTTATGGATCCACCAGTGTTCGTTGCATGTGTGTTCTTTTCACAAACCACATCTAGAGTCATTGCATATGTGTTTTTTCACAAACCACATATGGATCCACCAGTGTCATTGCATGTGTGTTCTTTTCATGAACCATATATGGATCCACTAGTGTTCATTGCCTGTGTGTGCTTTTCAAAAACCACATATGGATCAACCAATGTTCATTGCATGTGTGTTCTTTTAATAAACCATAGCTAGAGTCACTAGATGTGTGTTCTCTTCACAAACTACATATGGATCCACTAGTCCTTGCATGTGTGTTTTTCAATAAACCACAGCTAGAGTCATTGCATATCTGTTCTTTCAATTAACCAGAGCTAGAGTCATTGCATGTCCGTTCTTCTCACAAACCACATATGGAACCACAGCTAGAGTCATTACATGTATGTTCTTTTCATAAACCACATGGATCCACCAATGTCATTACATGTGTGTTCTTTTAATAAACCACAGCTATAGTCATTGGATGTGTGTTGTCTTCACAAACTCCATATGGAAGCAGCTAGAGTCATTGCACGTGAGTTCTTCTCACAAACCACATATGGATCCACCAGTTTCATTGAAATGTGTGTTCTTTTGATTAACCATAGCTAGAGTCATTGCATGTGTGTTCTTCTGACAAACCACATATGGATCCACCAGAGTTCATTGCATGTGTGTTCTTTTCACAAACCACATATGGATCCACCAGTGTTCATTGCATGTGTGTTCTTTTCACAAACCACATATGGATCCTGATGTCTACGCACTCCTATTCTTGTAGACAGTTGTTGGGCCTCCAAGTGCAGAGGTTTGTAGAACAACAGCAAGTTTTCCCTTAAGTGGATCACCCAAGGTTTATCGAACTCAGGGAAGAAGTGGTCAAAGGTATTCGCTCTCAAGCAACCCTGCAATCAAGCTACAAAAAGTCTCTTGTGTCCCCAACACACCCAATACACTTGTCAGGTGTATAGGTGCACTAGTTCGGCGAAGAGATAGTGAAACACAAGTGGGATGGATAATTATAAGTGGTAACGGTGCTAGAAAATAACTTGATGGTGTGGAAAAGACTAAAGGCAAACTGAAATAAAGATGGAAGCAAGCAAACATGTAACAGATCTTGTAGCAAACGGTGTTTCCGTGCTTAGAAACAAGGCCTAGGGATCATACTTTCACCAGTGAACACTCTCATATAGATATCTTCTCTTTATGATACTATTGTTAACTACTCTCCGGTTGGACACTCTAATCGTTGGTAGGGCTATAACAACACACCTCAAGGTAAGCCTTTCCCATCTAGAAAACCCCACACTGTCACCTTGAGAGTAGATGAGTCCAACAAACACCACAATTTCATAGAAACATCGAACTCCAAATATGACTCATAACAAGTATTTGTAATCTCTAGCCTAAGTGCCACCATGGTGAGCACGCTATCACTTTCACACACATGGGGAGAGCAGAGGTTCATTAAAGCACTTGAGTAGCAAAATAGATCTATAGATTATAAGCTCATGATCTCAATAAGATCATGCATAGAGAGATGAACACATAGCTACCGGTAGAACCCTTATCCTCGAGAGATAACTCCTCCCTCCTCATCATGGGAATCAGCAATGGTGATGGAGATGGCGGTGGAGATCGATGGATATGGCTCCGGGGGCACTTCCCCGTCCCGGCAGGGTGCCGGAACAGAGACTTTTTGTCCCCCGAATCTCCCCTTCGGTGGCGACGGCGCTGCGGAGCTTTTCGTGGCTGGTGGCTTGATTATTTAGGGTTTATGCATCGAGAGGCTTCTTATAGGCGAAGAGGCAAGGTCCGTGGGTGGCCAGGGGCCCACACACCCTGGTGGCGCGGCCACGGCTAGCCCGCGCCACCACATGGTGTGGCCGCCCTGTGGCCCCTCTCCGTCTCGTCTTCTGGCTCCGTTAGTCTTCCGGTAAAATATCAACTTTGGCTTTTGTCTGGTCCAATTCCGAGAATATTAATTTTCTGACTTTCTAGAACCAAAAATAGCAGAAAATAGGCAACTGGCACTGTGGCATCTTGTTAATAGGTTAGTCCAAGAAATCATATGAAAAGTACTCCAAAGTGTGGATAAAACATAAGAAATTAGATAAAACCAAGCATGGAACATCAAAAATTATAGATACAATTGCAATGTATCAGATCCACTAGTAATTGCATGTGTTCCTTTCATTAACCATAGCTAGAGTTATTGCATGTCTGGTCTCTTCTTAAACAACATATGGATCCACTAGAGTCATTGCATGTGTGTTCTTTCAATAAACCATAGCTAGACTCATTGCATATCTCTTCTTTTCATTAACCATAGCTAGAGTCATTGCATGTATGTTCTTCTCACAAACCACATATGGAACCACAGCTAGAGTCATTGTATGTCTGTTCTTTTCATAAACCACATGGATCCACCAATGTGATTGCACGTGTGTTCTTTTCATAAACCAAAACTGGAGTCACTGGATGTGTGTTCTCTTCACAAACCACATATGGATCCACCAGTGTCATTGCATGTCTATTCTTTTCATTAACCACAGCTAGTGTCATTGCATGTCTGTTCTTTTCCCAAACTATACAAGGATCCACTAGAGTCATTTAATGTGTGTTCTTTTCACAAACCACATATGGATCCACTAGTGTCATTGCATGTGTGTTATTTTCATTAACCACATATGGATCGCCTAGTGTCATTGCATGTATATTATTTTCATTAACCACAGCTAGAGTCACTGCATGTGTGTTATTTTAACAAACCAAATCCACCAGAGTCATTGCATGTTTGTTCTTCTCACAAACCACATATAGTTCAACCAGAGTCATTGCATGTGTGTTCTTTTCATGTACCACATATGGATCCACTAGTATCATTGCATATCTATTATTTTCACAAACCACATATGGATCCACCAGAGTTCATTGCATGTGTGTTCTTTTCACAAACCACATAGGATCCACCACTATCATTGCATGTGTGTTATTTTAATAAACCACAACTAGTGTCACTGGATGTGTGTTCTCTTCAGAAACCACATATGGATGCACTAGTCATTGCATGTGTTCTTTTCATTAACCACAACTAGAGTCATTGCATGTTTGTTATTGATGGCCCAAAATATATCGAGCTCATTGGGGAACCCCAAGAGGAAGGTATGATGAGCACAGCAGCAAGTTTTCCCTCAGTACGAAACCAAGGTTATCAATCCAGTAGGAGCAAGGAAACACCCCAAATGTGTAGCTAGCTGAACGTTGGTAGGGCGCACTACCGGTGCCAGCAGCAATGTGGAGACCTGCACAACACAACCACTAAACTCTGTCCCCAACTTGCGATGAGGTTGTCAATCTCACCGGTTTTGCTGAAAACAAAGGATTAAACATATCGAATGGAAGGAAGTAAAATTTTGCAGAAAGTAAACACAAAGCGGTAAACAGTTTGTAGATTGTATGTAAAAGAAAAGGACCGGGATCCATAGTTCACTAGAGGTGGCTCTCCTTAAGATAGATAACATGCTGGGTGAACAAATTACAGCGGGGCAATTGACAAACATCGAGAAAGCAATACATGCATATACTAATCATCTTGACTCATTTGGAACTTGATTGGGCATTACAACATTATACATAGACCGCCATCCTACTGCATCTATGACTAATAATCCACCTTTAGGTTATCATCCGAACCCCCTCCAGTATTAAGTTGCAAGCAACATATTATTGCTTTACGAATTGCGTGTAATGTAAACAATATGATTGTTCTATGAACAAAGGATTGTTGTTTTCTCCCTAGTAGCAACAACACATCTAGTACCTTAGAGATTTATATCTCTTCCCCAGATTACCATAGGCATGAACCCACTATCGAGCATAAATACTAACTCTTGGAGTTGCTAGCATCTACTTGGCGAAGATAGCTACTAACAACGGAAAGCATGCAATATCACAAATAACAAAGACATGATAGAATCAATAATCAATCTGAAATAGCATCTCAATATCCACCGGATCCCCGCAAACAAAACATGCAGAATTACAAATAGATGATCTTGATCATGAACGGAGCTCACAAGATCTAGACATGAAAGCACAAAGGAGGAGAACCAGACATCTAGCTACTACATGGACCCATAGTCTAGAGATGAACTACTCACACATCACACCGGAGGCTTAAATGATGATGAAGAAGGCCTCTAGGGTGAATTCCCCTCTCCGGCAGGGTGTCGGGAAGAGCTTTAGATCCCTCCGGATCTAGGGATGGAGATGACGGCGGCTACAAACTTTTTTGTTGATTTTTGATTGGGTACTTACGATTTTCGTCCTGAGGGCATCTTATAGGCGGAAGGAGAGGCTGAGGGGGTGATGGGGTCGGCCAGACCACTCCCTGGCACGGGCCAGGCATGGCCATCGGGCCAGGTGGTGTGGCCGGCCCCCAGCCCTTCTCCGTCTCGTATTCTGGCATCTGATGACTTCCGGAAAAATAGGCACTTTGGCTTTTGTTCCGTGGAATTCCGAGAATATTCATTTTCTGACTTTCCTGGAACCAAAAATAGCAGAAAATAGGCAGCTGGCGCCGTGGCTCTTGTTAATAGGTTAGTTTAAGAAAACATATGAAAAGTACTCGAAAGTGTGGACAAAACACAAGAAAGTGGATAAAACCAAGCATGGAACATCAAAAATTATAGATACATTTGCAATGTATCAGTTATCTTCACAAACCACATATGGATCCACCAGTCATTGCATGTGTGTTCTTTCAATAAACCATAGCTCGAGTCATTGCATCTCTGTTCTTTTCATTAACCACAGCTAGAGTCATTGCATGTCTGTTCTTCGCACAAACCACATATGGAACCACAACTAGAGTCATTGCATGTCTGTTCTTTTCATAAACCACATGGATACACCAATGTAATTGCATGTGTGTTCTTTTAATAAACCACGGCTAGAGTCACTGGTTGTGTGTTCTGTTCACAAACCACATATGGAAACAGCTAGAGTCATTGCATGTGATTTCTTCTCAGAAACCACATATGGATCCACCAGTGTCATTGACATGTGTGTTCTTTTCATTAACCATAGCTAGAGTCATTGCATGTCTGTTCTTTTCACAAACCACATACGGATCCAGCAGAGTTCATTGCACGTGTGTTCTTTTCACAAACCACATATGGATCATCCAGTGTTCACTTGATGTTTGTTCTTTTCACAAACCACATATGGATCCACCAGTGTTTACTGCATGTGTGTTCTTTTAATAAACAACAACTAGAGTCATTGCATCTCTGTTCTTTTCATTAACCACAACTAGAGTCATTGCATGTCTGTTCTTCTCACAAACCACATATGGAACAACAGCTAGAGTCATTGCATGTCTGTTCTTTTCATAAACCGCATGGATCCACCAACATCATTGCCTGTGTGTTCTTTTAATAAACCACAACTAGAGTCACTTGATGTGTGTTCTCTTCACAAACCACATATCGAAACAGCTAGAGTCATTGCATGTGTGTTCTTTTCACAAACCACATATGGATACACCTGTGTCTTTGCATTGTTGTTCTTTTCCCAAACCACATAAGGATCCACTAGAGTCATTTCATGTGTGTTCTTTTCACAAACCACATATGGATCCACCAGTGTCATTGCATGTGTGTTCTTTTCATTAACCACATATGGATCCCCTAGTGTCACTACATGTGTGTTCTTTTCATTAACCACAACTAGTTTAATTGCATGTGTGTTCTCTTCACAAACCACATATGGATCCACCAAAGTTCATTGCACGTGTGTTCTTTTCAAAACCACATATGGATCCACCAGTGTTCATTGCATGTGTGTTCTTTTAATAAACCACAGCTAGAGTCACTCGATGTGTGTTATCTTCACAAACCAGACATTGATCCATTAGTCATTGCATGTGTTCTTTTCATTAACCACAGCTCGAGTCATTGCATGTATGTTCTCTTCACAAACCACATGCGGATCCACCAGAGTCATTGCATGTGTGTTCTTCTCACAAACCACATATGGAACTACAGCTAGAGTCATTGTATGTCTGTTCTTTTCATAAACCACCTGGATCCACCAATGTGATTGCACGTGTGTTCTTTTAATAAACCACATCTATAGTCATTGGATGTGTGTTCTCTTCACAAACCACATATGGAAACAGCTAGAGTCATTGCATGTGTGTTCTTTTCAAAAACCACATATGGATCTACGAGTGTCATTGAAATGTGTGTTCTTTTCATTAACCACAACTAGAGTCATTGCATGTGTGTTGTTTCACAAACCACATATGGATCCACCAGAGTTGACTGCATGTGTGTTCTTTTCACAAACCACATATGGACCCACCAGAGTTCATTGCATGTGTGTTCTTTTCACAAACCACATATGGATTCACCAGTGTTCATTACACGTGTGTTCTTTTCACAAACCACAACTACAGTCGTTGCATGTCTATTATTTTCACAAACCTCATATGCATCCACTAGTCATTGCATGTGTTCCTTTCATTAACCATAGCTAGAGTCATTGCATGTCTGTTATCTTCCCAAACAACATATGGATCCACTAGAGTCATTGCATGTGTGTTCTTCCAATAAACCATAGCTAGAGTAATTGCATCTCTCTTCTTTTCAATAACCACAGCTAGAGTCATTGCATGTCTGTTATTCTCACAAACCATATATGGAACCACATCTAGAGTCATTGCATCTCTATTCTTTTCATAAACCACATGGATCCACCAATGTCGTTGCATGTTTGTTCTTTTAATAAACTACAACTGGAGTCATTAGATGTGTGTTCTGTTCACAAACCACATATGGAAATAGCTAGAGTCATTGCATTCGTGTTCTTTTCACAAACCACATATGGATCCATCGGTGTCATTGCATGTCAGTTCTTTTCATTAACCACAACTAGTGTCATTGCATGTCTGTTCTTTTCACAAACCACATAAGGATCCACTAGAGTCATTTCATGTGCGTTCTTTTCACAAACCACATATGGATCCACCAGTGTCATTGCATGTGTGTTCTTTTCATTAACCACATATGGATCCCCTACTGTCATTGCATGTATGTTCTTTTCATTAACCACAACTAGAGTCATTGCATGTTTTTTTTCACAAACCACAACTAGAGACATTGCATGCGAGTTCTTCTCACAAACCACATATGGATCAACAAGAGTTCATTGCATGTATGTTCTTTTCATAAACCACATGGATCCACCAATGTCATTGCATGTGTATTCTATTAGTAAACCATGGCTAGAGTCACTAGATGTGTGTTATCTTCACAAACCACATATGGAAACAGCTAGAGTCATTGCACGTGAGTTCTTCTCACAAACCACATATGGATCCACCAGTGTCATTGAAATGTGTGTTCTTTCCATTAACCACAGCTAGAGTCATTGCATGTCTGTTCTTTGCACAAACCACATATGGATCCACTAGAGTTCATTGCATATGTGTTTTTTCACAAACCACATATGGATCCACCAGTGTCATTGCATGCGTGTTCTTCTCATAAACCACATAGAGATCCGAAGCTTAGTTGAGCCCTAACGTTAGCCCCCTAATGGTGGTCGTTAGACCGAGTTTTCTAGAAGGCACGCCCTAACATAGTTGTTATGCATGGAAATTGTTACATACCGGTCGATCGGGTCGCTTGGACAATTGGGATGGTATTTGTAAGAGTTATCCATGAGTAGGTTGTTCTGCGACATGATTGTCCACGCTTACTGCCTGGCTGCTCTGGATAAACTAGCACCACCGGGCGCTCCCCTTTTGCGAGTGTCACCACTCGCGAGTTCCGTGGGCCATATGCCAGTGTCATGTCCCCTTTACTTCTCTTCCTACCCTCGAAGCCATTTTCCCCACTGCTCTCCCATCCGTGCACATGGTGAGCATCCGGTCATCCTGCTTCTCTCCTCCATGGTGAGAATTCAGGAAGGATGGCTTGCCTGTGGTCAGCAATATGTCCCTAGACTTCTTCTCTGATAACTAGACAATAATAATATGATCCTTTCTTCTCAACGTTAGCATAATCGCAACTATCGTCGTCATAGAGCATACATGCGAACAAACAATACCACAATCAATACGAGGTAGAAAATAACCAATGAAATACAACATACAAACATACAATACACCACTAGCTTCAGTAGGTTTGGTTAAATTGAGTTTATTGCAAGTAGAATTACTTTAGTTAGATTAGTGGCATTTCTTTTAAGATTAATAGTCCAAAACTACTTCAATAAGGAGTTTCCAGCCAAGGCTTGGTTCCGTATGATATCAATGTAAAAATATGATATCACCAGATAGGTTATGACGTAAGTGTGTCACCCTACGGTTCGCGAATAATGCAGACATGATCGAGACCCCTCTCAGATCAATAATCAGAAGCGGGACCTGGAGATCCATACTGACTCCTACACACTCAACAATGACTTCTATGATCATGAGAACCTTTAAAGATAGTAACTAAATCCCTTTGTCTCGCGATATATTACATGTTCGAGATTCGATCATCAGTATCTCCATACCTAGTTTGTTCTCGTTACCGACATGTACTCTTTTCTTGTTCCCGTGATATAACATTCTATTGATCACATCACTTGCTTGCAAGATAACCAATGTGATATCACCGAGAGGGCCCAAAGTATATATATCCGTCATCGGGATGGACAAATCCCACTCTTGATCCATGAGGCTCAACATAACACCTTCGTAACACTGAACCCACCTTTATAGTCACCCTGTTACGCTGTGACATTTGATGTTATAAAGATACTATTCCGATGTTAGAAATTAACATGATCTCATGGTCTAAGGACTAAGATTACTTCGTATGATGTTATAGCAATATAAACATAATGAATCTGATCGTAATGCTATACTTCGGATGAATGTTCATCACATCATTCCACCAATGTTGTGACCTCGTTATTAACAACATCCAATGTCCATGATCAGGAAACCTTGATCATCTTGTTAATCAACGAGCTAGTTTATATGAGAGGCATTACTAGGAACTTTATATTTTGTTTATTAAACACACATGTATTAACGTTTCCAATTAATACAATTATAGCATGCAAAATAAACATTTATCATAAACATGGAATAAGATAATAACCACTTTATTATTGCCTCTCTGGCATATTCCGTTCAGTTCCAAGCTATGTTGGACCATATAAATATCACATTGATTTTGTGCTTATTAATATGCCTACTAAAGTTTATTTTCCAATTATTTTTGGAAGAACCTTCTTAAACACCATAGGAGTAAACATTGATTACAAGAGACAAACTGTATCTCTCAAGTTTGGTGAAGAGAAGATGAAATTTCACCATAAGCTGGCTATCGAAGATGTGGACAATTATGAGTACGAACAGTAAGAGGAAGGTAATATCATTAGTCTAGCTTCAATAGTCATTGAGATTCCTAATGATGATTTAGCAAGGAGTCTAGTCAACAATAATAATATTCTTCAAGACGTAGAAAAATTGGAAATGGACGATTATCTTGACTCCACACCTGAGGTGGATCCCGAGATGAATCAAAAATATGAAGAATCTATAAGAAAAGGAGATGAGGCACCTCCACGTCCTACTCTCAAAACTTTACCCAATGAGTTAAAATATATATTTCTTGATGAAACTAATAATTTCCATGTTATTATAAGTTCCAACCTTGCAGAAAAAGAGGAGAAAATTTAATGATTGTTCTCTGGAGGCATTGGAATGCTCTTGGGTATTCGATGAGCAACTTGAAAGGGACCAGTCCCTTGATAGCCACCCATAGAATATTTATGGAAGAATGAGCCCAGCCGGTTGCAGACTTCCAGAGGCGTCTCAAACCGGTAAGGAAGGAAATAATACTTTTGTTAGATGCAAAGATCATCTTTAATCTGGAGAACGTGAATGGGTAAGTCCAGTTCATTGTGTTCCTAAGAAAGGTGGATTTACTGTTGTTGAAAATGAACACAATGAGATGATACCTACTAGAACCACTGTTGGTCACATGATACGTATTGACTATAGAAATCTTAATAAATAAACTTGGAAGGATCATTATCCTTTCCCGTTTATAGATCAAACTTTAGAAAGGCTTGCTATGCATTCTCATTTTTGCTACTTAGACGGTTATTCCAGATTTTCGCAAATTGTTGTTCACCCTGATGACCAACTTAAAACAACCTTTATTTGTCCTTACGGTCTATACGCCTATCGCTATATGCCTTTCGGTCTTTACAATGCCCCATACACCTTATAAAGGTGTATGACTGCTATATTTGCAAATTATGATGAAAGTATTATTGAAGTATTCATTGATGACTTCTCTATTTATGAAACTTCCTTTAATCGTTGTCTCAATAATCTTCATAAAGTTTTGAAGAGATTTGAAGACACTAACTTAGTCTTGAATTGGGAAAAAGTTATTTTATGGTTCAAGAAGGTATAGTGCTTGGTCACAAAATCTCAGGTAAGGGTATAGAAGTTGATAAAGCAAAGATTGGAGAAATACAAAGGCTTCCCCTTCTCGAGACGTAAAAGGTATAACGTGTTTCTTAGGAAATGCTGGATTTTATAGAAGATTCATTAACAACTTCTCAAAGACTGCTAGACCTTTAACAAATCTTCTTCAAAAGGATGTTTTTTTCATTTTCAATGAAAACCGTCTTACCGCTTTAAATATATTAAAACAATCCCTTCTTGAAGATCCCATTATAAAACCACCTAATTGGAAGAAACCTTTTGATCTATTCTGTGAGGCTAGACACGAGTCAGTTGGAGAAATTCTTTGACAGTATGATGGTGATTACCTTTAATATCATTCGTCATGCTAGTCACATCTTAAATAGTTCCCAAAAGAATTACCCTATGGTAGAAAAGAATTTTTTCTATGGTTTTATCTTGTGATAAATTGAGATATTATATTATTGACTCTAAGGTACGAGTACATAGTGATTGTGTTGGCTTAAAAGAGACCCTTGAAAGGAATAACATTGAGAAAAGAATGATCCGTTGGTCTTTACTTTGCAAGAATTTGATTTGTATATTATCCAAAGAAAAGAAGAATAGGAGGAGGTGTCCATGGACATTGAGAAGGTTGATCCACCCGAGGTAGTGTCATCCATCTAGATACCTTCGGGAACCACAATTCGTAAAAGGAAATTTTCAATTTCTCTATGCAATGGTTTTGGTGATTTTCTGCAACCAACCTTATTCAAAGGGAAAAAGAAAATTTTGATCCAAGAATTAAAAGAAGGAGAAGGTACCCGAATAAACTCATTCTGCCTTGATGAGTAAGATATTTGAAACCTTGAAAACATCTTTATTCTAGATGGTTACCTGCCATTTCTTTTTGCATATTCGTTTTCCTTTCATTTTTTTTGAGTTCACTACCGGTCTTGGGAGGTCAGTACGGGTGGGAAGTATGGTCGGCTCCGCCCATACCACTGGTTGTTAAGGAGGCAGTGACCTTCGATGTAGTTTTCACATATCGGTATGACCACTCAGTACGGGCGCGTCCGCCCGTATGGCTGGTCGTTACCGACTCTGTGTTTCCCATTCATTATTTATTTGTTTGTGTTAAAAAACTTCAGTCGGTAAAAGTCAATAGAGACGGGCAGTATGAGCGAGACCCGCCTGTACCACTTTATCGATTGACTATTTACCGACTTAAATCTGTCGAGTTTTTGGAAACGACCTTGTACGGGTGCGCCGTACGGGCATACGCCCGTACCAAGTGGTTGTTACGAGTGCGATTTCTTCCTTTTTCACTTATTTCTTTCCTTATTTGATGGGATTGTTTTCTTGGCCAACCCTTTTTCTTCTAGTACGAATTTCCCCTGCTTATAACCCATTATAAGCATTCCAAGAGGTTTCTTTTCTTATCTTGACAAAGATATCTTCCCCATATTGCTTGTCCCTCTCGAGAACTTCGCAATCATGTCTTACACATGGAACATCGTTCAAGACAAGGAGGATCGCTCGAGATCTTCCTCAAGGATCAGAGAATATGCCCAGGTGGTAGACGCTGTGCAGAGGAAAGAGGAGGAACCAATATGTGATCAGTTAAGAGCCGAGGATGGATTCAAGCCGATGGAGATGGTCAAGGATGGGTGCAAGGAGTTTAGTCTCAGTGTGGGTAAACAAGGTAACTTTCAAGAGGTTCAACTCGATCTAGAGGAAGATGGGGAATCTTACATGAAGAGTCTCAAGAATCAAGGGGAAGACATCCAAGATTCTCTGGACAAACTTGATTGTCGCATCAAGAAAGTTGAGGTAAAGTCTCTAGGTCTTCTAAACATATTGAATTATTGTGTCACTATGTGGACTAGATGGAACTGAAGATAATGAAGTGGCTAGAATCCAACATCAACATTAGCCTCCGGTCCATCCATGCACATAAGCAGACAATTGAGATATATAAGGAACTTGTGGAGAAATTGGAGACAACTAGTGAGCAGCGCTGAATTCACATCTTGATCCTAGAAGCAACAAACAAGACGCTTCGTGGAAGCCTTCGCAATTTCAGGACTTCTTCTCCCACAAACTAAGGATGCACCACGGTATTGAATAATAGTAAGGGATTATTTGATCCCACTGGCTGTTGGGAATATGCCCTAGAGGCAATCATAGTTGATGATATTTCCCAAAGTATTCATAAAGTAAAGTTGTCCTTGTATGAACATTAGATATATATCACTGAATGCGTGATTCAGTTGTGGAACTATGTATTAATGATTGTTCATGTTATATTGTCCTTGGTCATTGAGGTTGTGCTGGGCACACAACTTAGACCAATGTGCGAGTCGGCTGATGACACGGTTCCACTTGTCATGGGCATGGAGATGCTATTCTGACTTACACTGGTTCGGCTAAAGAGTTTAGCGAATCGGACTGACCCACAGTTGATATGCAATGAGCATGTTGTCATTTGCAGTCTCAAGCAATGGAATCCTTCGACCTGAGGTGATTGCATGATCCGAATTGTGGATCGCCAACTTAGGTTCTATCAAACACTATTCCGTAAATGGGCAGTTATAAAGGTAGAGTTCGGGTTGGTTGTGAAGCAAGCTGCGTGATGTGGATTACCAAGATGGGATTTGCCCCTCCGTAATGGAGAGATATTCTATGGGCCCTCTCGTGTGTTATGATTCTGAAGCATGGCCAAGCGCTACTCAATTAAGAGTTAACTGAGGAGTCGGACTAAGAGTTAGTCCAGTGAATCACATATCATGGTACGAGAAGAGAGTTAAGCTATTAAAGGGATGGCAACTACTCGCCTATAGCTTAACATATATATCGTGTGGCAAAGGGACTTGTACGAAAGTCACATTGAAGGTTCGTATTCCTACTTTACGGCACTTGGGAGTTGGCACGTCTTAATAGAGGCTGCTAACATCTATCGACTTAAGACCGAGTGTTCATGCGAGTGAGTTGGACTCAAAGCCATGATGGGATACTTGGAGTAGCTCATGTCGTGTCCAGGTGTACGTGAACCTACAGGGTCACACACTTAAGGGTAAGGTGCCTAGATGGGCCTCAAGCGTTGAGCCCAACTAGGAGTGTCTATAAGTGGAGTGACAAGGGATAGTGCCTGACCTAGCCGCCACTTTCTCCACTTCCATTTCGGGCTAGACAGGATCTAGCAGTCCTCTGTCCGAAGCTCCTTCATGTATGTGTGGATACCGGTAGAGGTGTTGCACGTGCGGTGCTAGAGACGGGGAAAGCTCGTGGGGATGTGACGAAGGAGTTCATGGGATCCGGTGTAGCTGTCCATGGGATCATTCAACACTGCTTCGACGCGCTGCATCAACTTCCGCATCTGCGCGTCTAGCGGTAATCTCGTGGCCTATAACCTGAGCTGGATCTTGGGTTTCCCTCATTAGGGAAAAAGTTTTGTTTATCTCTGCATGGCACAACAGTGGTATCAGAGCGAAAGCTTCTAGTTTTAGGCTCTAGATTTGTGCATATGAGATATGCATGAGGTGATGGATGAGATCCACTTAGGGTTTCGGTGGTCGATCTATGAGATAGATCGGTTTTGTGGAAGATTGATGGGATCAATCGCACTCGGGGGTGCATGGAAGATCAGGTACGGATGATCAATGAGATTGGTCAGATTTGCACAGGGATCAGATTTTGGTAAAAGTGTTTTATCCAATGAAGGAATCCATGGTTCGGAATGCAGATTAGATCTGCAATTTCGGAACACCTTTGAGCCCCGCCCGGTATCTGGCTAGCGGGACTGCCGGCTTCCCCCTGTCGTAGCGCATTAGATGTCGTTGTGAGGTTCACAACACCGGTAGATATAGTATCTATGCATCACTTGTTTTTGCAGGAAGTTGTGAATGGTATGGCTTATGTGCATGTGATGTGTGTAATCCATACGTGATCTATGTATCACGGGTTTGTCAGCCGGCTGGAGCCAAAGTGTTGTCACTGTTATTGTATAACGACCTGCGTGTCGGCATGAGATGCCATCTTCTTGTATATTCCTTAGTGCTAGAGTAGCATGTTTGGAGGACTTGAAGGACACTGCATCCAAAGGCATGACGAATAGGATCATGGAGATGGAGATCGCCATGAAGAGAGCCATACCATTTCACATTATAATTGGATTATTCTGTGTGATTGTCATGTCTCTAGTTTTACCTCTATGAGATAGTGGTTAAACTTTAATCACTCAAAGGTCTAGTCGGTCTACCCACCAGTGTTGCACCATCACAAGTCGGACATTCTTGGTAGTGGGCTCATAAAATTGAGGCGCTACCAGTTCTCTTCGACTAGATGGGTTTGAGTCGGACTCTTACAGCGGAAGCACTTGGTAAGCTAGACGGGTCTATCACAACGGTTGTGGGGCTCGGGGAGAGGGCGGTCGGGAGACGGGGCATGTGATGCCACCCGACCAACAGGAGTCGCATGAGATGCGATTGGCAAGGAGTTGCCTACCTAGATCACTTGACGGCTAGCGGTGATGCTAAAGCTCACTAGTCGGCTTGCTTATTTAGGGTCCTGAATCACTACGTAACCATCGGAGGGTTGTTGGTTCTAGTGGGAGCATAAGTATTAAAGTGTTTAATACGCCTGCTCTTTTATGAATACTTGTCTTAAGTGTTTTGCATATTTCTATTGTAGATAATGGCACCTAGTAGCAGTCTCCCTCAGTTATCCAGTTTTGCTTTGAGGACCATCCTAGAGAAAGATAAACTTAATGGGACAAACTTCACCAACTGGTATCGTAATCCGAGAATTGTTCTCAAACAAGAAAAGAGGGACCATGTTCTAGACAACCCGCTTCCAGATGTGCTGTATGAGAATGCGAGTGTCGCAGCAACCAATTCCTACCGTAGAACATGTGATGAGTCTACAGAAATTAGCTGTCTTATGCTTGCTCACATGGAACCGGACTTGCAGTAGCAGTTCAAGCATGTTGAGGCCTACGATATGATCGAAAGCCTCAAAAGCATGTTCCAAGCTCAGGCAAAGACCGAGAGGTATCAAGTCTCTCAAGATTTGCTGAGTTGTAAGCTTAAGGATGGTGATCCACTGAGTCCGCATGTAATCAAGATGGTTGGTTATGTGCAGTCTCTGGAAAGGCTTGGCTACCCTATTAGCGAAGAGTTCACTACGGATATAATTTTGAACTCTCTTCCTAGTGTGTATGGTTAGTTCATATCAAACTACCACATGCATGGTATGGATAAGAAGCTCACTGAATTACATGGGATGCTTAAGCAGGCAGAGGTTGATCTCAAGAAAGGTACTAGCCAAGTGTTGGTGGTACAGAATAAGGCTAAGTTTAAGAAGAGTTCTTGGACTAAGAAGAAGAAGGCTAAGTTAGGAGGTAATGCTCAGGACAAGATCCCAAGCATTTCCTCAGGGACTAAGCCATCTCCTTCAGCCGGATCCGCTTGCTTCTATTGCAAGACGGATGGCCACTAGAAGAGGCATTTGAGCAAGTATTTGGCGGATAAAGCCAAGAGTGGAGGTGTGACTTCCAACTCAGGTACACTTGTTTGCAATGTTATTGACCTTTATCTTGCTGATGCACCCGGTAGTTCTTGGGTATATGATACCGGATCAGTCATTCATATCTGCAACTCGTTGCAGGGACTGGTAAGAACTAGGGGCATAGCAAGAGGCGAGGTTAACATTCAGGTCGGCAACAAAGAAAGAGTTGCTGCATTGGAAGTCGGCACGATGCAACTTCACTTACCTTGAGGATTCTTAATGGAACTAAATAATTGTTATTATGTTCCAGTGCTAAGTCGAAACATCATTTCTGCCTCATGTTTGATGAGACAAGGCTATGAGTCTAACATTAAGAACAATGGTTGTTATTTATATTTGAATGATATGTTTCACGGCTTTGCACCCGTTGAGAACGGGTTATTTATTTTGAATCTTGATGGTGGGTCGGTCTATAACGTAAATGTGAAAAGGTCGAAACCAAATGATCTGAATATTACTTACTTTTGGCACTATCGATTTGGTCATATAAGTTGGAAACGCATGAAGAAGCTCCATTATGATGGACTCCTAACTTTGTTCGACTTGGAGTCGTTCGAGACATGTGAATCCTGCCTTTTGGGCAAGATGACCAAGACACCTTTGGCAAGGAGTTGTGAAAGGGCGTCTGACTTGTTGGGACTAGTACATAGTGATGTATGTGGTCCAATGAGTGTTGGGGATATACTTTCCGGTCATCCTCACAGTTCCTCACTGACCAGGGTGGCCCACTTAGGATTAGACCTTTGCTTCACGGGCGACCCTGTCAGGGAGAAAGAAGGAGTCCAATCCGTCTACGGGAAGGTCCAGAAGACTTACCGACTTAGGCTCATAATGTTACTTGTAGTTCAAGATGTACTCTGTAACCGACTCTTAGTCGTAGACGGATAGATCTCTCCTATAAACCCTAGGCCGGATATCTATATAAGCCATCCTAGGGAGAGCCTTTAGGGCACCTAACACTTTAGACCCTCAACTCGCACAGGCGAAACCCTTGTAACCCATATTCTGGCTCTGCCGTATTACTAGATTGCTAGCAGGAGTAGGATCCGTCCAAAGCCGGCGGATTTGAACCTGGGTAAACTTGTGTGCTCACCGTCCCGGAACACCATACGTCTCACACCCCTCTCTTCCGCACGCCTCAAGGACCCCCTCATGGTGTACTTGTCCTCAATCCGATGACAGTTGGCGCCCACCGTGGGGCAAGTGAGCTTTAGATCTGTGTTCCGAGCGGAATCTGCAAGAAGCGGAATCGGCGAGACTATCGCCGTCGGTCGCATCCTCTACGCCAGCGACGTCCCTCTCATCATTCTCGACGAGACTTGGATTCCGGCTAGAGAGGCCGGGACTGCCTACACAATCATGTCTTTTGGCGAGATCGATGTTTACATCGGTTTCGCTGAAGCTGCCACACCCACCCCAGCGGTGATGATGGAGGTAGAAGAATCTTCTGGGTCCCCTTTGTCCATGGAGGCCGTAGAGTTCCGGATCTCAGAAAACCCTAATCCCACCCAGCCCGCACCAGTTGCGGAGATAGTGGAGAAATTCGAGCCTGAAAAATATCTAGCGGTCCAAGTCGAATCTGGACTGGATCTCCCTGGAGAAGTCGGATCCCAGATCGACCCACCCGTGGAAGTCGAAATTCAGGAGGACCTAGTCAACGACACTGATTTCGGCTCTGACAACGTCGGGACAAACAGGCCTTTCCTGACGTACACACTACGACGTATGATGCTGCAAGGCGTAAGCGCAGATGCAATTCTCGAGACCATCAAAAGTTTCGACATGGCTGATCGTGAGGGCCGCAGGTACCTCAGCAAGCACGCGTCGCACTTCGTCGGATATGTTGGATCTGGATCCGGCTCTACCGATGCTGGAGAAAACACCGACTCTATGCTTGAGGCAATTGGAACAAATGCCAACGTACCCGCATCCTCGGATGAATCGATGACATTAGCAGATTTCCGAAAGTTCTCCGCGGAATATGAAGAGGAGTATAACTCCAAAGCTGCAGAGGAAGGAGAAGCCATGGATGAACGATCCGGGGAACACTCACCCAAAGCGCAGGATGACATGGACATCGGAGATAATCCCGAAGTCTAGATGTCCGAAAGTACCGATCAGAGCTTGACTCCGAGAAACGGACCCAAAGCCGTCTTTGCTACCGGTGTTGCCAAGAAGGCAAAGAAGAGGAACAAGAAGAACAAGACCCCACCAAAAGACCCTCTGACAGAGGAGGTGATTGCCGAGGAATATCAAGAAGACTCGAATGGAGCACTTATCCCAGAAGAATCGAAAAAAGAAGAATCGGTGGATGGACACGTGATAACCGAAGGTGCGCATAAACTCATCGATGCTGCATTAACCACCCCTATCCCTACATCTGCAGAACTTACTGCTGAAGAGCTGGACGAAAGGGCCCAAGCCCTAGAAGCGCATCGTCAACAACTCCTAGATGAAGCCAAAAACATCAAGGAGGAGAAGAATCGCATGGCAACTAAGGATTATATGTCTCGGTTGCATCAGAATACACGGAAGCGTCACACCAATGATGACCAATTCCCACATATCCGTGTCGTCCTTTTCGGAGATGAGATGGGAAGCCACGGAAAGATAGCAAAGTAGATTGGGTATATCCAACCCCAGTACAGAATACCTTGGCGGCCCGAGAAATTTTATCGGCTAATCCAGGACCAGAGGAGATCCGTTTGGGTATCAAACTACTCAACAAGGGACTGGAGCAACAAAAGGTCACCCTGTCCGGAAGTCAAAAACTGGTCTCGATTCCCACCAATGTCGCGTAAGACCCCATCGTGTTCCGGAGCAGCATCATCGCCCCGAACATCGGGAGGACAATTATTCAAGAACCGGATCGTCAGGAAAGCATCACAGAACTGTAGGTGACTGGAGCAACGTCGCCCCAGCTGCTGACAAAGAGGCCATTACTGCACTGAATCCGAGGAATCCTCCCCGACGAGAGTCTAACAATCGAAGGGGAGAAGATAAAGAGAAACGTCGGGAGGAGGATCATCAAAAAATGCCACCTCCTAGACATGCAAGCCGTCTGGCAGAGCCTCACCATGGTGGGAACGATGGACGAAGGAACATTGGAAACCATGCTGGCACAAGCCGGTAGGGGGCTCGTCGTATCGAAGATCCTCCCCAGAACCCAAATAATGACGTTCCGAACGGAGGACCGCGATCAGTCGGAAACTATCCAACTGCCCCACCCTCTCCACCAAGCAGTCATCACAACGGCTCCCAAGGGGGACAAGGAGGATGACGCGGCGGAGGAGGTGGTGGCAGAAGCCGAAGTCCGGGTCCAAGGCACCGCAGCCACAACCTACATTCAGGATGATCTCTATCCCCGAATGACGCAAGACACAGGATCAACTCCAACATAGAGGCGCGGCGCTACGAAAACAATGATATCTACGTGGGCCCAAAGTGCTTCGGACCACGCATCAGAGCTAGAAGATTGCTGAAAGGATTTGCTATCTCAAGGCATATCCAAGCCTACGACAGCATTGCTTGGCCAGATACCTGGCTACAGGATTTTTTCCAAGCTTGCTGCATCGCCAAAGGCGAAACAGCCTGGTCGCAACCCGATATCTCCCACTTATGTTGCGGAAGATGGCACGATCATGGCCTAATGAACTTCCGGAGAACACCATCCATAACTGGTATGACATGCAAAGTGCATTCTTTCGGAATTTTGAAGGCACATATCGGAGGCCCTGTACGGTCGGAGACCTACAGCGTTGCACCCAGAAGGCCGGAGAAACTTGCCGAGATTACCTCGGACGATGGATCGACACCAAGAACTCCTATGAAGGTGTAAACGATCAAACCGCGATTGAAACTTTCATCGCAGGACTCCCAATTGGTCTACTACGTCACCGCTTGAAGTGTGACAAGGTCACTGACTTGGAAGAGATGATAGAAAAAGCGAGCAAGTATGCAGATGGTGACGACAATGCAGAGGGATTGCTCAATGCCCTAGCAGTGCCTCAGTCGGCAAAACAACCAAAGCAACAAGCTCAGAAGGGCAAAAATACCTCGGAAGAGAAACCCAATGCGGAAACAGCAGTGGTCACTGCTACTTTCGGGTCTGGAGGACGAGGAGGACGTGGCGGAGGCCGCGGGCATGGCCATGGGACTTCAAGGGTCCAAGGTAGAGGAGACCAGCAACTAGGCAAAACCTACTCTTGGGCCGACATTGCCCAATAACCCATGTGTGCATCACCTAGACCCCAATGGGGGCTCATCCCACACCAACGCTAAATGTCGTTTCAATGACGACATCAAAAGAGATGACACCATGGGCTACAAAGCTAAGCGGAAGAAGGGAAAGAAAAATCCCGAAAAAGACAAAGGGACCAAGGAAGATTCCGCCATGGAGGAAACTGATGCTTCAAATCCCAAGCCGGAAGGGAAGAAAACTTTTCCCACCAAGTAGGACACTTACGTCACTTTCCTCGGATCTCAACCAGCAAAGGTCAAGAAAGAAGTTCTACATGAGCTCAACGCAACAGTTCCGGCTGTCCCCCAATACTTGGACTGGTCGAAAGTGGCAATCACATTTGACCGCGCTGATCACCCGCCTAAGTTGCACAGGCGAGGAAAATACGCCTTAATCGTCAATCCACTTATTTCCGGTTATGGTTTCTCCAAGACCCTCATGGACGGTGGTAGCAGTATCAATATTCTCTATGTCGAAACGCTACGCCGGATGAAGATCTCGGAAACCCAGCTGAACCATAGCTCTGTGATCTTTCACGGAGTTGTCCCAGGAAGACAAGCTAATTCCCTGGGAGAGATTACTTTGGATATCACCTTTGGAACTCCAAAGAACTATCAAACGGAGGCACCTTCCTTCGAAGTGGTCCCGTTCAAGAGCGCGTACCATGCTATATTCGGATGTCCAGCTTACTGGTCTTTTATGGCTCGTCCATGTTACATTTACAATATGATGAAAATTCTAGGTCCCAACGGCGTGATCACCATCAGGGGAGACCCGAAGAAAGCGCGAGATTGCGAGGATGGAAATGCCGCCTTTGCCGAAGCCGTGCTGCACGCCCAGGAGTACCAGGAGATCAAGAAGAGCATAGATACGTCTGAGATGCCCGCAACGAAGAAGGAGGTGACAAAGCCAACTCCGAAGTTCAAGGCATCAGAAGAGACGAAGAAGACGCTGTTGAAGGATCATTGCCCCTCCAAGGTGACCCAGATAGGCGTAGGTCTAGATAGCGCATAGGAAAGCACGCTCGTCAAGTTCCTCCAAGCAAATCAAGATATCTTCGCATGGCAGCCATCTGACATGACTGGAGTACCTAGGGAACTTGCCGAGTACTCTTTAAATGTAAACCCGAACGCTAAACCCGTCAAATAGTCCCTACGA
The DNA here is from genome assembly GCA_910589775.1 of Avena eriantha. Classification (NCBI taxonomy): domain Eukaryota; kingdom Viridiplantae; phylum Streptophyta; class Magnoliopsida; order Poales; family Poaceae; genus Avena; species Avena eriantha. The sequence goes on from OU342744.1 coordinate 323,809,310, forward strand.
CATTTTGGCGATGAAAAGCGTAAGGAAATAACTAAGGAACTAGCATGGCTCGAGTTAGCCGGATTCATAGAAGAGGTCATCCACACTGAGTGGTCGGCTAATCCTGTAATGGTCCCTAAAAAGGACACCACTGATTTAATGATGTGTGTTGATTATACTGCCTTGAACAAGGCTTGTCCAAAAGATCCATTTGCTCTACCTAGAATTGATCAAGTTATCGATTCTACGGCAGGCTCGGAACTCCTCTGTTTTCTCGATGCATATTCCGGTTATCCCCAAATCCGGATGAAGGAATCTGACAGAGTCAAAACTTCATTCATAACCCCTTTCGGAACCTTCTATTTTGTTACGATGCCCTTTGGGGTGAAGAACGCAGGAGCTACGTACCAGCGCACGATGCAGCGTTGCCTCCACGACCAACTCGGACGCAATGTACATGCATACGAGGATGATATTGCGGTGATGTCCAAAAAGAAGGAAATGTTCATTTCCGACTTGGAGGAAACATTCGCCAATCTACGAAATACAACATCATGCTTAACCCGAAGAAATGCTTCTTTGGAATACCAGCCAGAAAATTGTTAGGTTTCATCATGTCTCAAAGAGGCATAGAGGTGAACCGGGACAAAATCAAGGCCATACTCAATATTTCCAGGCCAACTCGCCTGAAGGATGTACAAAGATTAACTGGCTGCATCGCTGCAGTCAGTCGATTCGTAAGCCAGCTTGGTGAAAGAGCTACACCATTATACAAACTCCTAAAAAAGACCAAGGATTTTGTTTGGACTGACGAAGCTGAAGTTGCATTACAAGACTTGAAGAAAGTACTCTCATCTGCTCCTATCCTTGCAGCGCCGGAACCTCTGGAACCGATGTTGCTCTATCTTGCTGCGACAAATAAGGTCGTTAGTATCATCATGGTGGTGGAGAGACTAGAGGAAAATCAGGAACACCTGGTGCAGCGTCCGACTTACTTTGTTAGTGAGGTCCTAACAGAGTCAAAACAGCGGTATCCGCACTATCAAAAGTTGGCTTACGGTGTTTTTCTAGCATCTCGTAAGTTATGACACTATTTTCAGGAGCATCCAATTACCGTGGTGAGCACAACTCCCATGAGAGATATAATTAACAACAGTGACGCCACAGGACGCTTCGCCAAATGGGGCATAGAGCTTTCAGCTTTCGATATTGAGTATAAACCCCGCATAGCAATCAAATCCCAAATCCTTGCTGACTTTGTCACTGATTGGACAAAGACAAAGGAAAACATGATCCTCCCTGAGTCGGAAAACTGGACCCTCTACTTTGATGGGTCTAAGGCTCGCGAGGGCTCGGGGGCTGGCGTGGTGCTCAAATCACCCCATGGAGATAAAATTCTATACGTGTTGCAGATCCACTTCAAAGCGACAAACAATATTGCCGAGTATGAAGCACTGCTGCATGGAATCCGGATTGCTAAGGATATTGGCATCCGACGTTTGATGTGTTATGGAGATTCAGATCTTGTTGCTCAACAAGTGTCGGATACTTGTAATGCAAATAAACACATGGCAGCATATAAAGCTGTCGTGGATGATTTATCTAAATCGTTCGAAGGGTTTGAGGTTCAACACATCCCCCGAGCAGAAAACGAGGAAGCGGATGCACTATCTAGGATAGGCTATGCACGGAAAGAGGTCCCGGATGGCGCTTTTTTAGAGCACCTCAAAGTTCCCTCAATAAAGGGAGTAGATGAGGAATATCTGACCAAATCCGACTCACCTCTAATAGCAGTTCTGGCTGTAATTCCCAGCTAGACTCAACCCTCCCTAGATTATCTGGTAGATGGAAAATTACCCGAATACGAGGTTCTGAGCCGGCAGATTATCCGACGAGCAAACGCCTATACTATTGTTAAAGGTGAGCTCCATAAACGGAGTGTTTCTGGGGTTTTTCAGCGCTGCGTATCTCCGGAAGGAGTGGAAATCTTAACAGAAATCCACGAAGGTGAGTGTGGTCACCACGCTGCAGCCAAATCTTTAGTGGCAAAAGCTTTTAGACACGGATTTTTCTGGCTTACAGCTCAGGCAGATGCCGAACGATTAGTCAAGACGTGCAAAGGTTGCCAAAAGTACGACAAACAAGCTCATGTTCCGGCTGATGAGCTGCGAACAATACCTATAACATGGCCATTTGCGGTCTGGGGGCTTGATATGGTAGGACCATTTAAACGAGCTCCAAGTGGATTTACTCACCTCTTAGTGATGGTGGATAAATTCACCAAATGGATTGAGGCTAAACCCGTCACAAGTTGTGATGGAGCAACAGCCAAAAGATTTGTCGAGGATGTCATAATCCGGTATGGTTATCCGCATAGCATTATCATGGACATTGGGAGTAACTTTTCTATGGGAGAATTGGCTGAATTCTGCAACGAGCAAAATATCCGGCTTGACATTGCGTCAGGCGCACATCCACAGGCTAACGGAAAAGTCGAAAGAGCAAATGGTTTAATTCTACAAGGCTTAAAACTGAGACTCGAAGCACCACTACGACATCCTGCGGGGGCTTGGGCAGAGGAATTACCCTCTGTAATTTGGAGTTTACGAACAACTCCAAACAGGTCAACAGGATACATACCTTTCTTATTGGTCTATGGCGCAAAAGCAGTTCTTCCTAGTGATTTGATTCATACTTCTCTTAGAGTGGCCGCTTATATTGAAGAGGATGCCGAGATTTCTTGACAAAATGATCTCGACTTAGTCGAAGAAGTTCGCGTCGTTGCTAAGATGAGATCTACATCCTATCAGCAGAAGTTACGCAAGTATCATAGCCAGAGAGTCTGAAATAGATCTTTCAATAAAGGTGATTTGGTTCTCTGGCTTGTGCAACAAAGAAAGAAAAAACTTTCCCCAGTTTGGGAAGGGCCCTTTTTAGTTAGTCAAGTATTGCACAAAGGATCGTACTACTTAACTGACATGAGGCCAGTCAAAGAAAGACCTGTTACTAAGAAGAGAAAGAGAGCTGGAGGCAGTACAAATCTGGATGAGTTAGACAGACCATGGACTATTGCTCAGCTACGTCCCGTTTATTCTTAGTTTATCCTTCTTTGTAATCATATATATGTACATGCTCTGAGAGAAATAAAAGTTTTGGTTGCCTCAAGTTTTTGTGAGAAGTTTTTACCATCTTATTTCCAAATGATCATGTCATAGTCGAAATTCCCAGAATGCTTGTAGGTACTTTATGCTCATGTTCGTTCTATTTTAGATTTCTGATTCTAAAATTTCTACCTTCGGGTATAACTCTAAAGTTTCTAGTCTTTACTTTGGTTAATTGTGTGATTGCTGGATGTAGGCATTTTCCGAGTAGTGAATTGTTGGTACTGGAAGCCGGCTTAGTTTCCGAGTTTAAAGTGGTTTAGCAATTGAGCTCCATTGCTCGGCAAAGTTTCCGACAGATGAAAAAATACAAGTGCTTGTGTAAACATTTCAGGCACACAAAAACTTTAAAGCCAAAAGTGTTGAATAGATCAAAAGTTTAGCACTAGCAAAATAATAGTACTTCATAATTACAGACACATCATGTTTTTCAGGATAATACAAATATTTCTGGAAATTTATGATGTAGGAGGAGATGAAGGAGCTGCCGGCTCGCTGGAGACGTCGCATTGGTATCGTTCCGAGATGTTCGCATCCGAGGTGGTGCGTTCATCGTTGGAAACTTCTGCTGAATCTTCTGGAGGCTGAGGCGGAGTGTCCACGCGGGTGAAGAAAGGGGTCTCGTAGCTGGTCAAATCAGCCACGCGACACCCATATCCGGCGCAGGAGTCCATGATGGCTTGGATGTCTTGCTCCTGGCCATCTTAATCTACTTTGCAGTACCCTCTGGTCACTTGCCATATTTCCATGTTTCCATGGTGGCTCATGACCATGGTGAGAGCGTTTTGTGCCATAGTCCAATCGTAAGACATGTTCCAATCCTGGACAAGCTGTGACATCTCCTTTGCCTTGTCCCGCACCTGAAAATCCGACATGATATGCATGTCTGGAATCTTGAGAGCTTCGCCAATGTCTTCAATGGATTGGCGGAAGTCATGAAGTAGGTCACCGACTTTTGTAAGCCGGTGGGTGCGGAGCACAACGGAGGTTGAGTCCGTCAAGTTCAGAGGACCTATAAACAAAGACAGTTAAAGAAAATCCGACATTGAAAGAAGTTGAAGGAAAAAGACAAATCAGACAGATGGAACGTACCAAAAATGACGTCGTCAATTTTGGTCTTCTCTTCCCGAAGACTCTGGAGTTCAGCCCGGAGTGCTTCGGAAAGGTCCCTCTCTCTGCACAACTCATTATTGATGTCCGAGATTTTTTGATCTTGAGCAGCAATCTTGCAATCACGCTCATCAATAGCCATGGAGGAGGATTCAAGGATTTGAGCAATGCTTTTTTCATGATCTGCCTTGAGCTGATCCAGCTCTTGGTGAAGCTCCTTGTTCTCCACCACCAAAGTCTTGAGGTTCTTTGCCTCTTCAATCATAGCACAGGATTGTTTCACCAGTGCTGTAAGTCAAAAAGAACAACAGTTCAACGAAAAAATTCGACATTCAAAACACAAAGACAAGGTTTGAGTCTTGGAATGTATACCTTCGGCTTCATCCTTGGCAACTTTCAGCTCAGCATTTTTAAGTCAGAGAGTTCTGATCTCTCTCCATTTATCACAGACATTCTTCAACAAATCCTAGTTATAGGAATATACTTTCTATAAGTCAGAATACCCAAAGTCAGAAAGCTACTAAAGACTCGGGCTAATATTTTTGCTAATATCAGCACGAGCCTTAGGGGCTACACTAGTTCGATATTTGGCATCCTAAGGAAGCATAAACCCGGATTATTTATCCTACTTCATGCTTGGGGGCTAAAGGATATGATATGAAATAAAGGGAAAATAGGAGTTGGAATTCCGACTTACATATTGTTCATGAGTGAGTTTATCCAAACTCGCGTTAACTTCAACTGCAACCTTCTCAGTGAGAGTTAGAGGGGTCACAGGAGCAGTTCAAAGCTCCCCGGACCTGATCCTCTCGTTGCGAAGAAGCACTTGTTCAAGAAGATTAGAGTGCTTGACGTCCTCTGCTTCTTGCGCTTCGTCTTTGGCAGATAAGGTACTTTTCTCCAGGGATTGCCTGGCCAGCCGCTGGATCTCTTCAGCAGATTTTTGGGACAGGCGAAACTTAGGAAGTCCCGGATTGCTGAGAATGTTTTTGGCGAAGGTTTCTGCCGAGGGATAATTACCCAAAGAGGGTTCACCCTTATCTAAATCTGACTCACCCATGGTGATGTCAGTTTTTGATTCAAGGATCGTAGGCTCCATTGAAGGAGCTAGATCTTCTGCGACGACCGGAGAAGGGATGATCACCGGCGTTGTGGAAGGTTGAGGGGCAGGAGTCGGAGGAGCCACGACAGGAGCAGCTATGGTAAGCTTCATCTATCACAGGGGCTTCGAAGAAGTTCCCTTCCCCTTGCCCTTGATGAGCGGTTTTGCTCTGAGAATGTAGTAAAGTCGGAAACATTACATCTTAGAAGGAAATTCGAGTAAAGTGCAAAGGCGGAAGTTGTGATTGAAAGTTACCTCTTCATGATGGGCACCTCCTTTGTACCAACAGCCACTGTCGGAGCTTTGCGCTTCTTAAGCGCAAGGTCCGGCAATGGTACCACTTCTGTCTCCTGAGAAAACTCTAGAGAATATCCTTCGAGCGGAGCAAATTCTGACTCGGGGAGGTCAGCAAGCTGAAAAGAAGAAAACATATCAGCATTGTAGTATAACTCAAAGATTGAAACACATAAAAACGTGTATTGATAGAAGCTTACTGGCACTACGGGGTTTTCTGTCGTATGCATATCCAGAGAAACCTCCAGGATCCTTCTCTCGATCTGCGACATGATCAGCCACTTAATCTGGCTTATATAGCCCTACGTGGTGTAGGCTTTGGTGCTAATGCGGAGGGAGTCTTCTTTGGACGACGTGATGGAGTGCATCGGTCGATCTCCGTGGTACTGAAGGGCCTAGATCCGGCCTGAGACCCAGCATTGGACCAAGTCGGATCCCTTTAGCCCCTTGTGTTTGATCAGATATTCGACCCGCCTTTTAGCGAGGATCAGATCGTCACTGAGAGCCGGAGCGGTCTCGTCCCAAGACGGTTGGGCCATGGCAGCTCCGTCAACAAAAGCTGGCAAAGTAGTAGCCTTGTCATGAACCGGAATATCCTTATGGTAAAAGAATGTGGCTGGCCATTGTTTGACCGAGTCACTGGCTAGGATTTTGGGATATGCGCACTCGCGTCTAAGCGACAAACTAATGGTACCGGTGATATAAGGAACACCGGCAGTAATACTGTTTCTCCGGACATGAAAGTAGTACCGGAATAACGTCAAACTCGGCCTAATGCCGAGAAATCCCTCACACAAAGAACCGTAAGCGCTCATCTCTAAGAGAGAGTTGGGAGGAAGATGATGGAGTTGAACTCCGTAATGGTCAATCACCTCGAAGATGAACTTCGAGGGAGGAAACGACAAACCTCTGTCGAGGTGGGTGCCCAAGTGGACCCGCTCGACGACGCGCGGGTTGGGGACGGTTTCCTCGAAGCCTCTCTGCCAATCGTCGGCACGGAGGAGCCCTTCATTCTCCACGTTCTGGAGCTTCTCGTCATCAAGCACGCAGGGGATCCAGACCCCGCGGAAGCTTTCCTTCTCCACCGCCGCTTCCGTCGTCGCCGCTGCCGCCAAGCCGGAAGAGGAAGAAGAAGCCATTTCTCCGGCGGGCAGATGACCTAGGATGGGCGGCGCTGGGTGTTTTTTGGGGAAAACGAAGGAGCTCTGTGCGCGCAGGGGAGATTTGGAGGAGAGGAAAAGGCAAGGGAATAGGTGAAGAGAGAAGGAGAAAATCCTAACCCCTTATATCCACCTAACCACGTCAAGATTCGTGCAAATGCTACAATGTAACCGCCACGCATCGTGGAAGGAACTAGGAAGGACCCACACAATGATTACGTCACCTCGATCTCCGTGCACGCATTGAAACGGCGCCTCGGTTCCGCGAACCGGGGACCCACCAACGGTCCTGCTGACAGGATGTCTGTCAGATGACGTGACTTTACCCTTACTTGTGTCAGGTGGCGTTAGAAACCAAGTTCCGGCTTAGTTTGAAATCAAGCTGGAAAATCCGAGTAACCTGTTGATAGGTCCGACTTATTTTTAAGACCCGGATCGTATTTTTTGTTGTGAAGTTTCAGGAACCCTTCAAGATTCTGCAAGCCAAAGATCAAGCTAGACCATGATGAATCCTACTTTTGATCTTGGAGGCCTCCGGGGGCTGCTGTTGGGGATATACTTTCCGGGTATCCTCACAGTTCCTAACTAACCAAGGTGGCCCACTTCGGGTTAGAGCTTTGCTTCACGGGTGGCCTAGTCTGGGAGAAAGACGGAGTCCAATCCGGCTACGGGAAGGCCCAGAAGACTTACCGACTTAGGCCCATAATGTTACTTGTACTTCAAGATGTACTCTGTAACCGACTCTTAGTCGTAGCCGGATAGATCTCTCCTGTAAACCCTAGGTCGGATATCTATATAAGCCGTCCTAGGGAGAGCCTTTAGGGCACCTAACACATTAGACCCTCAACTCGCACAGGCGAAACCCTTGTAACCCATATTCCGGCTCTGCTGTATTACTGGATTACTAGCAGGAGTAGGATCCGTCCAAAGCCGACAGATTTGAACCTGGGTAAACTTGTGTGCTCACCATCCCGGAACACAGTACGTCTAACACCCCTCTCTTCCGCACGCCTCGAGTACCCCCTCATGGCGTACTTGTCCTCAATCCGACGACAATGAGCACGACAGCCAGGGGTGGTTATGAGTACTTCATTACCTTCACTGATGATTTGAGTAGATATGGATATGTCTACTTGATGAAACATAAGTCGGAAGCCTTTGAAAAGTTCAAAGAATTCTAGAATGAAGTACAGAATCAACTCGGCAAGAAAATAAAGTTTCTTTGGTCAGACCGAGGAGGCGAGTACATGAGCTATGAGTTTGATGACCATCTGAAGAGTTGTGGAATAGTTCCTCAGCTCACTCCGCCAGATACACCACAGAGGAACGGTGTGTCGGAATGACGGAATCGTACCTTGTTGGACATGGTACGATCAATGATGAGTCGGACAGATCTACCTTTATCATTTTGGGGTTATTGTCTAGAAACAGTGGCGTTCACACTAAACAGAGTACCATCAAAATCGGTAGAGAAGACACCACATGAGATGTGGACAGGCAAGAAGCCAAGTTTGTCTTTTCTTAAGATTTGGGGTTGTGAAGCATTTGTCAAGCGACTTTAGTCGGACAAGCTTGCAGCCAAGTCGGATAAGTGCATTTTCGTTGGGTATCCAAGGGAAACCTTGGGCTACTACTTCTACAACCAAGAAGAGGGCAAAGTGTTTATCGCTCGAAACGGTGTCTTCCTTGAGAAAGAGTTTCTCAGCTAGGAAGTCAGTGGGAGTACGGTGCGGCTCGAAGAAGTTCGAGAGGAACCGATCAGTAGCGATTTGGTGAAAGCCTTTGAGGCTGAGCTAGTCGTGGTAGCTGAGCCGATAGCTGCACCTCCATTGCGAAGATCGGCAAGATTGCGAAGTGTTCGTGATATATTACTGTTAGACAGTGGTGAGCCGGCAACTTATTCGGAAGCGATGGTGTCTTCTGATTTTGAGTCATGGCTAGGAGCCATGAGATCTGAATTAAAGTCCATGGATGAATATCAAGTTTGGAACTTGGTTGATCTACCAGACGGTGCAAGACCCGTCGAGTGCAAATGGGTCTTTAAGAAGAAAACTGATATGGATGGAAATATTTCTATCTATAAAGCACGGCTTGTCGTGAAGGCGTTCTGGCAGGTTCAAGGAGTTGACTACGATGATACTTTCTCACTCGTAGTGATGCTTAAATCAGTTCGGATCATGTTATCTATAGCAGCCTATTTCGACTATGAAATATGGCAGATGGATGTCAAAACGGCTTTCCTTAATGGAAAATTAACCAAGGACGTGTATATGATACAGCACGAGGGTTTTGTCGATCCGTCTAATACTGACAAAGTATGCAAACTTCAGAAATCCATTTATGGGTTGAAGCAAGCATTTCGGAGTTGGAACATTCGCTTTGATGAGGTAGTCAAATTGTTTCGCTTCATCAAGAGTGATCATGATTCTTGTTTATACAAGAAGTTTAGTGGGAGCAAAGTAAACTTTCTGATCTTATATGTGGATGACATATTATTGATTGGACATGGTGTCCAGATGTTGCAAGAAACCAAGAAGTCATTGGAAAGGAGTTTCTCAATGAAGGACTTGGGTGAGGCAACTTATATACTAGGAATCAGGATCTATAGAGATAGATCCAGGTGGCTCATTGGATTGAGCCAAAGTACATATTTGGACAAAGTGTTGAAGAAGTCCAACATGGAATCGTCTAAGAAGGCGTTCTTACTGATGTCTCATGGCATAAGACTTAGCAAGACTTAGTGTCCCTTGACAACTGATGAGCGAAGTAGGATGCGTGTGATTCCGTATGCTTCGGCAGTCGGGTCCATCATGTATGCCATGATTTGTACTAGGCCAGATGTTTCCTATGCTCTAAGTGTTGTGAGCAGGTACCATGCTGACCCTGGAGAAATCCACTGGGAAGCAGTTAAGAACATTCTTAAGTACTTGAGAAGGACTAAGGATGTGTTCCTAGTTTATGGAGGTGAGGTTGAACTCAGTGTAAGGGGTTACATGGATGCGAGTTACCTTACTAACTCTAATGATTCTCGTTCGCAATCTGGGTACGTGTTTGTAATGAACGGAGGGGCTGTGAGCTGGAAGAGTTCCAAGAAAGAGACTGTGTCTACATCTACAATAGAAGTTGAGTATTTGCTGCCTCGGAGGCAGCAAAGGAAGCTGTTTGGATCAGGAATTTCCTGATTGATCTTGGCGTGGTTCAAGGCTCGTCCAGTCCGTTAGTCGTGTATTGTGACCACAATGGTGCTATTGCACAAGCCAAGGAACCGAGACAACACCAGAAGAATAAGCATATACTCATGCGATACCACTTGATTCGCCAGTTCGTGGATCAAGGTGATATCAGATTATGCAAGGTACACACGGATGCAAACGTTGCAGATTTGTTGACAAAGCCACTTCCACAGCCTAAGCATGAGGCGCACGTAAGAGCCATGATCATTACATTCCTAGACATGTGATGTTGGATGATTGCCTCTAGTGCAAGTGGGAGACTATTGGGAATATGCCCAAGAGGCAATCATGGTTGATGATATTTCCCAAAGTATTCATAAAGTAAAGTTGTCCATATATGAACATTAGATATATATCACTGAATACGTGATTCAGTTGTGGAACTATGTATTCATGATTGTTCATGTTATATTGTCCTTGGTCGTTGAGGTTGTGCTGGGCACACAACTTAGACCAATGTGCAAGTCGGCTGATGACACGGTTCCACTTGTCATGGGCATGGAGATGATATTCTGACTTACATGGGTTCGGCTAAAGAGTTTAGCGAACCGGACTGACCCACAATTGAGATGCAACGAGCATGTTGACATTTGCAGTCTCAAGCCATGGAATCCTTCGTCCTGAGGTGATTGCATGATCCGAGTTGTGGATCGCCAACTTAGGTTCTATCAAACGATGTTCTGTTAATGGGCAGTTATAAAGGTAGAGTTCGGATTGGTTGTGAAGCAAGCTGCGTGACATGGATTACCAGGATGGGATTTGCCCCTCCATAATGGAGAGATATTCTCTAGGCCCTCTCATTTGATATGATTCGGAAGCATGGCCATGTGCTACTCAGTTAAGAGTTAACTAAGGAGTCGGACTAAGAGTTAGTCCAGTGAATCACATATCATGGTACGAGAAGAGAGTTAAGCTATTAAAGGGATGAAAACTACTCGCCTATAGCTTAACAGATATATCGTGTGGCAAAGGGACTTGGACGAAAGTCACATTGAAGGTTCGTGTTCGGACTTTACGACACTTGGGAGTTGGCACGTCTTGCTAGAGGCCGCTACCATCTATCGACTTGAGACCGAGTGTTCATGGGAGTGAGTTGGACTCAAAGCCATGACTGGATAATTGGAGGAGTAGCTCATGTCTTGTCTAGGTGTACGTGAACCTACAGGGTCACACACTTAAGGCTAAGGAGCCCATGTAGATTAGATCCATATGGAGATTGGAGTACAGCCTAGATGGGCCTCAAGCGTTGAGCCCAACTAGGAGTGTATATAAGTGGAGTGACAAGGGATAGTCCCTGACCTAGCCGTCACTTTCTCCACTTCCATTTCGGGCTAGACAGGATCTAGCAATCCTCTGTCCGAAGCTCCTTCCTGTATGTGTGGATACCGGTTGAGGCGTTGCATGTGCGGCGCTGGAGACGGGGAAAGCTCGTGGGGATATGGCGAAGGAGTTCATGGGATCCGGTGTAGCTGTTTGTGGGATCGTTCAGCACTGCTTCAACGAGCTGCATCAACTTCCGCATATGCGCGTCTAGTGGTAATCGCGTGGCCTATAACCTGAGCTGGATCTTGGGTGTACCGCGTTAGGGAAAAAGTTTTGTTTATCTCTACGTGGCACAACACTGGCTTGATTCCAAGATTGGGGGATCTATGAGTACCTTGTAATCTATCTTACAATTTTAGCATGTTTACTTTCCTGCAAGCATGTTAGGTTTTAATTCTAGAATTTGCATTAGTTGCATCAACTTCAAGACCCCTTTTGTAGAATTGAAGATTTATATCTATCGAGTTTCGAGACTTTATGATATCTAAAGTTATCTTTTGATTCATGATTATTATATTATATGATTGAACTAGGTTGATTGTTAAGATACTTGTATAGTTGTAATGATTTTATGGACTTCCACACCAATAAAAGTATTGATTAAATTATGAGAAGAAAATTTTTGGTAGCATATTTCTTGCGGATGAGCATGATTCTATCTTGGGAGAGTTGATGAGTCTAAAATAGAAGCATATTTACCTTTTATTTTAGCATAAATAGAATAGGGATTTTTGTATTTCACTGCGTTTGTGCTCACCTTTTATTTTACTAAGTCTCTTATGAACATATCAATAGGAACTATCCTATTATGATATAATATGATATTTTTAAGTGATAAAAATCATTTTATTGATTTACCTTCGCATGTAGGAGAATACAAAATGAGAGGAAAGCATCTGCCAAGACAACAACCCATGGTTCAGGCGGAGCCCGCGTGTACCGTCCGCCCGTACCACGCGGCATCGCATCTGCCTCATCAAATACTTTATCCTGGCGAAGGTGGAGATATCCTACATTCACATCCACTAGGAACCACGAACAAGCACGCCAGAAAGGGATCTGAAGGAGGAACTTGGAGAAGGGCAAATCCCTGCTGCTACACGGATCATTAGAGGACATCGCATTATACCCTTCATTCTTAACCGCTGCATCTTCACTACCTTTACTACCCCCATCTCACATCTATTAGATCTTGTTGTAATTCTAGATTCAATTGTGTTTTTCACTAGATTTATCCCCGTACTTTTATCCATCCTTTTGTTATGATGATGTCGTTGATTGCTTTCATGTGTGAGTAGTTTTCCCTCATTCATGGGGAGAGATGGAAAAACCCTACCACTATTATGAAGTTGCAATAAAGATGATATATTCTTGTGTCTATATGATTGGTTGGTCTATGATAGATTTATGATTTGTGTTTGATTTCTCTCTTTAGATGGTATGCATAGTTGGCCACATATCATTTGCCTTCAGGACTAGAGTGAGGGAGAAATCCTTTGAACGTGTTTGGAAGTGTGCCCGGAGAGCTTCGTGACAATTGGCTAGCAATCTACACGGTAAAAGGAGGATAAAAATAGACTCCCTAAGCTAATTACGATAACCATGGGGAGACCCTTAATTGCGGTGGTTTGTATGAGTGACTGCCCTTATAAATTGCAGTGGTTATTTAGAAGTGACCTCATTCTTGGCTCAACAAAGTGGCTTCCTATGAGCCTTGTATTTAACATCTTATTATGGAGCTCTCTCCACACGTATCATGACACAACAAGTATGCTATCTTAATTAATAATAATATTCTTATGCTAGTGGTGAATCCTACATCCCCGAGAACGTTTTAGCCCTATCAAGTTCAACCACGATTTCGCACAACCTTGTTACTTGCTTTCTTTTACTTGTTTTAATTAATTCTCTACACTCAATGAAAAACCTTTCAAACACCCTTTACTTGGAATCAAAGGTAGCTTACATGTATCCTTTGTTGGATGAGGGGCATAAAGTCCTTAACCAAATAGCTCTTATTTTGAAACTACCTACAATTGATCTGTGGACTCGCAGCCATTAGTAGATTAGTGGCGGGCTGGCTCGGTTGGCCCGCTTAGTTTAGGATAGTTAGATTTTTTTCTTTTTAATATTTTTTATTTAACCAATTCCTTAATAACTTTCGCATATATTAACCAAATTTAATGAATTTGGTTTCTAAAAATTTGTAAAAATAAGGAGATCATCATATAATCATGAAAACAATACTTTTACACAATATGTGAGGTTTAGGTTTATAAAACCCCCTCTTTGCCCATATAGGACTATGGGGAAAACAAGGTAGGATTTTTAGGAAAAGCTTTTTGATGCAATTTTTTATATGATGCCAGGATGCAATGCTCACGATGTTTTTGGATTTATACAAAACTTCTAAACCAATGTGATAGTCATGTTAATCCACGTATTTGAGTGTGGCTTAGAAAAATTTCAAACAAATCCTCAAAAGTTTATTTTCATTCAAAATTTTCAACAAGATCAAACATTTCACTCATCTTATTTACTTTATTTTTTTAACATTCCAAATAGGAAAATTTTGGGATGTTACACTAAGCCTCCGCAAGCTCCAAAAAGCTATACCTAAAGTCCAAACGCCTAAAAGGATATTCTATCGGTGCAATCTACGTGGGCGAGCTATCGCTTGAAGTGTTGCTCCGCCTAAAAGCAACCACGCCGAGACCCAAAATGTGTCGGTTACGGATATGCCGTTGTTTGGGTTCTCAAGGCTAGCTACTTAAAGGACGATGTTCCACCGAAGCTAAGACGTGGTGATGAAGAGGAAAAACAAAAATGATGCAAAAAGTAACAAAGAGGGGAGGATGTCTTAGAGCGGCATGGGCAAGGTATGGACCTTGGCATGCATTCCACATAGAGGAGATGCATTCTCCTGTGCAACTAGTACTCACCATACTATATTGCCCTAGGAAAATGCGCCAGCCTATATAGTGAACCCATCCATGTCAGCTCTCTACCGCATGAAACTGCAGGCGCATTCATCACAGGCTGCCAGCTCGTCCGTCTGGCGCGTAGAAATGCTACCGACAAGACTCCACGCTGCCACATAACTAGCATCCGCTTAAACCCGCATATTGTTGGGTCCATAGCATAGAAAAAAAAATCCTATGATAGGAACAACTAAGCACTAGGATATATCTACTAGATCTAAGAAATAGGTGGATATAAATCCATAGAGATTATACCCTCAAAGACCAAAAAGTTTTTTAACGAAATGTAATTTCATGGATGATGTAGTCGTACTCTTGGAGATCTCAAGATCGAGTTGTAGAGCACCGCAAACCAGAAGCACATCCTTGATGGCATACACATCCAGCACCACGACAACCTCTGAGTCCTCACTCTAGCATAGCAGCTCAAGCAATAGATCCTTTCTAGAGAAACCACTGAGATCATGCGCTTCACTAATCTGAAGCCATGGGTAATTTGATATAGGGGGAGATATCCTTCATGTGGAGGTGTGATAGGATAGGAGGACACCACCACCTTTTACAGGGGAGGGGAAGCCCCCATGGCATGGCCGAAGGCCATGGTGAGTGACCCCACCTCTACCTCATTCATGTGGGTGGAGCTTCTACTAAGCCCTTCCACATAAATTCCAACTCCACTCATGTTGCATTAATTTATAGTAAAATTAATGCATGCTCTGATTAATAAAAGAAACATTTTCCTAAACCCCCTTGCATTACCTCGATATTGCATCTAAAACCATGTTCAGCAATTTGACCCAAAACAATTCTGGAGCTTATCGAAATAATCCTAGCACTTTCATATCCATTCTATGGTATTATTTCTACCCGATTTGGTGTCGGTATACCTTAATTGTATCACCCTATGGTTCCCACATAATACAGACATGACCGAGACCCCTCTCCGATCAATAATCAATAGCGGGACTTGGATATCTGTACTGACTCCAAAACATTCAATGATGACACTTGTGATCATGAACCATTAATGTAGTAACTAAATCCCTTTCTCCCGCGATATATTACATGTACAAGGTTCGATCATTAGTATCCCCATACCTAGATTGATATCATTACTGACAAGTACTCGTTTCTCGTTCCCGTGATATAACATTCTTTGTGATCTAATTACCTGCTTGAAGGTTGTGTCAATGTGATATCACTGAGCGGTCCCTGAGTATATCTCTCCATTATCGGGATGGAAAAATTCCACTCTTGATCCATGAACCTCTACATAACACTTTTTTAGTACCTAAACCCACCTTTATATTCACCATGTTAGGGTGATTGACATGATCTAATGGTCTAAGGATTAGGATTACTTTGTATGAGATGTTATAGAAATGTAAACATAATGACTTTGATCGTATTGATATACTTTCGATGAATTTTCATCACATCATTTAACTAATGTTGTGATACCGTTATTAACAACATCCAATGCTCATGATCAGGAAACCTTCATGATCTGTTAATCAACGAGATAGTTTAAATGAGAGGCCTAACTAGGAACTCTTATTTTTTATTCAACACACATGTATTAATGTTTCCAATTAACACAATTATAGGACGAAGAGTAAACATATATCATAAATATGGAATAAGATGATAACCACTTTATTATAGCCTCTCGGGCATACTCCCTTCAGTCTCCCACTTGCACTAGAGTCAATAATATAGTTGAAACTTTGCGTATCTTTCTGGTGTTGTACATACGCGTTGCTTGTGGTAAACCTAATCTCTAGATCTGACACTTTCATGTCCATTTGTATTTGCATGTCTCTGTGTCTCTACGCATCACTCATTCTCAAATGATATGGCATTGTATAATTTTGGTCTTTTTCTGAGACCTCAGTTCCATGGTGTTAAATCATGTCGATACTATTGTTGCACAATGTATGTTCATAGAGCTAGCTAAGGGCTCCGATTTTTGCCATCTTCCACTATGTTTAAACATAGTTTTTGGTCAAGCAATTGCCAAAGAAACTCTCAACTATTGCCACTAATGACTAATAATTGCAAAGATATGCATATCCCTTCTTTAATTTATGTTGTGCAGGAAATCACAGCTTTTTAAGCAAAATAAGGAGTCATAATGAAGGATTTTGAGGAAGTACACACAACCAAGTAATTGGAGAATCATTCCAGGGCGTCAACATGCTTAACGGCCACTGGTACGGGCACGGTCCGCCCGTACCGCCCGCCCGTACCAGGTGGCGACGGCTTCGTCTCGTCAAACCCTATAACTTTCGTGAAGACGCCTATATATTTCAAGGTTCTAGCCGCCGGCCAGACAACCACCATTCTCAGATTGCATCACAACACCACCAAAGGTGATCCACACCATTGTTCATCCATTGTTCATCACTTGCATCATCCATCCATCTAGTAGCCATAGCCATTGCTTTATACTTAAAGTCTCCTTGTGATTTGGCGACCATTGTAAGAATATTTGATTTTAATCAAAGTATTTGCATGATGTTTTCTATCTTTGATCTATTTGTTATGAGTGAGTAGTCCTCACGGGCTGCGGGTTGGGGAGAAACCTCACAGCAATTATGTGCATCTAGATAATGGGAGAATTGTATTTTGTTTGAATTCGTGATTTGAATCTTTTGTTTCTTTGTCTCATGTCTCGATTTGTGGACCTATAGGTACACAAGATCCCATAGATTGATAAAGTCTTCAAGTGAAATACTTGGCTAGCGGTGATTTCATAGGTACCTCAGTGATAGAAAGGGTAGTATGGTCTTCGCTTAGCTCCCCATTTGGGATCAAACAACAACATCACCACTTAAAGCTTTGATCTGTGTTTACACTTAATAATCGTTTGTAACATGTGGCTTCGGTGTACTCTCGGTTGGATTAAAAGTCTATTGCTTTGCCCGCTACATCACGGGGGCTCTAGAATTTTAGGATGTGTTGCCCACACGAGATTATCTGAATACAAGCATTAAACATGACTATGCTTATTATTATCTTTTATCCCATTTGATGTGCAGCTGCAGGTGAATCTTCAACCATGGCCTGTCTCCATCCATTGATTAAAACCAGTTCTAAAGTAACCTAGATTGGTCTGGTCAACTAAGGTAAAATGAATAAACAAAGTCTTGTAGACTTGTCCTTTTTATTACCTTTTAGGAGTGCTTTCCGAGGTTCGATCGAACCTACTATGCTAGGGAAAAAGCTGTTATACTACATCCGTGAATCCGGATCGAAGGTATCAACCCTTTTTCTGGCGCCCTTTCCGGGGAAGCAATTTTGCTATCCTAGTGAGGTCATTAGAGACCTTTTTTAGTTTTATTATTAGTTATAGTTTAATTCTTGTTATTAGTTTACTTTCTTGTTATCTGTTTGAAAACCCAAAAAATTAGTTACTTGTTATTTGTTTTCATTACTTAAAAATTACCAAAAAGATAAGAGCCATGGCTGAAAAAAGATTAGGGGAGTATGCTACTCCCACTGACGATTTTATCCATGCACCCATCACTCAACCCGCAGTTGATCCGGAAACATAAGATATAATACCTAACCTTTTAAGTTTTGTTCAACAAAACCAATTTGGGGGTTCATCTTCTGAGGATTCGGGATTGCACTTAATTTCTTTTACTGAAATTTGTGACATGATGCGTATTAAGGATGTAGATCCAAATGCTGTTAAGCTAAGACTGTTTCCTTTGTCTCTTAGAGGAAAGGCTAAGGATTGGTTGCTAGCTCTACCAAAAGGCACTATTACATCTTAGGAGGAATGTCGTAATTTGTTTATGACTAAAATTTCCCCTAGCTAAGACTATGCAGCTAAGATCCAACATTACGAGCTTTAGACAAGAAGACCATGAGCCACTAGCGCTTGCATGGTAAAGGATGAAAGGAGCTGTAATGAACTTTCCTAATTATGGGATCGAAGAGTGGCTTATATTACATTTATTTTATAATGGTCATAACCCGATGTCTAAGTCTATGCTAGATACTGCAGTAGGAGGAATAATCCTGGGAAAGCATGTTAGTGTTGTGAAGAAGTTACTTGATGATATGCAAAATAACCATGCCCAATGGCATGTGGAAAGAACCTCGAAGAGAGTAAGTTCAATTACCGAGGTAAACAATGAGGAGCTTACATCTAAGGTAGATGAGTTGCTTAGTGTCATGGTATTCCTGACGAGTACGCCATGGAGGGATCCTCACAGTGTGTGTTTAGAGACGTGGGGTAAGGTGGAGAGTTGGCGGGTACGAGGTTACACAGCTTACCCAAGTTCAAGTCCCACAACGGTGGTAGAACTCTACTCCTGCTATAAATCACTATAATGGCAATACGCTGAGTTAGAGAGATCGGTTCACTGTGCGAGGTGTTGTACGTTGTACATTGAGTGTTTCCCTAAAGGCTCCCACATGTATGGTTTATAAAGGCACCAGAACCTAGGGTTATAGGGAAAGGACCTTGTCGGACAAGGTAAATAGTCCTACACTAATACTAACTAGTCTTTCATGTCTTCCACTCCAAGGCTCTTAGTACATCGGTGACTCCTGCATAGCCTTCCTTTATCCGGCATGGGCCTCCCTTCTGGATCCATCTAACTGGGCACCTAGTAGGCCATATGCCTTGCTACCAACTATGGGCCACCCGGGTTATCCGGATTAGGGTCGTGCTATGGTGATACCCATTTAGCATATCCCCAACTGTAGCCCCCGGAGGACTTCGAGATTTTGCGCCATCTTGCTTATTAATCTTGAATGCTCCGTATATGTGCTGCTGGCAATCTGTCAAGCAATATCTCAAAGGTCTCCCAAAGAACCCTGCAATCCTCTCCGTCTTTGCAATGTAGGCGGAGATTCTATGAGTTTTCATTTCCAGAGGCGGATAACTTCCATCTTCGATGGAATCTTTTGATGTGACCTCTTCAATGCAACTGTAAGGAGGATAACGTAGGGTATATCTGATGCTACCTCGAAACTCACAGAAGGCAAGGAATTAATCATTAGCTGTTTTTACGCGTGCTAAATCCAAAATGGTAAAGCGGCAAAGACAGAGGATGTGGCGAAATTACCTCGCACGTTCGTCTCCACGTCGGCAGCGCTCCATCGATTCGATCCCTTTGCACGAATCTTGATGCTGGGGCTATATATTTTGACTATGGCTAGCTTATTTTCTTTTACCCACATTCTCAGCTACGTCTTCGTCTTCCTCCAACCGCATGGGCGTTCGAGCTCCTCATCGTAAAACCCTAGCCAAAGCTTTTCCCTCTTCTCCATCCTCTTCCACTTAGACAATGGCCTCTAGTAGCTCTGCTCCCTCAATGGCGGCGACTCCCGAGGCCTCTCCGAAGTTATCTCAGCGAGTGATCATCCCACCGGAGGGGGTCGTCGTTCCTGTCTCCGTCGTGCTGGAAACCACCGGCGCTGAGCAAGGCCAGGCAGCACAAGAAGCTGTTGAAGAGGATAATGACTCCCACAAAGGAGTGTGGAGGCGCTCCAACCTCTCCGCCAAGGATATGCAAGAACTCATTGTCGAGGGGTATCTCCCCATGGCAGAGGGTTTGGTCTGGTGGCCGGCGCTGGCCGGCGAGGTGACCCCTTATCCCCAAGCCGAAGAGAAGGTGTACCTCAAAGCCTAGCTAGTATGAGGCATAAGCCTTCCAGTCTCCGACTTCTTCCTGGCCGTCCTCTAGTACTTTCGGGTACTTTTCGACAACCTCTCTCCTAATAGCATTCTTGTCCTTAGAAACTTCGTAGCTTTGTGTGAAGGATATCTAGGAATCAAACCTAGATTGGATCTGTTTGTCTACTTTTTCACCATCAAGAGAGATTCTGTAGAGTCCAAGGATGAACTGCAGACTTGTGTAACCAGTATCTTTAAGATCTGGCCTAGCCAGTGCTTCCTCGACATCGTAGGACATGAATCGTGCAAGAACTGGCAGCGCACAAATTTCTATGTCCCAAACATTCCTCTACCTGACCGTCTTGAGACGTATCCTGACTTCGTCGATGGAGCTGCTGCCGAAGCACCCACCTGGAGGTCCCCAGCCTCCCCTCTGTCCGATGATGAAGCCAATCGCGTTGTAAGGCAGATCGAATGGCTCGTAGACGGGGGATTGTTCCATGAACAAAGGATTATTGTTTTCTCCCTAGTAGCAATAGCACATCTAGTACCTTAGAGATTTCTGTCACTTCCCTAGATTACCAGAGGCATGAACCCACTATCGAGCATAAATACTAACTCTTGGAGTTGCTAGCATCTACTTGGCCAAGATAGCTACTAACAACGAAAAGCATGCAAGATCACAAATAACAAAGACATGATAGAATCAATAATCAATCAGAAATACATCTCAATATCCATCGGATCCCCGCAAACACAACATGCAGAATTACAAATAGATGATCTTGATCATGAATGGAGCTCACAAGATCTAGACATGAAAGCACAAAGGAGGAGAACCAGCCATCTAGCTACTACATGGATCCGTAGTCCCAGGATGAAGTACTCACGCATCACACCGGAGGCTTGCATGATGATGAAGAAGGCCTCCAAGGTGAATTCCCCTCTCCTGCAGGGTGCCGTGAAGATCTTCAGATCCCTCCCGATCTAGGGATGGAGATGACGGCGGCTATAGACTCTTTCGTGGATTTTTGATCGAGTACTTAGGTTTTTCGTCCTGAGGGCATCTTATAGGCGGAAGGGGAGGCCGAGGGGGTGCCGGAGGCGGCCAGAGCACCCCTTGGCGCGGGCCAGGCTGGACCGCGTGGCCAGGTGGTGTGGTGGCCCCTGGCCCTCTCTGTCTCGTACTCTGGCATCTGATGACTTTCGGAAAAATAGGCACTTTGGCTTTTGTCCCGTCCAATTTCGAGAATATTCATTTTCTGACTTTCCTGGAACCAAAAACAGCAGAAAGCAGGCAGTTGGCACTGTGGCTCTTATTAATAGGTTAGTCCAAGAAATCATATGAAAAGTAATAAAAAGAAAGAATGATTTTTGAGGTGACATGCACCATCAAAGACTTGATCAAAGTATTTGTAAAACATTCAAAGCTGGGATCATAGTACTTCAATCATAGCATGAAAAACAAAGTCCTAGCATAAGACAAAGAAACTATGATGCAACATGAAAAGGCACAAACAAAAGATTCATGAATAACAATGCTTTGTAAGACGTTTGTTTGTTTCACATAAAGAAAACATAGCATAATAGTATTCAGCTTGTCCCTCATAGAGTAGCAAAACATAAATGCATAGAACACCTTCAAAGTTCATCGGAGTGACTAGATACAAATAGTTTAAAGCAAGAAATATCAAGTTATGCATAAATCAACTAGACTTGGGATAATGCACATAGAACTAAGAATGGCCACTATGCTCTCAAAGTAGGTGCATAAAGGTAGAAGGTGGAGACTCAATATATAATGGTGGAAGAAAGGCCTTCATAAAAGGAAGTAGGGATTCAAGTCTCATAAAGAGCTTCCAAAAATTATGGTACTTATAGCTTTCAGCTCTCATTGCCCCTATCATAAGCATCTTTAAGGTGATTAAGGTTAAAGTGACACAACTAAGAGGATATGCTTGACAAGTTATAAACCGAAATCTCATGCCCCTTACTTACGAAGACCGATCCTAATGCTACTCAACTTTAGTCACGAGTAAGCTCTTGTCATTGTAAGTACATGTGTATCATAAAGAACTGCCAACGGGGTACCCCTTGTACATGATACAGGAGCTATCCCATAATCAAAATGACAAGGCAAGCAGACAATGAGCATCTTAGTGATCTTTTTATTTGGTATTTGCATAGGTTTTTATTGAGGATGCTTCATAGAGCACTACTAGGAAACAACCTATAGATAGACAAGATATTCAGTGGCGCATATGTGAAAATATGCGCCACAAATATATATCAG
Source organism: Avena eriantha (assembly GCA_910589775.1). Taxonomy (NCBI): domain Eukaryota; kingdom Viridiplantae; phylum Streptophyta; class Magnoliopsida; order Poales; family Poaceae; genus Avena; species Avena eriantha. The sequence continues at coordinate 323,831,581 of OU342744.1, forward strand.
TGGCACACTAGAAAACATGCGCCACAGAAGTTTGGCACTTCAGGGGCGCACGAAACCAATATGCGCCACAGAAGTCCATATTTCCGTGGCGCATATTTTCGTGTGCGCCACTGAAGTGTCAAACTTCTGTGGCGCATATAGACGTATGCGCCACAGAAGATGATGGGACCAAGAAGCAAAAAAAGGGGAGAAACTTCTATGGCACATATGTCCATATGTGCCACAGAAAGTGATGTTTCTGTGGCGCATATAGGTGTATGCGCCACAGAGCAAGCATATAGGGGGGAAAACAGATCCCCCCATGTGGATCGCCTCTTCAGTTTTGTAAAAAATAAACAAAAATGATAGAAACTTCAAAAAAATAATTCCTTTAAGTTGTAGTTAGATTTTAGGGTATAGATCTAGACAAAATTTAAAAACATGAATTTCGATGTATTTTGCAAAAATAGGTCATGGCACGGTAAAACGGCTATAACTTTTGCATACTATGTCGGAAAAAAATCTTTAACCTATCAAAATGATCGTCCCGAAATTTTCTACTCGATTTCAACTGCTAGAAGCCGTTGAAGATTTTGTAGATTCCCCAAATTTCAAAAGAGTAAAAAGTGATGGCAGATAGAAGATTTTTTCCTGCAAAAAAATAAAAAGGGATAGAAACTTCTGTGGCACATTTCCCCCATATGTGCCACAGAAGTCTTGGGCGGGATTCGAAATTTGAATCCAGCCGGCGCCCCTTCTCCTTATATTCTCCCCTTCTCCTCCACTTCTACTCCCCCTCCATACTTCTCCCTCCACTTCTCCACCCCTCCATACTTCTCCACTTCTCCTCCACTTCTCCCTCCACTATTCCTCCCCTCCATACTTCTCTCCTTCTCCTCCACTCTCCGGCGACATCCACCTCCGGCCATGGCTACCTCGGTGACCTCCTCCTCCGGCGACCTCCAACACCACCGGCGACCTCCTCCTCCTCCTCCACCATCTCCGGCGGCCTCCTCCAACCATCTCCGACGAGCCCTTCCTCCACCTCCGGCGGCGGCCTCCTCCTCCTACTACTCTGACCACCTCCGACAGCCTCCTTCTCCTCCGGCCATCACATCTAATCCACCTCCAGCGACCCCCCCCACCTCCGGCCAGATCTGGCCCGGCTTTTTTTTTGAAATTTGAAAAAAAAACTTCTGTGGCGCATATTGGCCATATGCGCCACTGAAGTTTGAGATCTGGCCTGCCTTTTTTTTGAATTTTGAAAAAAACTTCTGTGGCGCATATTGGCCATATGCGCCATTGAAGTTTGAGACTTCTGTGGCGTATTTTGAAATGTGCCACTGAAGTTTGTTATGAGTGGCGAAGTATCAGTGGCGACTAAGATATGCGCCACAGAAGTCCCATTTCCATGCGCCACAGATGGGCTGTTTTCTAGTAGTGGAGTGCTCAATATGGTGATGCTGCAAGTTTCCACCATGATAAGGCACGGCTTAGGCTAGCGGCCCAGGCGTTTCTCTAACACACATACAAACTCCAAGATCTTACAAGTTCCACTTTTATTTCACACTGTCGGGATCCGTAAGCAAAAGAACATGATATCAACGGGGTACAAAGTACAAGTGCAATGTTGAAAGCGTTCCCCATGATACATGGTTCTGCTAATTTCAACTTATAAAGCACAAGCATATACACAACAAAGAAGGACCCAATGGTTCAAGTTTATTAGATGCAAAAAAGTAAAGTGTGCCATCAAGTTCGTGAGAGCTTTAATCACTAGTTTTCTCATAACAAGTTTAATTTGGAAGGTAAACAAAAGCATGAATATACTTGGAATAGCATAAGCTAGTAGGTAGGTATTTGTGGACTCTTTGGAATAACTTGGTTTAGGGAGTTGCATGCATGAGTGGAACTCATACTTGGTTGTGGAGGCTAGCAAAAGTCTGGGAGCGACAAACTAAGAGAGCAATAATGGCCATAATCATTCAGAGCGACAAAACATCATTGATCAAAGCATAAAGTGAGACTACAAGTTGAAAACTAAAGGATCATAAAAGCTATGGTGACTTGAGATAGTCATAACATGGTGTGAGCATGCGCCAAGTCAACCCAAATAAAGCATCAAAGGAGAATACCACTATACTATGCTTTAATATGCTAAAACAACGCATGATTCATCCAAGGCACATTAATAAATCTCAATTGTTTATAACAAGTCACGCTACAGCAAAGAATACTAAGCATAAAGACAAAACAATATCAAGCATGGTATGACAAAGCATAGGCCATAGTCAAAAACAAGCTCTTTTTACCATAAAAGCATGAACTTTCCTACTCTTTTCCAAACCAAACCAAACTATTTGCAAACCAATCTATGAACAAAGGATTGTTGTTTTCTTCCTAGTACCAACTTCACATCTAGTACCTTAGAGATTTCTGTCACTTCCCTAGATTACTAGAGGCATGAACCCACTATCGAGCATAAATACTAACTCTTGGAGTTGCTAGGATCTACTTGGCCAGGATAGCTACTAACAACGGAAAGCATGCAAGATCACAAATAACAAAGACATGATAGAATCAATAATCAATCTGAAATAGCATCTCAATATCCATCGGATCCCCGCAAAATCAACATGCAGAATTACAAATAGATGATCTTGATCATGAACGGAGCTCATAAGATCTAGACATGAAAGCACAAAGGAGGAGAACCATCTATCTAGCTACTACATTGATCCGTAGTCCAAGGATGAACTACTCACGCATCGCACCAGAGGCTTGCACGGTGATGAAGAAGGCCTCCAGGGTGAATTCCCCTCTCCGGCAGGGTGCCGGGAAGAGCTTCAGATCCCTCCCGATCTAGGGATGGAGATGATGGCAGCTACAGACTCTTTCGTGGATTTTTTATCGGGTACTGAGGGTTTTCGTCCCGAGGGCATATTATAGGCGGAAGGGGAGGCCGAGGGGGTGCTAGAGGCGACCAGACCACCCCTGGTGCAGGCTAGGCTGGGGTGTGCGACCAGGTGGTGTGGTGGCCCCCTGGCCCCTCTCCGTCTCGTACTCTGGCATCTGATGACTTCCGGAAAAATAGGCACTTTGGCTTTTGTCCCGTCCAATTCCGAGAATATTCATTTTATGACTTTCCTAGAACCAAAAACAGCAGAAAACAGGCAGCTGGCACTGTGGCTCTTCTTAATAGGTTATTCCAAGAAATCATATGAAAAGTACACCAAAGTGTGGACAAAACACAAGAAAGTGGATAAAACCAAGCATGGAACATCAAAAATTATAGATACATTTGCAATGTATCAGGTATCCATTAGTATCCTTAGTAATGTTTTCTAGGCCTGGACAGTGGGAGTACCAAGGAAAGTTTGGTAGACTGGTGGCTTATTTTCGAAGGGGTTCTTGCCCTTGCCATCACCCTTGTCGGTAGACTTGGGTTCCACATCTTCATCCATATCACTTGAGTCCTTGGACTCCTCCTCCGCCTTCTTCTTCCCTTTGCCATTTCCCCGAGGTCTGTTCTTCTGAATTTGTTTGTAGCCAGACTCAGGGTCTTCCTTGAGGTCGTTGACAAACTTGCATTGGCGGTTGGTGTGGGTGGCTTTGCCATTTGCGTCGAGGTGGACGAAACATAGCATATCATGGTACTCTTAGTACGTCTGGGAACACGGTGAGCTGAGGGTGTAGCATCACTCCTCTCGTGGCCCTAGCTAGTTCCATGGCCACGACCATGTTGTCCGCCTCCGCCTTTGCCAGCAAAATTTGTGGCAACCATGTTGGTTGTATTCTTCTATTTAGGCGGAGTCTTTCGGTTGTTGTTATTGCTTTTTCTGTCCTGGTTAGGGATTGCTATTGCCGGCAACAATCCGCGCGTGTTGTCATCAGCATCGGCGAACTCGCTACCATGGAGATCATTGCATTGAGCTTGAGCTCATTGTTATCTTGCTTGTGTTTCAATGTATGATGGAGCAAAGTTCCCTTCTCCAAACCTTGATGAACGTGGCCATAGCAGTTTGTTCGTGCACCCTTGTGCAGGAATTTTTCATATCCATTAAGTGAGAGAGGTAGGAACGTGAGGTTTCATCCTTTTCTTGTATGCACCGCTGTAGGTCTCCGACAGTGCATGGACGTTTGGACGTACCCTCGAAGTTCTTGGTGAACGCTCCATGCATGTACAACCAATTACATATTGATTTCTCCGACAAGTCATCAATCCATTGGTGGGCGATGCTGGTGAGCATCAGTGGGAGGTACTTGACAACGACATTAGGGTTACTCCCTGTGATGTGAATCTCTTTGTTGTAGTCCTGCAACCATGTAGCTAGCCTAGCAATGCCGTCATATGGCTTGATGGTCTTGACAATCCGGAGACCTCTGGGGTAAGTTGTGGCCCTTATTAAAGGTCCAAAACAATGTGGGCCCAGGTATGGGAGCTCCCGTGCTTCTTGGATCTTGTCCAGTCGTGAACACGCGCCGTACAGCTCCGATTTCTTCTCTTTCCCGCCATGGGGAGGAGAATTGTGGTGCGATCCATGGGACCCACCATGTCCTCCTCCATGGTGGCGACGGTGGCCATGTGTTAGCTTTCTTGCTACTCTCTCCATGCGACTCCTCACGCCTGTCGCGATTGCTTGTCGGACGTGATGCTTCCTTGTGAGATATGCTCATGTGTCCATTATTGCCCCTGCGCGCTCTGGCATGCCGGGGTTTCTCACCCTAGTCGCGTATAAAAATACCAACTTGGGGATGCCTAGGGGTGTCATGCTTGTTCGGTGGAACGGTTGTGGTCCTCGTGACACTGGGATAGCAGGGGTGGCGGCGATCGACGAGGGTAAGCCTTGTCTCCCTTTTCGGAAGAAATAGTATGGCATCAGCCCTGTTGCGTGCATCCCTCCATCTTCGCTCTATGGAGCTGATACATCGTAAACGTATCTATAATTTTTGATGTTCCATGCTTGTTTAGTATCTACTTTCTTATGTTTTGTTCACACTTTGAGGTATTTTTATACATTCTCTGGAACTAACTTATTAACAAGATGCCACAGTGCCAGTTGCCTATTTTCTGCTATTTTGGTTTCTCGGAATTGGACGGGACAAAAGCCAAAGTCAATATTTTACCCAAAGCAATACGGAGACCGAAGGGGAGACGAAGTGGCGCACCAGGGTGACCACACTTAGTGGCCGCGCGGCTAGGGGGCGTGCCACCAGGGGGTGTGGGCCCCCTGGTGCTCACCAACCTCGCCTCTTAGCCTATAAAAGCCTCCTGGGACGAAAACCCTCAGTACCCGATCAAAATTCCACGAAAGAGTCTGTAGCCACCGCCATCTCCATCTCTAGATCGGGGGGGGGGATCTGAAGCTCTTCTCGACACCCCCTCGGAGGGGTGAGATCATCCTGGAGGATCATCCTGGAGTCCTTCTTCATCACCAAGCAAGCCTCCGGTGTGATGGGAGAGTTCACCCTTGGACTACGGGTCCATGTAGTAGCTAGATGGTTGGTTCTCCTCCTTTGTGCTATCATGCTTAGATCTTGTGAGGTCTGTTCATGATCAAGATCATCTATTTGTAATCTTAAATGTTGTGTTTTGGGGGATCTGATGGATATTGAGATGCTATTTCATATTGATTATTGATTCTATCATGTCTATGTTATAAGTGATCTTGCATGCTCTCCGTCGTTAGTAGCTATCTTGCCCAAGTAGATGCTAGCTACTCCAAGAGGGAGTATTTATGCTCGATAGTGGGTTCATGCCTCTAGTAATCTTGGGAAGTGATAGAAATCTCTAAGTTTGTAGATGTGCTATTGCTACTAGGGAGAAAACAACAATCCTTTGTCCATGGGGCGATCGTATTGTTAACTTTACACACTTTTCTTAATGAAATTATTTGTTTCTTGCAAATTAATACTAGAAGGGGTTTGGATAATAACCTGAAGATGGATTATTAGTCATAGATGCAGTTGGATTACGGTCTATGTATAATGGTGTAATGCCCAATCAAATCTCATAGGAGTCAAGATGTCTAGTATATGCATTGTTATGCTTTCTCAAATCTGTCAATTACCCCGTTGTAATTTGTTCACCCAGCATGTTATCTATCTTAAGGAGAAACACCTCTAGTGAACTATGGACCCGGTCCATGCTTTTATCATTGATATACCATCTACTGTTTACGTTTATTGTTTACTTTCTTCAAGCAATTACTATCTTCCACACTACACGTTTAATCCTTTGTGTTCAGCAAAACCGGTGAGATTGACAACCTCATTGTAAGTTGGGGAAAAGTTTTGTGGTTGTGTTGTGCGGGATTCCAAGTTGCTATAAACACCTTGTAGTTGCTTCCTTGCTCCTACTGGTTCGATAACCTTGGGTTCATAACTGAGGGAAAACTTGCTGCTATGCTCATCATACCTTCCTCTTGGGGTTCCCAACAAGCTCGAAGAAATTTTGAGCCATCATGAGCCTGTGTGGGATCCTTCGTCATGGGGAGATATTGGCCTTCGGCGACTATTTAGTGTTGACTAGCAAAGCTCCGGGTTGGACTCAAGCTTCTGGGAGGTAGCCTTTTCCTGTTGTTTGCAAGCCTTGGCTATGAGGTCATAGACCTGAGCCACCGCTTCTGGCGACCTGTCCTGTTCAAGGAGGTTCTTGGTGACGACCATGTTTAGGGTGGGCATTGGCGTCACTTGCTTCTCCTCTAAATCAATGTATGGGGTTGCTTTTGCCCGATTTAGACGCGTCCCATCCCAACCTGTGTCGAATGCCGAGATCTTCGACGACCGGAACTGGTGCTTTCTTAGCCTTGTTCTTCTTTAGCAGCTGCCTGTACTGAGCCTCCATAGCTCTTTCCACCTTAATGGATTGTTGCGCCTTGGCCATGTCCATGTCTAGCTAGGAACCTTGTTCTGCAATGCACTTGGCCTCCACGAGGATTTCTGTGCGCTTCTCGTCTAACTCCGTAATGCCCCGGATATGGGCGACGGTGATAGGATCGAAGAAAAGTGGGCCGTAGATCGCCTTCTTTGCAGGAGTAGCCAATGGGTTGCCAGGTGCGGATGTTGACGGTGGTGGTGGTGGCTGATTTGATTTCTTGGTAGTACCAAGACCTGTGGTGAGTTCCTGCGCCTTCTGCGGTATGACTGGAGGGAGCATGGCTTTGGCTGGAGCCAGAGGCTCAGTGGCCTTCTTTGCCACTACCGCTCTGGTGAATGCAGGTGTGGGCAGAGCTCTCTCATGTTCTGGTTCCTGCAGTTCTTCGCTACCATGTTCCCAATCGTGACAAGCACCTAACGGGAAGTGTTAGCTTTCTTGACGCGCTCCTCCTTCTCAATCTCCCTCATAATAGCGTCGTATTCCTATGAGTTAGCATCTGATCCACCGCCATCCATGTTGATGTTGGCGTATAAGGCATCAAGGATAGAGTTGGAGTTTGCTTTGGTGTTTTCGATGGTGGAGGTTGAGGGTGATGGAGGCGGGCCGTTGTTTTGGTTGCCTCCTCCGGCTATGATGGCGATGTCATCCTCAGCATCCTCATTGGCGTCTATGTATTCGTTGACGATTGAGACCATCTTGCCGAGGGTGAGAAATCCGGCAGCTTGTCGCCTCCTGAGTGTATGCCGGAGGAGTGTCCCGGGCGTGAGCCCTTCCAGAAAGTGGTACACGAGTTTGTTGGCGCGATCGCCCTCTAGGATTTCCCTCACCCTCATCCATCGGGCGAGGTATTCGCGGGGAGGTTCTCCATCCCTTTGAACGCATCTAACCAGATCGAAGATGGTAACGATGCCGACAAAGTGTGACCTCCGTGTCTCAAATGCTCGGTAAGCCGGGCGGATTCACGGGGACCTTCCACCATTATATCCAGCACAGAGGCGGTTTGGGTGGGCCTTCAATTCTCATGGTCTAATCCACATACTCTAGAGAGAGGTACAACCCAGATCGTTCTGCGAACATGTCCTGTCCATAGGCGGTCCATGTTGGGCTTGATGAGTTTCTGACTTCCTGGGAGCTAGGACATGAGTCAGTGTCACCGATGAAGATGTGGATGTCTCCGAAGGGAATGACAGAGCAGCACGTAGGGTTCTTCTTCGCCGGCACCCAGAACTCATCTAGAGGGACGATCGGGACATTGCCAGAGAAGAGAATGCGTCCGATGGCTACGGTGTCACGGATTCCTGCGAAGAGCTTGGACCTCTCCCGGTGTAGAGCTCGAAGCGCCTCTTTCCCCATGGTGGGCGCCAACTATCGTGGTATTGCCGATCAGTATGCCATGGAGGGGCCCTCACAGTGCGTATTTAGAGATGTGGGGTAAGGCGGAGACTTGGCAGGCACGAGGTAGCACATCTTACCCAGGTTCAAGTCCCACAACGGCGACGGAACTCTACTCCTACTATAAATCACGATAATGGAAATACGCTGAGTTAAGGAGATCGTTATGCAAGGTGTTGTACGTTGTACGTTCAGTGTTTCCCTAAAGGCTCCCACAGGTTCGGTCTATAAAGGCACCAAAACCTAGGGTTACATGGAAAGGACCTTGTCGGACAAGGTAAAGAGTCCTACACTAATACTAACTAGTCTACCGTGTCTTGCACTCCAAGGCTCCGAGTATGTTAGTGACTCTTGTGTATCCTTCCTTTATCTGGCATGGGCCTCCCTTCTATATCCATCTAACTAGGCCGCCTAGTAGGCCATATGCCTTGCTACCTATTGTGGGCCACTCGGGTTATCCGGATTATGGACGTGCTATGGTGATACCCATTTAGTATATCCCCAACACTTAGCTTAGTGAAGGGTAAGGAAGATACCCAAGTTAATTCTGTCACTACCAATGTTAATGATGTTAATTTTATAGCTCACACTACTTTTAATCCTACATGGAAAAATAATCATGCCTTTTAATGTTCAAAAATATCATGTTAATCTTGTAGAAGCTCCTTATAATAATTATGATAATCCTAATGGAGCAAATCATGGCAATCTCCCATTTAAGCAAACCATTAGAATATTTATACAAGCTCAAACCAAACAAAATAATATGCTTATTAAGATTATAGAGAACCATGAAATTAGTATAGGACGGTTATCTAATCAGGCCGTTGCAATTAGAAATGATGTGCAGGATCTACAAGAAGGAACAAAGACCGTGGAGGCTCATCTAGGTAAGGTAGCCGAGAGCCAAGCACTCATACTAGCAAAGTCTGCTGGAAAACCCAAGCCAAATCTGGTAGAAGACCTCAAGATGATGAGGGTGGTAATAAATGATAAAAAACCTAAAGATCTAGATTATAACAACGCACCAACACCAGAATATACTGGGGAAGATCTATTGAAGATGATCACCGTTAAGAATCCAAGTATAGAACAAGGTAATGATGCTATGTACCAAAAATTTATACAACACGTAGCATCTAAGCTAGATGATATATTTGAGCCCACTATTAAAATTAAGTTTGGAGTTAATGAGATATCCGTACTTTGTGATCTTGGTGCAAGCGTCTCAACAATTTCTAAAAGCCTATTCGATAAGTTAAACTTGGGGCCATTTGTTACAACTGAATTAAGACTCCATCTAGCTGATTCAACTTATAAACAAGCTATTGCAATCAAAGAAAATATAGTTGTTTAAATTAAAGGTAGTCCCTCTCTTATTGATCTTGTTATTGTGGACATGCCTGAAGATCCTGTACACCTATAATTCTAGGTAGGGAATTCCTAAGAATTATTAAATCTTTTGATTAATTTACATGAAGGGAATCCAAGAATAGGGCTACCATCTAGAGATCCTTTTGTAGTCCACTTACCTAGGAAAAAGTGAAGGAAATATGCCCTAGAGGCAATCATAGAGATGATTGTATTTCATGTGTATCCATGAGTTATTATAATGTTCCTTGAATATCCATATACCAGGCAACTTGTATTGATTGGCAATTATGTGAATTGTTTGTGAAACTCTTTACTTGTATGGTTATCTAATAATTGTCCCTAGTCGGAGTTCATGCGAGGACACACGTGAATATTAGACTAGCACATCGATTGGTTAATGACTATGTTTCGCAAGTCATTGACATGGAGATGTCAAACCAATGATGTGGACACATGTTATGAACATGGGGTTGGACTGACCCAACATGAGACTAGCAATAATACTTGCAGCTCTCTCTACACATCGTGTACGTTTTGTCCTTAGACCTGAGATTGTCGCATGTACTTGAGATGTGGATCGACCTACTTTGGGGCTATCAAACACTACTCCGTAACTGGGTAGTTATAAAGGTAGCTTTCGGGTTTGTCCTGATACATGCTGCAAGGCATCAGTCAATCAAGATGGGATTTGCCCCTCTCTACTTGAGAGAGATATCTCTGGGCCCCTCGAGTGATCGGATCCAGAAATGCATGGCCGTGCTACATATGGTTAAGAGTTAACCTAGTAAAGGGATTCTGAATCACAGTATCGAGAAAGAGAGGTCAGCTTAGAGCTAGACCAAATATCGTGAGGCAAAGGGAAAGACATGTACTCAACCTTGTGATGGTTCGTCCGAATGATCTTTATATGCGTTTAGGAGTTGGCACGTCTTGCTAGAGGCCGCTACCAACTATTGACGGAGTAAGTGTACTCGTGTCATGTCTATACGTGTATGAACCTATAGGGTCACACACTTTAGGGGCTGGAAGCCTAATGAGGATTGGATCCGAATTAGACCAGGCTTAGGCTGCTAATGGGCTGCTAATGTAGAAGCCCACCAGGGATGCCTATATAAGAGGGAGTAAGGCGAGCTGAAAAGGAGAGTGCATTCCACCCAGCCGCCACTCCTCTTCCGCCTGTGTTGCACGCGCAGACCTAGCAGTCTGGCGTGTGACGACTTCCACTCCGGACGTGTGGATACCTCGGAGGTGCTGCATCTGTAGCACTTGGACGAGCCGCGCAAAGGGGAGCTGCTCGTGGGACGAGGACGAGGAGGAGACGTAGAACATCTACACTGCCGCAACGTGCTTCATCGAGTTCCGCACCTGCGCGTCTAGCGGTAATCCCGTGATCTATGACAATAGTATTCCTGGTTGACGCGGTAGAAATTTTTGATTTTGCGCTAGTGTAGCCTACCCGTTACCCTTCAGTGGTATCAGAGCCGATGCTATTCAGTCATAGGTTCGGGAAGTTTGCATATGGTGATATGTAGATTGATATGAATGATATGATCGTTTGTATGGCGGTGTTTCTGGATTGATCTATGATCTTAATTTCCGTGATCGTGATTCTAAGGTCGTCGAACGACTTACCCCTACCGGTCGGTTTCCGCCATCGGGGTAGACAGTGACACATAAATCCTTCTGAATCACGCGAAGATCAATATGATTGATCGAATCGGGAATTAGATCTGAATCGACGTACCGTGATCAAAGGAGTTTGGTCAAATCGGAACTATGGTCGGTTTATGGTAAATTGGATTTGCTGATCAAAATCCTTAAAGAAAATTGTATAGATTTGATCTCTCATTTTTCACGAAGGTACCGCGAGGGGCGCTGCCCCTTCGAACCCCGCAGGGGGAGACCCCCTAGACCCCCCTTAGTCGTAGCCCCCTTTTTTTTGTATCTCGTTAAGGTTCATAGGTGGTACGATTTCACATGATCCGGTAGAATGCGATTCTATGCACAACTTGTTTTTGCAGGATTTATGTGATCAGTATGGCCCAAAAATGTATGTGATGCATGTATGTATTTTTCATGACCTGCGTGTCGTGAGTTGGGCAACACGGCTGGAGCCATATGTGTTGTCAATTATTGTAATGGCCTGCGTGCCAACTTGTGATGATCCCAATACCATGTAATTTTGATTACTAGATGTTAGGAGTAATAGCTTGTATTAGTTCTTGGAGAACTCATCACTTGGAGGATGGCTCGCATAGAGCATGGAGATGGAGATCATCATGGTGGACAGGTTCTATGGCGATGGAGATCACCATGAGAAAATGGGCCATACTGTATCACATCTATGTGAATGCTATTCTTATACGTTTTACTACTATGCATGCTTAGATGATAGAAGTAGAACGATCCCTCACAAAGTTTAAGTTAAACCATGCCCTCCCAACCAAACCTTGCACCATCCTATGCCCTGTACAATCGTTGGTGGGTCTATGAAATTAGGGTGCCACGGTTTTCCTTGGCTGGATGGGTTTGTATCGGATACCTACACGCATAAGGGTTGGTGAGCTTAACAAGGTCATCTTAATAGTTAAGGACCTTGGGGCATAAAGGTTGGGCGCCTAGGTTTGACATAGAGATGTCACCCAACAACAAGAGTCATATGTGATATGATTAGCAAAGGTTGCTTACCGATTTACCTTGTCTTCTAGCAGTGATGCTAAAGCTCGCTAGTCGACTTGTTAATTGTGGATCTTGAATCACTTAGTATCAATAGAGGGATGTTGATTTAAGTGGGAGTATATGCTATTAAATTGTTTAATATGTTTTACTCTTTCATGGTTACATGGCTTAGTATTTTGCATATTTTTTTTGTTGTAGATCAATGGCACCGAACAATTCATCACCTTTTGCTTTGCGTTCGATTCTTGAAAAGGATAAACTAAATGGAACAAACTATTCGGACTGGGTCCGTAACCTGAGAATTGTTCTCAGGGCTGAGAAAAAGGAAACTGTTCTGGATACCCCAATCCCGGATGAACCTGCTGATAATGCAACTGCTACCCTTAAGAATGCCTACAAGAAAGCATGTGATGAATCTCTTGAGGTCAGTTGTCTTATGCTTGCATGCATGGAACCTGATCTTCAAAAACAGTTTGAGGATCAGGAAGCGTACGATATGATCGTTGCGCTTAAGGACATGTTCCAGACTCAGGCTAGGACTGAGAGGTACAATGTCGCTAAGTCCTTTGTGGAATGCAAGCTGGCAGAGGGAGCAGCTGTAGGCCCCCATGTGATCAAAATGGTTGGTTACAGTCAGACTTTGGAAAAGCTTGGTTTTCCATTAGGCCAAGAGTTGGCCACTGACTTCATTTTGGCATCTCTTCCATCTAGCTATGGGCATTTCATTTCGAACTACCATATGCATGGGGTGGAGAGGGGCCTTAATGAATTATGTGGGATGCTGAAAACAGCAGAATGTGACATTAAGAAGTGTGCAGGGCATAGCCATGTGATGGCTGTGCAGAACAAGCCTAGCTTCAAGAAAAAGGGCACTTCTTGGCAGAAGAAGAAGGGCAAGGCTAAGGATACGATCCCTAAGCCAAACCCTGCACCCAAGCAAAAGGCTGGTCCTGCAGGAGACACTGAGTGTTTCTTTTGTCACGAATATGGCCACTGGAAGAGGAACTGCAGCAAGTACCAGGCTTCTTTGAAGAAAAGTGGAAGTAAGAGTACTTCCCACTCAGGTACACTTGTTGTAAATGTTGTGGACATTTTTCTCGCAGATTCTTATGTTAACTCTTGGGTATTTGATACCGGATCGGTTGCTCATATTTGCAATTCGATGCAGGGGCTAATAAGGACTAGAGAAGTGCAAAAAGGCGAAGTGGATTTTCGCGTCGGAAATAAAGCAAGGGTTGCTGCATTGTTCGTCGGCGTCATGCAACTTCACCTTCCGTCAGGATTTATCATGGAGTTGAATAATTGTTATTACATTCCTAGTATGGGTCGAAACATTTTATCACCTTCATGTTTGATGAGGGATGGTTATTCATTCGCGAGTACAAACAATGGTTGTGTAATCTCTAAGAATGCTATGTTTGTGGCTGATGCTCCCATTGTGAATGGGTTATTTATTTTAAATCTTGATAATGCATGTGTTTACAATGTTAGTGCTAAAAGGCTTCGGCCAAATGATTTGAGTCCTACCTATCTATGGCATTGTCGTTTGGGGCATATAAGTGAAAAGCGCATGAAGAAGCTCCATGGTGATGGTCTTCTAACTTCGTTTGATTTTGAATCATACGAGACATGTCAAGCTTGTTTACTTGGAAAGATGACCAAGACGCCTTTTACGGGGTTTCCCGAGAGAGCGACAGACTTGTTGGAACTCATACATACTGATGTATGTGGACCAATGAGCACAACAGCCAGAGGAGGATATCACTACTTCATTACTTTCACTGATGATTTCAGTAGATATGGCTATGTCTACTTGATGAAGCATAAGTCTGAAACTTTTGAAAAGTTCAAAGAGTTTCAAAATGAGGTAGAGAATCAACGTGGCAAGAAAATAAAGGCCTTGCGATCTGATCGCGGAGGCGAATATTTGAGTCACGAGTTTAGCAATCATCTTAAGAGTTGCGGAATTGTTCCACAGCTCACGCCGCCCGGAACGCCTCAAAGAAACGGGGTCTCTGAACGGCGTAATCGAACTTTGTTGGACATGGTTCGATCGATGATGAGCCAGTCGGATTTACCATTATCATTTTGGGGTTACGCGCTAGAAACAGCAGCTTTCACACTAAATAGGGTACCATCTAAATCCGTAGTTAAGACACCATATGAGATGTGGACTGGAAAGAATCCCAGTTTGTCTTTTCTAAAGATTTGGGGTTGTGATGCATTTGTCAAGCGACTTCAGTCAGACAAGCTAACACCCAAATCGGATAAGTGCATTTTTGTGGGATACCCAAGGGAAACCTTAGGGTATTACTTCTACAACCGAGAAGAGGGCAAAGTGTTTGTCGCTCGTAGCGGTGTTTTCCTAGAGAAAGAGTTTCTCACAAAGGGAACGAGTGGAAGGTCGGTGCGACTTGAAGAAGTTCAAGATGAGCCAGTCGGGGATGCTTCTACGAGTGATGCTATTGTAGCAGAACAAGTTGAGGAACCCGTGGCAATAGAAGCACCACAACCACGAAGGTCGGCGAGGCTCCGCGAAGCGCGAGAGTTATTATTGTTAGACAATGATGAGCCTGCGACCTATGCAGAAGCGATGGTGGACCCAGACTCTGAGAAATGGCTGGTTGCCATGAGATCCGAGATAGAGTCCATGGGAGACAATCAAGTTTGGAACTTGGTTGACCTGCCTGATGGTTTTAAAGCCATCGAGTGCAAGTGGATCTATAAGAAGAAGATTGATATGGATGGAAATGTTCACATCCATAAAGCTCGACTTGTTGCAAAAGGTTTTCGACAAGTTCAAGGAGTTGACTACGACGAGACTTTCTCGCCCGTAGCAATGCTTAAATCTATACGGATCATTCTAGCCATTGCTGCACATTTCGATTATGAGATATGGCAGATGGACGTCAAGACGGCTTTCTTAAATGGAATCCTTTCTGAGGACGTGTATATGATGCAGCCCGAAGGTTTTGTCGATCCAAACAATGCTGGAAAGGTATGCAAACTTCAAAAGTCTATTTATGGGCTGAAGCAAGCATCTCGGAGTTGGAACATTCGATTTGATGAAGTTGTAAAGGAGTTTGGCTTCACCAAAAACGAACAAGAACCTTGTGTGTATAAGAAAGAAAATGGGAAATCACTTGTGTTTCTAATCTTATATGTGGATGACATATTATTGATTGGAAATGACATTCCTATGCTCGAGTCTGTTAAGACCTCATTGAAAAATAGTTTTTCTATGAAGGACTTGGGAGAAGCGGCATATATTCTGGGTATCAAGATCTATAGAGATAGATCAAGGAGGCTAATTGGATTAAGCCAGAGTACGTACATTGACAAAGTGTTGAAACGGTTCAGCATGGAAGAGGCTAAGAAGGGGTTCTTGCCCATGTCTCACGGCATTAAACTCAGCAAGACTCAGTGTCCTTCGACCACTGATGAGCGAGAACGCATGAGTAGGGTTCCATATGCTTCGGCTATTGGATCCATCATGTATGCAATGACATGTACTCGCCCAGATGTTTCCTATGCTCTAAGTGTTACGAGCAGATACCAGGCTGATCCAGGTGAGATTCACTGGACAGCGGTAAAGAATATCCTTAAGTACTTGAGAAGGACTAAGGATATGTTCCTAGTTTATGGAGGTGAGGTTGAACTCAGTGTAAAGGGTTACACAGATGCGAGTTACCTTAATGACTCAGACGACTCGAAATCGCAATCAGGTTATGTGTTTGTCATGAATGGTGGTGCTGTGAGCTGGAAAAGTTCCAAGCAAGATACAGTGGCCTCCTCTTCAACAGAAGCTGAATATATTGCTGCCTCGGAGGCTGCAAAGGAAGCTGTTTGGATTAGGAATTTCCTGATCGCTCTTGGTGTGGTTCAGGGCTCGTCCAATCCCTTGGACGTTTATTGTGACAACAATGGTGCTATTGCACAAGCCAAAGAACCTAGACAGCACCAGAAGAACAAACATATTCGCATGCGCTACCATCTGATTCGTGAGTTCATTGATGAAGGTAGTGTCATGTTATGCAAAATACATACGGACTCAAATGTTGCTGATCCCTTGACTAAGCCACTCCCGCAGCCTGCGCATGAAGCGCACACAAGAGCAATAGGTATTAGATACTGTCTAGATTGACTCTAGTGCAAGTGGGAGACTGAAGGAAATATGCCCTAGAGGCAATCATAGAGATGATTGTATTTCATGTGTATCCATGAGTTATTATAATGTTCCTTGAATATCCATATACCAGGCAACTTGTATTGATTGGCAATTATGTGAATTGTTTGTGAAACTCTTTACTTGTATGGTTATCTAATAATTGTCCCTAGTCGGAGTTCATGCGAGGACACACGTGAATATTAGACTAGCACATCGATTGGTTAATGACTATGTTTCGCAAGTCATTGACATGGAGATGTCAAACCAATGATGTGGACACATGTTATGAACATGGGGTTGGACTGACCCAACATGAGACTAGCAATAATACTTGCAGCTCTCTCTACACATCGTGTACGTTTTGTCCTTAGACCTGAGATTGTCGCATGTACTTGAGATGTGGATCGACCTACTTTGGGGCTATCAAACACTACTCCGTAACTGGGTAGTTATAAAGGTAGCTTTCGGGTTTGTCCTGATACATGCTGCAAGGCATCGGTCAATCAAGATGGGATTTACCCCTCTCTACTTGAGAGAGATATCTCTGGGCCCCTCGAGTGATCGGATCCAGAAATGCATGGCCGTGCTACATATGGTTAAGAGTTAACCTAGTAAAGGGATTCTGAATCACAGTATCGAGAAAGAGAGGTCAGCTTAGAGCTAGACCAAATATCGTGAGGCAAAGGGAAAGACATGTACTCAACCTTGTGATGGTTCGTCCGAATGATCTTTATATGCGTTTAGGAGTTGGCACGTCTTGCTAGAGGCCGCTACCAACTATTGACGGAGTAAGTGTACTCGTGTCATGTCTATACGTGTATGAACCTATAGGGTCACACACTTTAGGGGCTGGAAGCCTAATGAGGATTGGATCCGAATTAGACCAGGCTTAGGCTGCTAATGGGCTGCTAATGTAGAAGCCCACCAGGGATGCCTATATAAGAGGGAGTAAGGCGAGCTGAAAAGGAGAGTGCATTCCACCCAGCCGCCACTCCTCTTCCGCCTGTGTTGCACGCGCAGACCTAGCAGTCTGGCGTGTGACGACTTCCACTCCGGACGTGTGGATACCTCGGAGGTGCTGCATCTGTAGCACTTGGACGAGCCGCGCAAAGGGGAGCTGCTCGTGGGACGAGGACGAGGAGGAGACGTAGAACATCTACACTGCCGCAACGTGCTTCATCGAGTTCCGCACCTGCGCGTCTAGCGGTAATCCCGTGATCTATGACAATAGTATTCCTGGTTGACGCGGTAGAAATTTTTGATTTTGCGCTAGTGTAGCCTACCCGTTACCCTTCAAAAAGAAGGCCAAGCCTAATGATGATGATGGTGTAATTACTTTAAAAGAAAACTTCTTTGGATTAGGTGTTCCACTTAACAAACCTAAGTGATTGCCATCGAGGTCAAGCTAATTGACCTTAACTAGAAGCGCTTCATGGGAGGCAACCCATGTGAAATAAAATTTCTCTTTTATATTTTGTACTATATTTTTATTGTGTTAGTTTTTGTTTTTGTTTTTTTGTTTTTAATAAAGAGTGCTCAAGAAGACCTATGGATAGAGGAGAGGAAATAAGGTAATCCTATATATTTTATTTTACTAACACATGGCCTAAGAAGTATTGCTGGATCATTACTTAGTACTTTTTTGCTGTTATATAATGCTTTGATAAGATGTGTAAAGGTGCACGGAGCTAATTCTTTGACTTTTTGTAGTTCACGGTGTCGATAAATACCACTGGTATGGCTGGTGTGGAACGTACCGTGCGCCCGTACCACCTCAAGGCAAAGGAAGATAAAAAAATGCATGTGCCAAAGGAACAATGTCGATAACGACCATTGGTATGGCCTGAAGCATCCGTACCGCGCACCCGTACCGTACCCCCGAGCAAACATCAGATTTTTGGCAGAATTCACCGTAGCGTTAACGACCAGCAGTACGGGCGCGCGTGACCGTACCGTGCGCTCGTACCGAGTGCACTGCTTGGGAGCAGCCGTCACACCCAAGGTAAGTCAACTGGTACAGGCGGGCTCCATCTGTACCACCCGCCCGTACCACGTACGTGGAGACCATAATGACCCCGATGAGGTAATCTAAAAATCCCCAGGGTGACTTTCTTCCTCCAAACTTCAAACCACCTCGATTGGATCTTCAAATTTACTCAATCTTTCTTTGATTCTTAACACTCACTCAATCTACGGTATGATTCTCCTCCAATCCCCAACTTTTTTGTGCAAAAGCTTCGCTTAATAATTCATCATTGTCAATCTAGACATAGGTCTTGTTCTTGATTCAATCTTGGTACTAAGTATGCTTAGCATTCTTTCTAAAGGAGTTTCTTTTGTATTCAGTGTAGAGAATCACTTATGATATGTTTCTACTGGACCAAAAAAATTATTAGCAATCTTTATTTACTTTATCTTGTTTTTATTTATTAGATGAACACGAGGAGCCATACACATGAGATGGCTGCGGAGTCTTCCGTGCCACCCATTGATACGTTAACCCCCTGCGTCACTTGGCATCGAGTTCACCGAGGAGTTCCATCTGACCCGTTTCGATCGTCTCAAGATTCGAGAGATCAAGTCCACCAAGTGGGTGTGTCCTTATATCCTGAACCAACTTCGCATTCGTATTGATTTTGATTTACTTTGCAACAATGTTTGTTTATACAATTTTGTCTTTCAGGATGTTGTGACAGACCACTGCTTGACACTTGAGTTCTTCAGCACCTTGACACACATGGTGGATCCTTATGGTTGTTCCAAAGAATAAAGGCATGGAGTTGATCGAGTTAAATTCTGCCTTATGTACTGTGAGTACAGTTTAAAACTCATCCAACGGGCTTAATGCTTTGGGTTTACCAACAACACCACCGATGTACGCACAACTACCTTTGTTTTGGATCCTTCCCCTTTGAAATATTTTAGTTTGATGACAATTCGTGGAAACACACCCAAGGGGAACCAAATTGATCATCCTGCTATTCGATATTTACTCTATGTGATTGCTAACACACTGAAGGCACGTGGTGAGTTTACAAGAGTTAATGAGGAGGACATGTTGATCCTTGCAAAAGATGCACTTATCAATTGGAACTTAACCAAATTTGGGTGATCTAATTGTGTTTTATCTTAAGCATCAGGCTCTTCAATCTCGAGGACCCATATGTGGAGGAGGAATTATGACCATTCTTGCACACGAACTTTGCATCAACCTAGGTAACATCCAACCGTTGACTAGAAGTAACCATCTCGGTGTATCTACTCTAAGAGCATGTGGTATGATTTCTAAAAACCATGGTAGATATTTCTTTGATATACCTGGAGCGGATCACTTGATCTCGGCTCCTTTGCCTAATGGTTTATTCTCTATCGAGGATGGAAGTTTGCGTTATGACGCGTAGGATGAAGCTAATCTACCCCAACAAGAAATACCATGGGGCCCGTTCGTCTGTGGTACCAAAGTTCCTGGGCCAGTGCACCGCGGTACCTAAGTTTCCTGAAATTGCCAAGTTTCGAAATTTTGGGCCGCCAACTTCCGAGAGGGGCCATTTCGATGCAAACTAATCTCGCCCCTACCAAATTCAAACATTCCGTGAAACTGCCCCGTGAAGCAGACGATCAGAACCCTCATGTTGGTCATATGTCCATGACGCGAGCACCAACGCGGCAACCTCTTAAGCAAATCGAGGAACTAAGTGGATTGGATGCGTTGACCAATTTCACAAATCCATTCCTACCTTTCCCCTAGCACTGGCGGCGTCGGAATCCACCCTCAAGTCAGGAGGATCCCTTTGGACATTTGACTTCCAACGCCAAGTTGTTGCGCCCAGTTGCTGCACCTAGTCGCTGATCCTGAGCTCCAATGGCGCATGCCGTAGCCGCCGTTGAGAGGATCTAGCCCGCCTCTACCGCCGACGAGCCGGGAAGCTCGGAGGATGGCAGATCCTACTACCAAGGAAGAAGAAGTTCTGGCTACAAGCGGGTGAGCTACCCTTCTCTTTGCTATTCGCACTAATTATATCTGCTAGCTGGTTACTGAACCTAAAATTGTTTGTTAGCCCAATGCTGACAATTATATTTTGTCCACATTTTTCTGTCAAGTGGGATCTCCGCGGACCACCCTTACCTGGTTACGGTAGTCCTCTTCAGGTACGAATCTAAGGGCAAGTGGTATGGACACCATTGTATCACGATGGAAGAAGGGCCTACGCAGATCTGCACTATATCTGGTATGGTTGCTACTCTTCATAATCATAATGAATTATGGCCAAAGCAGACTACAAAGTTCAGTTTCATGGATGAACGTGGCATCATGGTTCCTCTAACGTGTGACAGTCAGCTAATTGGATTGATGAAAAGGTATGCTTCAGATTGCATGTTTGAGCTGAATTGTGATGTACTGGATGTGGAAGTTGCTGCAACTGGGAGTCACCCTTCTATTCTTGGACAGGGTGGTTGCTTGAACCCAATTAGCTCCTGGTAAGCAAAAGTCTCTTGGGGTTTGCATGTTTGTGCTGAATTGTAACTTTTGTTTTATTTACTCTGTAGATATTGTGCAGTTATGCAACAGTCTTGTTTCTTTGACAAGAAGCACTTCAAGGTTAGAAACATGACTGTCGGGTCAGTCATTTTGCTGCCCTACGAAATTAAAAACGAGTGGAAAGATGATGCTCGACACAATTCTGGTGCCCATTGTCCCGGCGATGCAGAGTACGTGAAGCTAAAAAAATTGGCACCGAGGAAGAGGAAGAAGGCAGGAAATGAAGAAGCCAGTGGACATCAAGGCTTGGCACCCAGGCTGCGGAAGAAGGTTGCTGGTAATGAATATGCATAGTAATGTGTTAAACTTGAACCTATATATGTAATTTGGTTAAATTCTGGAGCTTTGTGTGTGGCACTTTGTTGGGCGAAACAATCTACCCACGTTCTCTGAGTAAAATGTACCGCGACTTAGGGTTTGGAAACACCCGAGTCAGTAGTTGAATCTGAAATTGTGATTGTGCCACTACTATCTAAAAACACACAGCAACCGGTTCCACGATTGCTGAGGGGCAGGAGGTCTCCAAATTCGATGGAATGTAAATGGCACAGAAATAAATTATTTAAGCTACCACACTCCACGAAGCAGCAACTTATTTCAGATGCTGCACAACGACGTGACAACATAAACATCAATGGCAACTAATAATGCCCAGATGCTTGAGCCTGTCTATCTCACCGCCTCCCTGCTCCTGCATTCCCTGCGTCTAGCGAAGCTCCTGGATCTCCATTAATCGGGTGTACGTGCTTCCACTTTATAAATTGTGGCTATGACATTTGCATGCGGCACAATCCACGTAGATTACGTTTAAACAAACCACCAATGTCAGAATACCACCATGATCAGACAAAAGGAAGTGATGTAGGGTTAAGTCAGACTAACGGGAGACCAATTTTTTTCCTACCAGGACTGCGGGACCACTAGTTCAGACCGCTAGGTCAACAAGTACTGCTATAACAACTTAAAAAGGCACGGAGCTCAAGCTAAATAGAACTAGTTATCACACATCTCCTTGATCTTCCTAATCTTAGCCCGATGCGCATCTTCATGTGAGAGCAAGGATCGATTCATCTGCTCTTTCCTTTTAGCATTTTCCTTCCACAACTTCAATTGTATCTCTTTATTTTTCCTCATGCACTTATCAATACTCGTAGTTGTGAACTGCAGGACTTTGGCCTGGTGAAGATCATTCCTTTCTTGAGTCAGTTCTTGCTCTGCTTTAGCCTTTAGGGCCAATGCCACGTCCCTCTCCTTCTCGAAATTGCTAACCTTGTCTTGCACCCTCCTGAGATCTCGGTTAAGCTTGGTCATGTCAACTGGGTCCCATAGCTTCATCTCAACACTGTCAAAAAGTGAGGTGACTATGGATTCTTTCAACTCAATAGTCATATCCCATAGTTTGTCCAGCGTTTCCTTCATCGATTTGGGCCACTCTAGATCTACCCATTTGACAACACCGCAACTTCCGCCTTGCATCATTACGCGATGTCCTTGACACCGTAGAAACCTCCTGCCTATGTTTCATCCTTCGAACGCTACAAATTTAGCGGGCACATATCCATGTTTACATAGCATAGGACTGTCGTCATCCGATAAACCGTTATAGTCGGAGTCACATCGTCTGGTTGGCCTAACACATCATACGCGCATGAGTAAACATAGTAGATCTAGCTCAAAAAATAGATAACTAGCCACATATGATAGAGATAGAGATGAGACGACTCACATCGAAATCACCGTCCCTGACGTCACGACGCGTTTCCTCGTTGTCTCCCCTTGAACACATGGCGAGAGGGGATGGGGGTGGCTGCCGGAGAGGGGATTGGGACGGAGGCACCGTCGGCTTGCGGATACGGCAGGATGGGAGTGAAGTGGGGAAAGTGTCTTCGAGGGGAAGGAAGACAAGTACGGGGAGGAAGAGAAGTAATGGGGACGTGACACTAGGATATGGCCCACTGAACTCATGAGTCATGACACTCGGAACAGGGGAGCGCCCGGTGTTGCCAGTTTGTTCATTTGTTACAACTGAATTAAGACTCCATCTAGCTGATTCAACTTATAAACAAGCTATTGCAATCAAAGAAAATATATTTGTTTAAATTAAAGGTAGTCCCTCTCTTATTGATCTTGTTATTGTGGACATGCCTGAAGATCCTATACACCTATAATTCTAGGTAGGTAATTCCTAAGAATTATTAAATGTTTTGATTAATTTACATGAAGGGAATCCAAGAATAGGGCTACCATCTAGAGATCCTTTTGTAGTCCACTTACCTAGGAAAAAGAAGGCCAAGCCTAATGATGATGATGGTGTAATTACTTTAAAAGAAAACTACTTTGGATTAGGTGTTCCACTTCACAAACCTAAGTGATTGCCATCGAGGTCAAGCTAATTGACCTTAACTAGAAGCGCTTCATGGGAGGCAACCCATGTGAAATAAAATTTCTATTTTATATTTTGTACTATATTTTTATTGTGTTAGTTTTTGTTTTTGTTTTTTCGTTTTTAATAAAGAGTGCTCAAGAAGACCTATGGACAGAGGAGAAGAAATAAGGTAATCCTATATATTTTATTTTACTAACACATGGCCTAAGAAGTATTGTTGGATCATTACTTAGTACTTTTTTGCTGTTATATAATCCTTTGATAAGATGTGTAAAGGTGCACGGAGCTAATTCTTTGACTTTTTGTAGTTCACGGTGTCGATAAAGACCACTGGTATGGCCGGTGTGGAACGTACCGTGCGCCCGTACCACCTCAAGGCAAAGGAAGATACAAAATTTCATGTGCCAAAGGAACAATGTCGATAACGACCATTGGTATGTCCTGAAGCGTCCGTACCGCGCACCCGTACCGTACCCCCGAGCAAACATCAGATTTTTGGCAGAATTCACCGCAGCGTTAACGACCAGCAGTACGGGCGCGCGTGACCGTACCGTGCGCTCATACCGAGTGCACTGCTTGGGAGTAGCCGTCACACCCAAGGTAAGTCACCTTATACGGGCGGGCTCCATCTGTACCACCCGCCCGTACCACGTACGTGGAGACCATAATGACCCCGATGAGGTAATCTAAAAATCCCTAGGGTGACTTTCTTCCTCCAAACTTCAAACCACCTCCATTGGATCTTCAAATTTACTCAATCTTTCTTTGATTCTTAACACTCACTCAATCTACGGTATGATTCTCCTCCGATCCCCAACTTTTTTGTGCAAAAGCTTCGCTTAATAATTCATCATTGTCAATCTAGACATAGGTCTTGTTCTTGATTCAATCTTGGTACTAAGTATGCTTAGCATTCTTTCCAAAGGAGTTTCTTTTGTATTCAGTGTAGAGAATCACTTATGATATGTTTCTACTGGACCAAAAAATTATTAGCAATCTTTATTTACTTTATCTTGTTTTTATTTATTAGATGAACACGAGGAGCCATACACGTGAGATGGCTGCGGAGTCTTCCGTGCCACCCATTGATACGTGAACCCCATGCGTCACTTGGCATCGAGTTCACCGAGGAGTTCCATCTGACCCGTTTCGATCGTCTCAAGATTCGAGAGATCAAGTCCACCAAGTGGGTGTGTCCTTATATCCTGAACCAACTTCGCATTCCTATTGATTTCGATTTACTTTGCAACAATGTTGGTTTATACAATTTTGTCTTTCAGGATGTTGTGACATACCGCCGCTTCACACTTGAGTTCTTCAGCACCTTGACACACATGGTGGATCCTTATGGTTGTTCCTAAGAACAAAGGCATGGAGTTGATCGAGTTAAATTCTGCCTTATGTACTGTGAGTACAGTTTAAAACTCATCCAACGGGCTTAATGCTTTGGGTTTACCAACAACACCACCGATGTACACACAACTACCTTTGTTTTGGATCCTTCCCCTTTGAAATATTTTAGTTTGATGACAATTCGTGGAAACACACCCAAGGGGAACCAAATTGATCATCCTGCTATTCGGTATTTATTCTATGTGATTGCTAACACACTGAAGGCACGTGGTGAGTTTACAAGAGTTAATGAGGAGGACATGTTGATCCTTGCAAAAGATGCACTTATCAATTGGAACTTAACCAAATTTGGGTGATCTAATTGTGTTTTATCTTAAGCATCAGGCTCTTCAATCTCGAGGACCCATATGTGGAGGAGGAATTGTGACCATTCTTGCACACGAACATTGCATCAACCTAGGTAACATCCAACCGTTGACTAGAAGTAACCATCTCGGTGTATCTACTCTAAGAGCATGTGGTATGATTTCTAAAAACCATGGTAGATATTTCTTTGATATACCTGGAGCGGATCACTTGATCTCGGCTCCTTTGCCTAATGGTTTATTCTCTATCGAGGATGGAAGTTTGCGTTATGATGCGTAGGATGAAGCTAATCTACCCCAACAAGAAATACCATGGGGCCCGTTCGTCTGTGGTACCAAAGTTCCTGGGCCAGTGCACCGCGGTACCTAAGTTTCCTGAAATTGCCACGTTTCGAAATTTTGGGCCGCCAACTACCTAGAGGGGCCATTTCGATGCAAACTAATCTCGCCCCTACCAAATTCAAACATTCCGTGAAACTGCCCCGTGAAGCAGACGATCAGGACCCTCATGTCGGTCTTATGTCCGTGATGCGAGCACCAACACGGCAACCTCTTAAGCAAATCGAGGAACTAAGTGGATTGGATGCGTTGACCAATTTCACAAATCCATTCCCACCTTTCCCCTAGCACTGGCGGCGTCGGAATCCACCCTCAAGTCAGGAGGATCCCTTTGGACATTTGACTTCCAGCGCCAAGTTGTTGCGCCAAGTTGCTGCGCCCACTCGCTGATCCTGAGCTCCAATGGCGCATGCCGTAGCCACCGTTGAGAGGCTCTAGCCCGCCTCTACCGCCGATGAGCCGAGCAGCTCGGAGGATGGCAGATCCTACTACCAAGGAAGAAGAAGTTCTGGCTACAAGCGGGTGAGCTACGCTTCTCTTTGCTATTCGCACTAATTATAACTGCTAGCTGGTTACTGAACCTAAAATTGTTTGTTAGCCCAATGCTGACAATTATATTTTGTCCACATTTTTCTGTCAAGTGGGATCTCCGCGGACCACCCTTACCTGGTTACGGTAGTCCTCTTCAGGTACGACTCTAAGGGCAAGTGGTATGGACACCATTGTATCACGATGGAAGAAGCGCCTACGCAGATCTGCACTATATCTGGAATGGTTGCTACTCATCATAATCATAATGAATTATGGCCAAAGCAGACTACAAAGTTCAGTTTCATGGATGAACGTGGCATCATGGTTCCTCTAACGTGTGACAGTCAGCTAATTGGATTGATGAAAAGGTATGCTTCAGATTGCATGTTTGAGCTGAATTGTGATGTACTGGATGTGGAAGTTGCTGCAACTGGGAGTCACCCTTCTATTCTTGGACAGGGTGGTTGCTCAAACCCAATTAGC
Organism: Avena eriantha; assembly: GCA_910589775.1. NCBI lineage: Eukaryota > Viridiplantae > Streptophyta > Magnoliopsida > Poales > Poaceae > Avena > Avena eriantha. The sequence goes on from OU342744.1 coordinate 323,858,050, forward strand.
TCCTGGTAAGCAAAAGTCTCTTGGGGTTTGCATGTTTGTGCTGAATTGTAACTTTTGTTTTATTTACTCTGTAGATATTGTGCAGTTATGCAACAGTCTTGTTTCTTTGACAAGAAGCACTTCAAGGTTAGAAACATGACTGTCGGGTCAGTCATTTTGCTGCCCTACGAAATTAAAAACGAGTGGAAAGATGATGCTCGACACAATTCCGGTGCCCATTGTCCTGGCGATGCAGAGTACGTGAAGCTAAAAAAATTGGCACCGAGGAAGAGGAAGAAGGCAGGAAATGAAGAAGCCAGTGGACATCAAGGCTTGGCACCCAGGCTGCGGAAGAAGGTTGCTGGTAATGAATATGCATAGTAATGTGTTAAACTTGAACCTATATATGTAATTTGGTTAAATTCTGGAGCTTTGTGTGTGGCACTTTGTTGGGCGAAACAATCTACCCACGTTCTTTGAGTAAAATGTACCGCGACTTAGGGTTTGGAAACACCCGAGTCAGTAGTTGAATCTGAAATTGTGATTGTGCCACTACTATCTAAAAACACACAGCAACCGGTTCCACGATTGCTGAGGGGCAGGAGGTCTCCAAATTCGATGGAATGTAAGTAGCACAGAAATAAATTATTTAAGCTGCCACACTCCACGAAGCAGCAACTTATTTCAGATGCTGCACAATGACGTGACAACATAAACATCAATGGCAACTAATAATGCCCAGATGCTTGAGCATGTCTATCTCACCGCCTCCCTGCTCCTGCATCCCCTGCGTCTAGCGAAGCTCCTGAATCTCCATTAATCGGGTGTACGTGCTTCCACTTTATAAATTGTGGCTGTGACATTTGCATGCGGCACAATCCACGTAGATTACGTTTAAACAAACCACCAATGTCAGAATAACACCATGATCAGACAAAAGGAAGTGATGTAGGGTTAAGACAGACTAACGGGAGACCAATTTTTTTCCTACCAGGACTGCGGGACCACTAGTTCAGACCGCTAGGTCAACAAGTACTGCTATAACAACTTAAAAAAGGCACGGAGCTCAAGCTAAATAGAACTAGTTATCACACATCTCCTTGATCTTCCTAATCTTAGCCCGATGCGCATCTTCATGTGAGAGCAAGGATCGATTCATCTGCTCTTTCCTTTTAGCATTTTCCTTCCACAACTTCAATTGTATCTCTGTATTTTCCTTCCAGAACTGCAGGACTTTGGCCTGGTGAAGATCATTCCTTTCTTGAGTCAGTTCTTACTCTGCTTTAGCCTTCAGGGCCAATGCCACGTCCCTCTCCTTCTCGAAATTGCTAACCTTGTCTTGCACCCTCCTGAGATCTCGGTTAAGCTTGGTCATGTCAACTGGGTCCCATAGCTTCATCTCAACACTGTCAAAAAGTGAGGTGACTATGGATTCTTTCAACTCAATAGTCATATCCCATAGTTTGTCCAGCGTTTCCTTCATCGATTTGGGCCACTCTAGATCTACCCATTTGACAACACCGCAACTTCCGCCTTGCATCATTACGCGATGTCCTTGACACCGTAGAAACCTCCTGCCTATGTTTCATCCTTCGAACGCTACAAACTTAGCGGGCACATATCCATGTTTACATAGCAGAGGACTGTCGTCATCCGATAAACCGTTATAGTCGGAGTCATACATCTTCTGGTTGGCCTAACACATCATACGCGCATGAGTAAACATAATAGATCTAGCTAAAAAAATAGATAACTAGCCACATATGATAGATATAGAGATGAGACGACTCACATCGAAATCACCGTCCCTGACGTCACGACGCGTTTCCTCGTTGTCTCCCCTTGAACACATGGCGAGAGGGGATGGGGGTGGCTGGCGGAGAGGGGATTGGGATGGAGGCACCGTCGGCTTGCGGATACGGCAGGATGGGAGTGAAGTGGGGAAAGTGTCTTCGAGGGGAAGGAAGACAAGTACGGGGAGGAAGAGAAGTAATGGGGACGTGACACTAGGATATGGCCCACTGAACTCGTGAGTCATGACACTCGGAACAGGGGAGCGCCTGGTGTTGCCAGTTTGTCCAGAGCAAGCGTGGCCAATCATGCCGCAGAATAGCCTACTCATAGATTGCTCTCACGAAGACCATCCCAATCATCCAAGCGCCCCGATTGAATGGTATGTAACAATCGTCAAGCATAACAACTGTGTTAGGGCATGCCTTCTAGAAGACTCGGTCTAACAGCCACCCATTGGGGGGCTAAGGTTAGGATCCATATGTGGTTTATGAGAAGAACACACATGCAATGACACTGGTGGATCCATGTGTGGTTTGTGAAAAGAACACACATGCAATGACTCTTACTATGGTTAATGAAAAGAGGAGACATGCAATGACACTAGTGGATCCATGTGTGGTTTGTGAGAACAACACACATGCAATGACACTGGCTATAGTTCATGAAAAGAACAAACATGCAATGATACTAGTGGATCCATGTGTGGTTTGTGAGAAGAACACACATGCAATGACACTAGGTATGGTTCATGAAAAGAACAGACACCCAATGACATTGGTGGATCCTTATGTGGTTTGTGAGAAGAACAAACATGCAATGACTCTAGATGTGGTTCACGAGAAGAACACACATGCAATGGCACTGGTGGATCCATGTGTGGTTTGTGAGAATAATAGACATGCAATGACTCTAGATGTGGTTCATGAGAAGAACACACATGCAATAACACTGGTGGATCCATGTGTGGTTTGTGAGAAGAACACACATGCAATGACACTAGGTGTGGTACATGAAAATAACACACATCCAAAGACACTGGTGGATCCTTATGTGGTTTGTGAGAAGAACACACATGTAATCACACTGGGTGGATCCATATGTGGTTTATGAGAACAACACACATGCAATGACACTGGTGATATGTGGTTTGTGAAAAGAACACACATGCAATGACTCTAACTGTGGTTAATGAAAAGAGTAGACATGCAATGACACTAGTGGGTCCATGTGTGGTTTGCGAGACGAACACACATGCAATGACACTGGCTGTGGTTCATGAAAAGAATAGACATGCAATGATACTGGTGGATCCATGTGTGGTTTGTGAGAAGAACACACATGCAATGACACATGGTGTGGTTCATGAAAAAACACACATGCAATGACACTTGTGTATCCTTATGTGGTTTGTGAGAAGAACACACATGCAATGAGTGTAGCTGTGGTTTGTGAAAAGAACACGCATGCAATGACTCTAGCAGTGGTTCTGGAAAAGAACAGACATGCAATGACACTGGTGGATCCATATGTGGTTCATGAAAAGAACAGACATGCAATCACACTAGGTCGGTCCATATGTGGTTTATGAGAAGAACACACATGCAATGACACTAGTGATATGTGGTTTGTGAAAAGAACACACATGCAATGACTCTAGATGTGGTTCACGAGAAGAACACACATGCAATGGCACTGGTGGATCCATGTGTGGTTTGTGAGAGGAACAGACATGCAATGACTCTAGATGTGGTTCATGAGAAGAACACACATGCAATGACACTGGTGGATCCATGTGTGGTTTGTGAGAAGAACACATATGCAATGACATTGGGTGTGGTTCATGAAAAGAACACACATCCAATGACACTAGTGGATCCTTCTGTGGTTTGTGAGAAGAACACACAACCAATCACACGGGGTGGATCCATATGTGGTTTATGAGAAGAACACAAATGCAATAACACTGGTGATATGTGGTTTGTGAAAAGAACACACATGCAATGAATCTAACTATGGTTAATGAAAAGAGCAAACAAGCAATGACACTGGAGGATCCATGTGTGGCTTGTGAGAAGAACACACATGCAATGACACTGTCTGTGGTTCATGAAAACAACAGACATGCAATGATACTGGTGGATCCATGTGTTGTTTGTGAGAAGAACACACATGCAATGACACTGGGTGTGGTTCATGAAAAGAACACACATCCAATGACACTGGTGGATCCTTATGTGGTTTGTGATCAGAACAGACATGCAATGACTCTATATGTGGTTCATGAGAAGAACACACATGCAATGACATTGGTGGATCCATGTGTGGTTTATGAGAGGAACACACATGCAATGACACTGGGTGTGGTTCATGAAAAGAATACACATGCAATGACACTGGTGTATCCTTATGTGGTTTTTGAGAAGAATAGACATGCAATGACACTGGGTGTGGTTCATGAAAAGAACACGCATGCAATGACTCTAGTTGTGGTTCATGAAAAGAAGAAACATGCAATGACACTGATGGATCCATATGTGGTTTATGAAAAGAACAGACATGCAATCACACTGGGTGGATCCATATGTGGTTTATGAGAATAACACACATGCAATGGCACTGGTGATATGTGGTTAGTGCAAAGAACACACATGCAATCACACTGGGTGTGGTTCGTGAGAAGAACACACATGCAATGGCACTGATGGATCCTTATGTGGTTTGTGGGAAGAACAGGCATGTAATGACTCTAGATGTGGTTCATGAGAAGAACACACATGCAATGACACCGGTGGATCCATGTGTGGTTTGTGAGAACAACACACATGCAATGACACTGGGTGTGGTTCATGAAAAGAACACACAGCCAATGACACTGGTGGATCCTTATGTGGTTTGTGAGAAGAACACACATGCAATGACTCTAGATGTGGTTCATGAGAAGAACACACATGCAATGACACCGGTGGATCCTTGTGTGGTTTGCGAGAAGAACACACATGCAATGACATTGGGTATGGTTCATGAAAAGAACACACATCCAATGACACTAGTGGATCCTTATGTGGTTTGTGAGCACCACACACATGCAATCACACTGGATGGATCCATATGTGGTTTATAAGAAGAACAGACATGCAATGACACTGGTGATATGTGGTTTGTGAAAAGAACACACATGCAATGACTCTAACTATGGTTAATGAAAAGAGCAGACATCCAATGACACTAGTGGATCCATGTGTGGTTTGTGAGAAGAACACACATGCAATGACACTGGTTGTGGTTCATGAAAAGAACATACATGAAATGATTCTAGTGGATCCTTATGTGGTTTGTGAGAAGAACAGACATGCAATGACTCTAGATGTGGTTCATGAGAAGAACACACAGGAAATGACACTGGTGGATCAATGTGTGGTTTATGAGAGGAACACACATGCAATGACACTGGGTGTGGTTCATGAAAACAACACACATGCTATGACACTGGTGTATCCTTATGTGGTTTTGAGAAGAACACACATGCAATGACTCTAGCTGTGGTCATGAAAAGAACAGACATGCAATGAATCTAGCTATGGTTCATGAAAAGAATAGACATGCAATGACACTGGTGGATCCATGTGTACTTTTTGAAAAGAACAGAGATGCAATCACACTGGGTGGGTCCATATGTGGTTTATGAGAAGAACACACATGCAATGACACTGGTGATATGTGGTTTGTGAGAAGAACACACATGCAATGACACTGGGAGTGGTTCATGAGAAGAACACACATCCAATGGCACTTGTGGATCCTTATAAGTTTTGTGAGAAAAACAGACATGGAATGGCTCTAGATGTGGTTCATGAGAAGAACACACATGCAATGACACCGGTGGGTCCCTGTGTGGTTTGTGAGAAGAACACACATGCACTGACACTGGGTGTGGTTCATGAAAATAATACACATCCAATGATACTGGTGGATCCTTATGTGGTTTGTGAGAAGAACATACATGCAATCACACTAGGTGGATCCAAATGTTGTTTATGAGAAGAACACACATGCAATGACACTAGTGATATGTGTATTGTGAAAAGAACACACATGCAATGACTATAACTGTGGTTAATGAAAAGAGCAAAAATGCAATGACACTGGTGGATCCATGTATGGTTTGTGAGAAGAACACACATGCAATGACACTGGCTGTGGTTCATGAAAAGAACATTCATGCAATGATACTGGTGGATCCATGTGTGGATTGTGAGAAGAACACACATGCAATGACACTGGGTGTGGTTCATTTAAAGAACACACATCAAATTACACTAGTGGATCCTTATGTGGTTTGTGAGAAGAACAGACATGCAATGACTCTAGATGTGGTTCATGAGAAGAACACACATGCAATGACACTGGTGGATCCATGTGTGGTTTATGAGACGAACACACATGCCATGACACTGGGTGTGGTTCATGAAAACAACACACATGCTATGACACTGGTGTATCCTTATGTGGTTTGGAGAAGAACACACATGCAATGACTCTAGCTGTGGTCATGAAAAGAACAGACATGCAATGAATCTAGCTATGATTCATGAAAAGAATAGACATGCAATGACACTAGTGGATCCATATGTGGTTTATGAAAAGAACAGACATGCAATCACATTGGGTGGGTCCATATGTGGTTTATGAGAAGAACACACATGCAATGACACTGGTGATATGTGGTTTGTGCAAATAACACACATGCAATGACACTTGGTGTGGTTCATGAGAAGAACACACATGCAATGGCAGTGGTGGATCCTTATCTGGTTTGTGAGCAGAATAGACATGCAATGCCTCTAGATGTGGTTCATGAGAAGAACACACAGGCAATGACAACGGTGGATCCATGTGTGGTTTGTGAGAAGAACACATATGCAATGACACTAGGTGTGGTTCAGGAAAAGAACACACATCTAATGACACTGGTGAATCCTTATGTGGTTTGTGAGAAGAACACACATGCAATCACACTGGGTGGATCCATATGTGGTTTATGAGAAGAACACACATGCAATGACAGTGGTGATATGTGGTTTGTGAAAAGAACACACATGCAATGACTCTAACTGTGGTTAATGAAAAGAGCAGACATGCTATGACACTGGTGGATCTGTGTGTGGTTTGTGAGAAGAACACACATGCAATGACACTGGATGGGGTTTATGAAAGGAACAGACATGCAATGATATTGGTGGATCCATGTGCGGTTTCTAATAAGAACACACATGCAATGACACTGGGTGTGGTTCATGAGAAGAACACACATGCAATGACACTGGTGAATCCATGTGTGGTTTATGAGAGGAACACACAGGCAATGCCACTGGTGTATCCTTATGTGGTTTCTGAGAAGAACAGACATGCAATGACACTAGGTGTGGTTCATGAAAAGAACACATATCTAATGAGTCTAGTGGTTCATGAAAAGAATAGACATGCAATGACACTAGTGGATCCATATGTGGTTTATGAAAACAACAGACATGCAATCACACTGGGTGGGTCCATTTGTGGTTTATGAGAAGAACACACATGCAATGACACTGGTGATATGTGGTTTGTGCAAAGAACACACACTGGTGGAAAAATGGCCTCTAGTCCCGGTTCATAAGGGCCATTGGTCCCGGTTCCCGAATCGGGACCAATCACTCGGGAGTAATGCTGGTCCCGGTTCGCGCACGAACCGGGACCTATGGGTCTCCACGTGGGCGGGCGCGCGACGAGGGGGTGGATCATTGGTCCCGTTTCGTGGAAGAAACCGGGACCAATGGGTCTCCCCATGGCAGCGCCAGAGACGGGCGGGGTGGATCATTGGTCCCGGATCTTGGCACGAACTAGGATCGTTGGTCTCTGTGCCGCGGCACGGTTTTGTGCCGGGGCAGGATTTTCGGGCTAATTTTCTGCGGCGGCAGGATTTTTTTTTCAATTTAATGGTACTACATATATAAAAAATAATGAAACCACGATATATATATTACACATCATGCATGATCACAAATATATACACCGTCTCATCCGTCTTCTTGGTCAAAACATATTATAATTACGAACGATACCCTCACATGAATTTGATCTAATTTACATCTTCTTTTTTACACTTCACCCTTCCAAATGAAGTGGGTAATAGTATTCTCCTCTCGGATCTATGACTTGTTCTAACAAGAATCCGACATTTTCCTCTTGAATTGCTTGCACGCGTTCTTGTGATAGAAGACCGTCCCGCATCCGTTCGATCTAATATATAGAAGGGGATCAATATATATGAATGAAACTCAACACAATTGGTGGTAATAAAATAAAGTTGTGATTATTGTTTATCATACTTTAATTTTTTTGATGTTCCAGTCTGCGCCCTTTTCTTTGGTCGTTTGGCGAATGAACTCGTAGACATAGTATCCACATAAGTTATTCGAGGATTCCTGCCTCAAGCACTTTACGAGAACAGAGTTCAATAAGCATGATAATTGTGGTATTGAAACTAGAATCAAAGAGATGTGTGGATCTAGCAAGTAGTACTTATAGTCAATGGTTGAAAGGTAACCTTTGGCTTCCAAACACCCCTAGTATTAGCGGTGAACCGTTTCCATGCCTTCTGGAGGCATTCCTGCATGTCCGTCCACTTTTCTAATGGTGTGCGTTTCGAGTCCAGGAATTTTACTACTCCGGTGTCAACAGCAATGATTAATAGAATATAGTGGAAGCTGGACACACTAACAAAATATAACACAAGTCAATTATACGCTTAACATCGACTAAGAGAAAATAGAATGTGTACAAGACAGTAACACTCGCCCAGCATTGTAAGGATATAGTATTTCCCTTCTGTTGCTGAAATGCTTCAACGCTTGGAACAAGTTATCCTCTATCTCTTTGGGTTTTGTTTTTAGAGTAACTTCATGAACAAAATTACAATCAACAAACGCAAGGTCATAGATTTGTCCTTTGTTGCATTCTTGGATCTTCATTCTGCATATATAATTAGTATAGTGATTAGTAAGATTATACAAGCAACGAATGAGCTGAGCTAGAAAGACTTAATTACAAAAATTAATAATACTTACAAACAATAGGCACTGATGATAGTTTTGTCAAGGGCGTCTTGTTGGTAAAACTGAAATAATTCTGGAAATTTGATCAGTAGGAAGCCATCTCCATGACCGTAATGGTGGTGTTTATATGCAGCATAGATCCGGTTTTTGGAATCAACACAGGCATGGATGTACCAGTTATGAAATCTTCACATTTTTGTTGGTAGATCTTTGACTAACTCGGGTTTGACGAGGGGAGCCCCGTACTAGTACACGTATGCTGTTCCTTGGTACCCCTCGAACTCATTCATACGGCTCATGTATTCAGGAATAGACAGTCCATATAATTGGGCCTTTTCTCCATACAGTTGACCAAACTCTGGATCAATGTTCGGATCATGCCGCTCCCAGGCTCTCCACTCATTGGTATCGTACACTTTGAGCGGTTCGATCGATTGATTTTTCTATTGTCCGAGCTGGGCAATTTCTTTCCCGACTCTCCGCTCTTTTGCCTCAGCCGACATGGTAATAGAGCGATTATAGTCTGATGTGAGTGCTATGGGTTGGTGAAGCTGAATCTTAAGCCTGGCTGCTTTGGCTTTATCTTCTGCGGTGCCAGGAAATATGCCTCTATCGGCTTTTTCTTGTTAGCCATGTCAATCTTCCACTTTTCATAATGGGCAGCTGCGGCCACATCCGTTTCCTCATCTGTCTTCTCGCAAGGTAACTTCTTCATATTCTGATGAGGTACTTTTGGGAGGGGCGATAGCTTACGTTTCGGTGATCGGAACGTGCTCTTGCTGCTGCTGGTGGTGCTTCCCCCCTTAGTATACTTCCGCTTTTGTCTCTGAGGCTCAGGGGATGGAGACGGTTGACGCGGCGGTGGAGATGGCTGAGGTGGCGATGGATACGGTTGCGCTGAGTGGTGAGGCGGTGAAGGCGACGGTTGCGCAGGAGAATGGTGAGGTGGCGGCGAAGGTGGATTGCTTCTTTGAGGAGTGGGTGGCCTTTGCGGCACATAATTTGGAAGCATGATGCGCTCCTTGGCCATAGAATAGTCCCCCCTTTGGCTTCTCCTAGTTGAGTCAGCTCCATATCTGCCCCTGCAGGGTGGTCTAGCTTCAGCTCCTCAAAATCTTCCTTCACCTCATCCACCATGACAACAGCGTACCCTTTTGGAACCGGTCTGCAATGCCAAGTTGGGTTAGGCGCAATTGGTACCGCCATGCCGACCGCCCCCGTCACCCTTAAGTTCATAACCTGGACCTTTAGCTCACAAGCTGTGGTCTCCGTGATATTATCCACTTGGTAGCGTTTAGGAGGAGATGTCGTCGGTGCATCATCATCAGCATCATGGAGCTGTGTGGAAGCGACGCCGCTTTTCTTATTCGATAGGGCGCCAATACCCTCGAATGCAGCTTCTACCATGTGCCGCTGAGATTGGCCGCTAGTACCTTGCTGGCTAAGTATGTCGAGTTGATCAGGGTGCCGCTTTAATGCTTCTTCTACATTACGTAGACGGTCTACAGCGGCCGCTTTCTTAGCTGCCTCCCTTTCCTTTCTCCTCTGATGGCTTTTATCGGGATATCTCTTCATTTCAGGGGGGAAGGTAACCTTCCACGGCTTGGAGCCTGGTATGCCTCGTGCTCGTCCGTCGTGTTTAGGATTTTTAAGGGCGCGTGTGAGCTCATCGTTCTCTCTATCGGGAACGAACCGTCCCGCTGCAACATCATCTACTTCATTTCTAATATCGTCGATGGGCGGTAGGGGATCATATTTGTGTTTTTGATTATATATTGCCCTCCCTTCTTTTTCCAATGTGCCCGCATGGCCGTAAAACCAGTTTCTCGCCCGTGGTGTCCATGTTGCGGGCTCTGGTCTGATCCCGGCAGCTATGTAATTGACCTCAAGTGCATCCCACTTAGGGATGCAACCGGCATAGCCAGCAGGCCCCATGTTATGATGGTATACTTTCTTAGCAGCGTTCTCCGTATTTATTCTAGACCTTTCCTTAGCTTTCTCCGATGTCTTGTACTTCACAAAATCCTCCCACTGGTATCTTAACTTAGCATAGCCGGCTTGATTGAAATTTGGAGTCTTCTCTACCTTGACAAAGTTATTGTACAGTTTCTTCTTCTAGTTCTTGAATGCATCGGCCATCTTGATGAGAGCAAACTTCTTGACTCTTTGCACAAGCTCCATTTTTGCTCTGTCCTCATCATCTGGATTCAAATCTGGCATCGGCAGGAGGAAATTAATCATGAGCTTGTCAAAAAGCTTATCTTTGGTGTTGTCGCTGACATACGGGACTCCACCGCCGCTTGGCCGATTCCATTCTGGAACGGTGATCGAGATATAGTCCCTCACAAGAACTCCGCATTGCTTGACAATTTTTTTTGCGACATTGATGGGAGCTTGCGGTTCGCCATCTACACCGAACACGTCAATCCTATACCTCACAGTGTCATCCAACTTTTATCTTGGGCCTCGTTTTGTTCTTACAGAAGAAGTTCTCGATCCGGAGGGCTAAAAGAATAAAGAGTGTTAATATATGCATGTATATATAAAGACAACAACATTTTAATTACAAAAATACATATACACACCTCGTCGGTGTTTGCGAGATTTAAGGTTCCGCTGGAGCCATCGCCTTCTTCCACATCGGCTTCTTCCCTATCCCAGGCTTCGGCTTCTACCTCACCAGAGCCGTCTCCTCGGTTGAGAGACTCATCTCCCTGACCGGAATCATTTAAAAACTCACTGGTGACATCGATATCGATATCTTCATTTTCGCAGATTATTCCTTGGAGGATGTTTTCCTGATGTGTTGGATCCATAGTATCTGCAAAGATGATGTTCTGGAATTACATATTAAGTTTATGACAAGAAAGGGGAAAGAACAATCAATACATGGCATCGATGATGATATGCCAAGTTAAACAGAGTTGAAATTTAACCCTAAGGCATGCTTGGCAATTTAAGTGAGATCCGAAGGGTCGAAACCCTAGTACAGGAGAGACCCCGAAATCACCTACGAGGGGTTGGTTTCATTCTCTTATTAAACTTGTAATTAAAGTTGTTGAACAATGCATGATTATGAGTCTATTGTGTAGACCTCATTTTTCTGAACATTTTGATATATTATACATATTTTTCTGACTTAGAAATAATTAGTTATTGAATTTATAAGATTAAACTCTTTTTTTAAATTATTTAAACAATTATTAAACTTTTACTGCGTCATTATGACGTCAGCTCGGGGTGGGTTTTTTTTCTCCACGGCTAAACTAGCCATAGAGACTGACACGAGGGGCCCAAGCCACCTCAGATGCCACGCTGGCGGGGCTTGGTCAACGCCCACGTCAGGCACACGCGACGCCCCAGTGGCGCCACGTAGGCTCGTCGGCGAACTGCCAGGCGGTGGTGGAAGACGATGGAGAGAAGCGCGCGGGGGTGACGCGACTAGGACGGTTCGAACCAGCGCGATGCGGGCTACCTAAAACGGGCGGTGCCGCTACGGGAGGTACGCTGGAGCAAGGTGTTTGATGGTGGCCGGCGGCCGACGGCGGCAGGTCCTCATGGGGAGGACGATACAGTGAGGGAGGGAGACGTAGGAGTGGTGCTGGAGCACCAGTGGCTCACCAGGAGGCCGATGGAGGGTGCGGCGAGGCCGGAGGAGGCCGCGCGCTACCGGAATCACTGGAGAATGCGGCGGCCGGAGTCGGGGACAGTGTGGTCGATTGCAGTGAGGCGGAGCTTCCTTGCCTGCTCGCGTCAGCGGACAGTGCCGCTCGGCGATGGGCGTCGACGACTTAAAGTGGCTGCTCTGGATTTGGGCAGCCTGCCGGCGTGATTTTGCTCCGCCGCAAAATTACCTTAGCCGCGCGTCGATGTGCTCTATGAATTGGGGTAGTTGGGAAGGAGGAAGGGCCGGGGCTATTAACTGTACAGACCATTGGTCTCGGTTCGTCCCACCAACCGGGACCTTGGTCCCGGTTATTGGGATCGACCCGGGACCAATGGTTTGTCCTTTGGTCCCGGTTCGTTCCACCAACCGGGACCAAAGGCCTGTTGATCACCACGCGCACCCAGGGATCATTGTCGTGGTTGGTGGGACGAACCGGGATCGTTGACCCATTTTTCAGATGTTGGCAAACCTTTTGGTCTTCCCGCCATTTTCAAATTTGTTTTCTTCTTTAATTAATAAGATGCTTCAATTTAAGATGATTATTTATATGGAATTTCAAAATACTTTTAAGAGGAAAAGTGCTTCAATTTAAATAACTAATCAAAAACCATTTTCTATTTTCAAATATTTTTATTTGAACTATACAATTTAATTGCATTAACAAATATTTATTACATAATTTGGAATTTCAAAAAACTTTTAACAGGAAAAGTGCTTCAATTTAAATAACTAATCAAAAACCATTTTCCGTTTTCAAATATTTTTATTTTAACTATACAATTTTACTATTTTCAATTAAAATTATATTAACAAATATTTATTAGATAATTTGGAATTTCAAAAACCTTTTAACAGGAAAAGTGCTTCAATTTAAATAACTAATCAAACACCAATTTCTGTTTTCAAATATTTTTATTTGAACTATACAATTTTACTATTTTCAATTAAAATTCCATTACAAAATATTTATTGCATAATTTGGAATTTTAAAAAACTTTCAACAGGAAAATTGCTTCAATTTAAATAATTAATCAAAAACCATTTTCTGTTTTAAAATATTTTTATTTGAACTATACAATTCTACTATTTTCAATTAAAATTGCATTAACAAATATTTATTATATAATTTGGAATTTCAAAAAACTTTTTAAAAAAGTGCTTCAATTTAAATAACTAATCAAAAACCATTTTGTGTTCTAAAATATTTTTATGTGAACTATACAATTTTGAACAGGAAAAGTGCTTCATGCCCGCCGTTTTGAATATATTTTGAAACGGGCATAAGAAATTCAAAAATGATCCAAACAATGTGAAACCTTCGCGTGGTGTCATATTATGTGTCATAGTTGCAAGGAAAAATATTGAAATTGAAAAATTGCAAACATCATAAAAATCCTTCACAAAATGACCTATCATGTTTGAGGTTTCTTGGCATTTAGGTCAAACCACCAATGTTATGGCTAGAATCAGGGCATAGTTTGTGATAATGTGCCCATATTGTGCACACATCTGCATCTTGGGATGGCTTATGATGTTGCAGGAGGAAGTTTTTCTTTTTGACGCATGAAAAAGCCAATTTCCATTTTGAGGAGCCGAAATCGGGGTGTTCTATGAAGCAACCACCAAATTAAAGTTTGGCATTGGTACCAACCCATTTTTCAAAAATACTAGACCACCTTATATGGACAATTTCGCAACCGGTGTATCTGGAACCTTTCTGTCCATCCCTCATGAAAAAGACAAATTCCTGCCGAATCGGTAGGAGGTTGCCAAGATTTGAACTACAGGAACATGATATAATGCTTGTGAATTTTTAAAAAAATCATTTATAGGTTCACAACATGCTATTTCACCAGAGATCCACTTCAAGTTCAGCGAGACTCAGCCCCGGGCTAAGCTGCTTCACGCCCCCCGTTTTGAATATTGTTTGAAACGGGCATAAGAAATTCAAAAATGATCCAAACAATGTGAAACCTTCGCGTGGTGTCATATTATGTGTCACAGTTGCAAGGAGAAATATTGAACTTGAAAAATTGCAAACATCATAAAAAATCCTTCACAAAATGACCTATCATGTTCGAGGTTTCTTGGCATTTAGGTCAAACCACCAATGTTATGGCTAGAATCAGGGCATAGTTTGTGATAATGTGCCCATATTGTGCACACATGTGCATCTTGGGATGGCTTACGATGTTGTAGGAGGATGTTTTCCTTTTCGATGCACGAAAAAGCCAATTTCCATTTTTGAGGTGTCGAAATCGGGGTGTTCTGTGAATTAACCACCAAATTAAAGTTTGGCATTGGTACCAACCCATTTTTCAAAAATACTAGACCACCTTATATGGAAAATTTCCCAACCGGTGTATTTGGAACCTTTCTGTCCATCCCTCATGAAAAATACAAATTCCTGCCGAATCGGTAGGAGGTTGCCAAGATTTGAACTACAAGTACATGATATAATGCTTGTGAATTTTTAAAAAAATCATTTATAGGTTCACAACATGCTATTTCACTAGAGATCCACTTTAAGTTCAGCGAGACTCAGCCCCGGGCTAAGCTGCTTCACGCCCCCCGTTTTGAATATAGTTTGAAACGGGCATAAGAAATTCAAAAATGATCCAAACAATGTGAAACCTTCACGTGGTGTCATATTATGTGTCACAGTTGCAAGGAAAAATAATGAACTTGAAAAATTACAAGGATCATAAAAAATCCTTCACAAAATGACCTATCATGTTCGAGGTTTCTAGGCATTTAGGTCAAACCACCAATGTTATGGCTAGAATCAGGGCATTTTTTGGGATAATGTGCCCATATTGTGCACACATGTGCATCTTGGGATGGCTTACGATGTTGTAGGAGGAAGTTTTCCTTTTCGACGCATGAAAAAGCCAAATTCCATTTTTAGGTGCCGATATCGGGGTGTTTTGTGAAGCAACCACCAAATTAAAGTTTGGCATTGGTACCAACCCATTTAAAAATAATAATAGACCACCTTATATGGACAATTTCCCAACCGGTGTATCTGGAACCTTTCTATCCATCCCTCATGAAAAAGACAAATTCCTGCCGAATCGGTAGGAGGTTGCCAAGATTTGAACTACAGGAACATGATATAATGCTTGTGAATTTTTAAAAAAATCATTTATAGGTTCACAACATGCTATTTCACCAGAGATCCACTTCAAGTTCAGCGAGACTCAGCCCCGGGCTAAGCTGCTTCACGCCCCCCGTTTTGAATATTGTTTGAAACGGGCATAAGAAATTCAAAAATGATCCAAACAATGTGAAACCTTCACGTGGTGTCATATTATGTGTCACAGTTGCAAGGAGAAATATTGAACTTGAAAAATTACAAAGATCATAAATAATCCATCACAAAATGACCTATCATGTTCGAGGTTTCTTGGCATTTAGGTCAAACCACCAATGTTATGGCTAGAATCAGGGCATAGTTTGGGATAATGTCCCCATATTGTGCACACATGTGCATCTTAGGAGGGCTTACGATGTTGCAGGAGGAAGTTTTCCTTTTCGACGCACGAAAAAGCCAAATTCCATTTTTAGGTGTCGATATCGGGGTGTTTTGTCAAGCAACCACCAAATTAAAGTTTGGCATTGGTACCAACCAAATTTTAAAAAAAGAATAGACCACCTTATATGGACAATTTCCCAACCGGTGTATCTAGAACCTTTCTGTCCATCCCTCATGAAAAAGACAAATTCTTGCCGAATCGGTAGGAGGTTGCCAAGATTTGAACTACAAGTACATGATATAATACTTGTGAATTTTTCAAAAAATCACTTATAGGTTCACAACATGCTATTTCATTATAGATCCACTTCAAGTTCAGCGAGGCTCAGCCCCGGGCTAAGGTGCTTCATGCCCGCTGTCTTGAATATAGTTTGAAACGGGCATAAGAAATTCAAAAATGATCGAAACAATGTGAAACCTTCGCGTGGTGTCATATTATGTGTCACAGTTGCAAGGAAAAATATTGAACTTGAAAAATTACAAAGATCATAAAAAATCCTTCACAAAATGGCCTATCATGTTCGAGGTTTCTTGGCATTTAGGTCAAACCACCAATGTTATGGTTAGAATCAGGGCATAGTTTGTGATAATGTGCCCATATTGTGCACACATGTGCATCTTGGGATGGCTTACGATGTTGCAGGAGGAAGTTTTCCGGATCGACGCACGAAAAAGCCAAATTCCATTTTTTAGGTGTCGATATCGGGTTGTTCTGTGAACCAACCACCAAATTAAAGTTTGGCATTGGTACCAACCCATTTTTCAAAAATACTAGACCACCTTATATGGACAATTTCCCAACCGGTGTATCTGGAACCTTTCTGTCCATCCCTCATGAAAAAGACAAATTCTTGCCGAATCGGTAGGAGGTTGCCAAGATTTGAACTACAAGTACATGATATAATGCTTGTGAATTTTTCAAAAAATTACTTATAGGTTCACAACATGCTATTTCATCATAGATCCACTTCAAGTTCAGCGAGGCTCAGCCCCAGGCTAAGGTGCTTCATGCCCGTTGTCTTGAATATAGTTTGAAACGGGCATAAGAAATTCAAAAATGATCCAAACAATGTGAAACCTTCGCGTGGTGTCATATTATGTGTCACAGTTGCAAGGAAAAATATTGAACTTGAAAAATTGCAAACATCATAAAAATCCCTTCAAAAAATGACCTATCATGTTCGAGGTTTCTTGGCATTTAGGTCAAACCACCAATGTTATGGCTAGAATCAGGGTATAGTTTGTGATAATGTGCCCATATTGTGCAAACATGTGCATCTTTGGACGGCTTACGATGTTGCCGGAGGAAGTTTTCCTTTTCGACGCACGAAAAAGCCAAATTCCATTTTGGAGGTGCCGATATCGGGGTGTTTTGTGAAGCAACCACCAAATTAAATTTTGGCATTGGTACCAACCCATTTTTAAAAAATAGTAGACCACCTTATATGGACAATTTCCCAACCGGTGTATCTAGAACCTTTCTGTCCATCCCTCATGAAAAAGACAAATTCTTGCCAAATCGATAGGAGGTTGCCAAGATTTGAACTACAAGTACATGATATAATGCTTGTGAATTTTTCAAAAAATTACTTATAGGTTCACAACATGCTATTTCATCATAGATCCACTTCAGGTTCAGCGAGGCTCAGCCCCGGGCTAAGGTGCTTCATGCCCGTTGTCTTGAATATAGTTTGAAACAGGCATAAGAAATTCAAAAATGATCCAAACAATGTGAAACCTTCGCGTGGTGTCATATTATGTGTCATAGTTGCAAGGAAAAATATTGAACTTGAAAAATTGCAAACATGATAAAAATCCCTTCACAAAATGACCTATCATGTTCGAGGTTTCTTGGCATTTAGGTTAAACCACCAATGTTATGGCTAGAATCAGGGTATAGTTTGTGATAATGTGCCCATATTGTGCACACATTTGCATCTTGGGATGGCTTACGATGTTGCAGGAGGAAGTTTTCCTTTTTGACGCATGAAAAAGCCAATTTCCATTTTTGAGGTGCCGAAATCGGGGTGTTCTGTGAATTAACCACCAAATTAAAGTTTGGCATTGGTACCAACCCATTTTTCAAAAATACTAGACCACCATATATGGAAAATTTCCCAACCGGTGTATCTGGAACCTTTCTGTCCATCCCTCATGAAAAAGTCAAATTCTTGCCAAATCGGTAGGAGGTTTCCAAGATTTGAACTACAAGTACATGATATAATGCTTGTGAATTTTAAAAAAAAAATTTATAGGTTCTCAACATGCTATTTCATCAGAGATCCATTTCAAGTTCAGCGAGGCTCAGCCCCGGGCTAAGGTGCTTCATGCCCGCCGTTTTGAATATAGTTTGAAACGGGCATAAGAAATTCAAAAATGATCCAAACAATGTGAAACCTTCGCGTGGTGTCATATTATGTGTCACAGTTGCAAGGAAAAATATTGAACTTGAAAAATTGTAAACATCATAAAAAATCTTTCACAAAATGACCTATGATGTTCGAGGTTTCTTGGCATTTAGGTCAAACCACCAATGTTATGGCTAGAATCAGGGCATAGTTTCTGATAATGTGCCCATATTGTGCACACATGTGCATCTTGGGATGGCTTACGATGTTGCAGGAGGAAGTTTTCCTTTTTGACGCACGAAAAAGCCAATTTCCATTTTTGAGGTGCCGAAATCGGGGTGTTCTGTGAATTAACCACCAAATTAAAGTTTGGCATTGGTACCAACCCATTTTTCAAAAATACTAGACCACCTTTTATGGACAATTTCCCAACTGGTGTATCTGGAACCTTTCTGTCCATCCCTCATAAAAAGACAAATTCCTGCCGAATCGGTAGGAGGTTTCCAAGATTTGAACTACAAGTACATGATATAATGCTTGTGAATTTAAAAAAAACTCATTTATAGGTTCACAACATGCTATTTCATCAGAGATCCACTTCAAGTTCAGCGAGGCTCAACCCCGGGCTAAGGTGCTTCATGCCCATCGTTTTGAATATAGTTTGAAACGGGCATAAGAAATTCAAAAATGATCCAAACAATGTGAAACCTTCGCGTGGTGTCATATTATGTGTCACAGTTGCAAGGAAAAATATTGAACTTGAAAAATCGCAAACATCTTAAAAAATCCTTCACAAAATGACCTATCTTGTTTGAGGTTTGTTGGCATTTAGGTCAAACCACCAATGTTATGGCTAGAATCAGGGCATAGTTTGTGATAATGTGTCCATATTGTGCACACATTTGCATCTTGGGATGGATTACGATGTTGCAGGAGGAAGTTTTCCTTTTCGACGCACGAAAAAGCCAATTTCCATTTTTGAGGTGCCGAAATCGGGGTGTTCTTTTAAGCAACCACCAAATTAAAGTTTGGCATTGTACCAACCCATTTTAAAGAAATACTAGACCACCTTATATGGACAATTTCCCAACCGGTGTATCTGGAACCTTTCTGTCCATCCCTCATAAAAAGACAAATTCCTGCCGAATCGGTAGGAGGTTGCCAAGATTTGAACTACAAGTACATGATATAATGCTTGTGAATTTTAAAAAAATCATTTATAGGTTCACAACATGCTATTTCATCAGAGATCCACTTCAAGTTCAGCGAGGCTCAGCCCCGGGCTAAGGTGCTTCATGCCCATCGTTTTGAATATAGTTTGAAACGGGCATAAGAAATTCAAAAATGATCCAAACAATGTGAAACCTTCGCGTGGTGTCATATTATGTGTCACAGTTGCAAGGAAAAATATTGAACTTGAAAAATCGCAAACATCATAAAAAATCCTTCACAAAATGACCTATCATGTTTGAGGTTTCTTGGCATTTAGGTCAAACCACCAATGTTATGGCTAGAATCAGGGCATAGTTTGTGATAATGTGTCCATATTGTGCACACATTTGCATCTTGGGATGGATTACGATGTTGAAGGAGGAAGTTTTCCTTTTCGACGCACGAAAAAGCCAATTTCCATTTTTGAGGTGCCGAAATCGGGGTGTTCTGTGAAGCAACCACCAAATTAAAGTTTGGCATTGTACCAACCCATTTTAGAGAAATACTAGACCACCTTATATGGACAATTTCCCAACCGGTGTATCTGGAACCTTTCTGTCCATCCCTCATGAAAAAGACAAATTCCTGCCGAATTCGTAGGAGGTTGCCAAGATTTGAACTACTAGTACATGATATAATGCTTGTGATTTTTTTAAATCATTTATAGGTTCACAACATGCTATTTCATCAGAGATCCACTTCAAGTTCAGCGAGGCTCAGCCCCGGGCTAAGGTGCTTCATTTCTACCGTTTTGAATATAGTTTGAAACGGGCATAAGAAATTCAAAAATGATCCAAACAATGTGAAACCTTCGCGTGGTGTCATAGTTGCAAGGAAAAATATTGAAGTTGAAAAATTACAAACATCATAAAAAATCCTTCACAAAATGACCTATCATATTCGAGGTTTCTTGGCATTTAGGTTAAACCACCAATGTTATGGCTAGAATCAGGGTATAGTTTGTGATAATGTGCCCATATTGTGCACACATGTGCATCTTGGGATGGCTTACGATGTTGCAGGAGGAAGTTTTCCTTTTTGACGCACGAAAAAGCCAATTTCCATTTTTGAGGTGCCGAAATCGGGGTGTTCTGTGAATTAACCACCAAATTAAAGTTTGGCATTGGTACCAACCCATTTTTCAAAAATACTAGACCACCATATATGGAAAATTTCCCAACCGGTGTATCTGGAACCTTTCTGTCCATCCCTCATGAAAAAGTCAAATTCCTGCCAAATCGGTAGGAGGTTTCCAAGATTTGAACTACAAGTACATGATATAATGCTTGTGAATTTAAAAAATAATAATTTATAGGTTCTCAACATGCTATTTCATCAGAGATCCATTTCAAGTTCAGCGAGGCTCAGCCCCGGGCTAAGGTGCTTCATGCCCGCCGTTTTGAATATAGTTTGAAATGGGCATAAGAAATTCAAAAATGATCCAAACAATGTGAAACCTTCGCGTGGTGTCATGTTATGTGTCACAGATGCAAGGAAAAATATTGAACTTGAAAAATTGTAAACATCATAAAAAATCTTTCACAAAATGACCTATGATGTTCGAGGTTTCTTGGCATTTAGGTCAAACCACCAATGTTATGGCTAGAATCAGGGCATAGTTTGTGATAATGTGCCCATATTGTGCACACATGTGCATCTTGGGATGGCTTACGATGTTGCACGAGGATGTTTTCCTTATCGATGCACGAAAAAGCCAATTTCCATTTTTTAGGTGTCGAAATCGGGGTGTACTGTGAAGCAACCACCAAATTAAAGTTTGGCATTGGTACCAACCCATTTTTCAAAAATACTAGACCACCATATATGGACAATTTCCCAACTGGTGTATCTGGAACCTTTCTGTCCATCCCTCATGAAAAAGACAAATTCCTGCCGAATCGGTAGGAGGTTGCCAAGATTTGAACTACAAGTACATGATATAATGCTTGTGAATTTTAAAAAAAATCATTTATAGGTTCACAACATGCTATTTCATCAGAGATCCACTTCAAGTTCAGCGAGGCCCAGCCCCGGGCTAAGGTGCTTCATGCCCCCCATTTTGAATATAGTTTGAAACGGGCATAAGAAATTCAAAAATGATCCAAACAATGTGAAACCTTCACGTGGTGTCATATTATGTGTCACAGTTGCAAGGAAAAATATTGAAGCTGAAAAATTACAAACATCATAAAAATCCTTCACAAAATGACCTATCATGTTCGAGGTTTCTTGGCATTTAGGTCAAACCACCAATGTTATGGCTAGAATCAGGGTATAGTTTGTGATAATGTGCCCATATTGTGCAAACATGTGCATCTTGGGATGGCTTACAATGTTGCAGGAGGAATTTTCCTTTTCGACGCACGAAAAAGCCAAATTCCATTTTTAGGTGCTAATATCGGGGTGTTTTGTGAAGCAACCACCAAATTAAATTTTGGCATTGGTACCAACCCATTTTTCAAAAATACTAGACCACCTTATATGGACAATTTCCCAACCGGTGTATCTGGAACCTTTCTGTCCATCCCTCATGAAAAAGACAAATTCTTGCCGAATCGGTAGGAGGTTGCCAAGATTTGAACTACAAGTACATGATATAATGCTTGTGAATTTTTCAAAAAATTACTTATAGGTTCACAACATGCTATTTCATCATAGATCCACTTCAGGTTCAGCGAGGCTCAGCCCCGGGCTAAGGTGCTTCATGCCCGTTGTCTTGAATATAGTTGGAAACGGGTATAAGAAATTCAA
The DNA here is from genome assembly GCA_910589775.1 of Avena eriantha. NCBI lineage: Eukaryota > Viridiplantae > Streptophyta > Magnoliopsida > Poales > Poaceae > Avena > Avena eriantha. The sequence goes on from OU342744.1 coordinate 323,880,430, forward strand.
AAATGATCCAAACAATGTGAAACCTTCGCGTGGTGTCATATTATGTGTCATAGTTGCAAGGAAAAATATTGTACTTGAAAAATTGCAAACATCATAAAAATCCCTTCACAAAATGACCTATCATGTTCGAGGTTTCTTGGCATTTAGGTTAAACCACCAATGTTATGGCTAGAATCAGGGTATAGTTTGTGATAATGTGCCCATATTGTGCACACATGTGCATCTTGGGATGGCTTACGATGTTGCAGCAGGAAGTTTTCCTTTTTGACGCACGAAAAAGCCAATTTCCATTTTTGAGGTGCCGAAATCGGGGTGTTCTGTGAATTAACCACCAAATTAAAGTTTGGCATTGGTACCAACCCATTTTTCAAAAATACTAGACCACCATATATGGAAAATTTCCCAACCGGTGTATCTGGAACCTTTCTGTCCATCCCTCATGAAAAAGTCAAATTCCTGCCAAATCGGTAGGAGGTTTCCAAGATTTGAACTACAAGTACATGATATAATGCTTGTGAATTTTTTAAAAAATAATCTATAGGTTCTCAACATGCTATTTCATCAGAGATCCATTTCAAGTTCAGCGAGGCTCAGCCCCGGGCTAAGGTGCTTCATGCCCGCCGTTTTTAATATAGTTTGAAACGGGCATAAGGAATTCAAAAATGATCCAAACAATGTGAAACCTTCGCGTGGTGTCATATTATGTGTCACAGTTGCAAGGACAAATATTGAACTTGAAAAATTGTAAACATCATAAAAAATCCTTCACAAAATGACCTATCATGTTCGAGGTTTCTTGGCATTTAGGTCAAACCACCAATGTTATGGCTAGAATCAGGGCATAGTTTGTGATAATGTGCCCATATTGTGCACACATGTGCATCTTGGGATGTCTTACGATGTTGCAGGAGGAAGTTTTCCTTTTTGACGCACGAAAAAGCCAATTTCCATTTTTGAGGTGCCGAAATCGGGGTGTTCTGTGAATTAACCACCAAATTAAAGTTTGGCATTGGTACCAACCCAATTTTCAAAAATACTAGACCACCTTATATGGACAATTTCCGTACTGGTGTATCTGGAACCTTTCTGTCCATCCCTCATAAAAAAGACAAATTCCTGCCGAATCGGTAGGAGGTTTCCAAGATTTGAACTACAAGTACATGATATAATGCTTGTGAATTTAAAAAAAATCATTTATAGGTTCACAACATGCTATTTCATCAGAGATCCACTTCAAGTTCAGCGAGGCTCAGCCCCGGACTAAGGTGCTTCATGCCCATCGTTTTGAATATAGTTTGAAACGGGCATAAGAAATTCAAAAATGATCCAAACAATGTGAAACCTTCGCGTGGTGTCATATTATGTGTCACAGTTGCAAGGAAAAATATTGAACTTGAAAAATTGCAAACATCATAAAAAATCCTTCACAAAATGACCTATCATGTTTGAGGTTTCTTGGCATTTAGGTCAAACCACCAATGTTATGGCAAGAATCAGGGCATAGTTTGTGATAATGTGTCCATATTGTGCACACATTTGCATCTTGGGATGGATTACGATGTTGCAGGAGGAAGTTTTCCTTTTCGACGCACGAAAAAGCCAATTTCCATTTTTGAGGTGCCGAAATCGGGGTGTTCTGTGAAGCAACCACCAAATTAAAGTTTGGCATTGTACCAACCCATTTTAAAGAAATACTAGACCACCTTATATGGACAATTTCCCAACCGGTGTATCTGGAACCTTTCTGTCCATCCCTCATGAAAAAGACTAATTCCTGCCGAATTGGTAGGAGCTTGCCAAGATTTGAACTACTAGTACATGATATAATGCTTGTGATTTTTTTAAAATCATTTATAGGTTCACAACATGCTATTTCCTCAGAGATCCACTTCAAGTTCAGCGAGGCTCAGCCCCGGGCTAAGGTGCTTCATTCCTGCCGTTTTGAATATAGTTTGAAATGGGCATAAGAAATTCAAAAATGACCCAAACAATGTGAAACCTTGGCGTGGTGTTATATTATGTGTTACAGTTGCAAGGAAAAATATTGAACTTGAAAAATTGCAAACATCATAAAAATCCCTTCACAAAATGACCTATCATGTTCGAGGTTTCTTGGCATTTAGGTCAAACCACCAATGTTATGGCTAAAATCAGGGTATAGTTTGACATAATGTGCCCATATTGTGCACACATATGCATCTTGGGATGGCTTACGATGTTGCAGGAGGAAGTTTTCCTATTTGACGCACGAAAAAGCCAATTTCCATTTTTGAGGTGCCGAAATCGGGGTGTTTTGTGAATTAACCACCAAATTAAAGTTTGGCATTGGTACCAACCCATTTTTCAAAAATACTAGACCACCATATATGGACAATTTCCCAACTGGTGTATCTAGAACCTTTCTGTCCATCCCTCATGAAAAAGTCAAATTCCTGCCAAATCGGTAGGAGGTTTCCAAGATTTGAACTACAAGTACATGATATAATGCTTGTGAATTTTTAAAAAAATAATTTATAGGTTCTCAACATGCTATTTCATCAGAGATCCATTTCAAGTTCAGCGAGGCTCAGCCCCGGGCTAAGGTGCTTCATGCCCGCCGTTTTGAATATAGTTTGAAACGGGCATAAGAAATTCAAAAATAATCCAAACAATGTGAAACCTTCGCGTGGTGTCATATTATGTGTCACAGTTGCAAGGAAAAATATTGAACTTGAAAAATTGCAAACATCATAAAAAATCCTTCACAAAATGACATATCATGTTCGAGGTTTCTTGGCATTTAGGTCAAACCACCAATGTGATGGCTAGAATCATGGCATAGTTTGTGATAATGTGCCCATATTGTGCACACATGTGCATCTTGGGATGGCTTACGATGTTGCAGGAGGAAGTTTTCCTTTTGACGCACGAAAAAGCCAATTTCGATTATTGAGGTGCCGAAATCGGGGTGTTCTGTGAATTAACCACCAAATTAAAGTTTGGCATTGGTACCAGACCCATTTTTCAAAAATACTAGACCACCTTATATGGACAATTTCCCAACTGGTGTATCTAGAACCTTTCTGTCCATCCCTCAGAAAAAGACAAATTCCTGCCGAATCGGTAGGAGGTTGCCAAGATCTGAACTACAAGTACATGATATAATGCTTGTGAATTTAAAAAAAATCATTTATAGGTTCACAACATGCTATTTCATCAGAGATCCACTTCAAGTTCAGCGAGGCTCAGCCCCGGGCTAAGGTGCTTCATTCCTGCCGTTTTGAATATAGTTTGAAACGGGCATAAGAAATTCAAAAATGACCCAAACAATGTGAAACCTTGGCGTGGTGTTATATTATGTGTCACAGTTGCAAGGAAAAATATTGAACTTGAAAAATTGCAAACATCATAAAAATCCTTTCACAAAATGACCTATCATGTTCGAGGTTTCTTGGCATTTAGGTCAAACCACCAATGTTATGGCTAGAATCAGGGCATAGTTTGTGATAATGTGTCCATATTGTGCACACATTTGCATCTTGGGATGGCTTACGATGTTGCAGGAGGAAGTTTTCCTATTTGACGCACGAAAAAGCCAATTTCCATTTTTGAGGTGCCGAAATCAGGGGTGTTCTGTGAATTAACCACCAAATTAAAGTTTGGCATTGGTACCAACCCATTTTTCAAAAATACTAGACCACCATATATGGACAATTTCCGAACCGGTGTATCTAGAACCTTTCTGTCCATCCCTCATGAAAAAGTAAAATTCTGCCAAATCGGTAGGAGGTTTCCAAGATTTTAACTACAAGTACATGATATAATGCTTGTGAATTTTAAAAAAAATAATTTATAGGTTCTCACCATGCTATTTCATCAGAGATCCATTTCAAGTTCAGCGAGGCTCAGCCCCGGGCTAAGGTGCTTCATGCCCGCCGTTATGAATATAGTTTAAAACGGGCATAAGAAATTCAAAAATAATCCAAACAATGTGAAACCTTCGCGTGGTGTCATATTATGTGTCACAGTTGCAAGAAAAATATTGAACTTGAAAAATTGCAAACATCATAAAAAATCCTTCACAAAATGACCTATCATGTTCGAGGTTTCTTGGCATTTAGGTCAAACCACCAATGTGATGGCTAGAATCATGGCATAGTTTGTGATAATGTGCCCATATTGTGCACACATGTGCATCTTGGGATGGCTTACGATGTTGCAGGATGAAGTTTTCCTTTTTGACGCACGAAAAAGCCAATTTCGATTTTTGAGGTGCCGAAATCGGCGTGTTCTGTGAATTAACCACCAAATTAAAGTTTGGCATTGGTACCGACCCATTTTTCAAAAATACTAGACCACCTTATATGGACAATTTCCCAACTGGTGTATCTGGAACCTTTCTGTCCATCCCTCAAAAAAAGACAAATTCCTGCCGAATCGGTAGGAGGTTGCCAAGATCTGAACTACAAGTACATGATATAATGCTTGTGAATTTAAAAAAAATCATTTATAGGTTCACAACATGCTATTTCATCAGAGATCCACTTCAAGTTCAGCGAGGCTCAGCCCCGGGCTAAGGTGCTTCATTCCTGCCGTTTTGAATATAGTTTGAAACGGGCATAAGAAATTCAAAAATGACCCAAACAATGTGAAACCTTGGCGTGGTGTCATATTATGTGTCACAGTTGCAAGGAAAAATATTGAACTTGAAAAATTGCAAACATCATAAAAATCCTTCACAAAATGACCTATCATGTTCGAGGTTTCTTGGCATTTAGGTCAAACCACCAATGTTATGGCTAGAATCAGGGCATAGTTTGTGATAATGTGTCCCATATTGTGCACACATTTGCATCTTGGGATGGCTTACGATGTTGCAGGAGGAAGTTTTTCCTTTTCGACGAACGAAAAAGCCAATTTCCATTTTTGAGGTGCCGAAATCGGGGTGTTCTGTGAAGCAACCACCAAATTAAAGTTTGGCATTGGTACCAACCCATTTTAAAAAATACTAGACCACCTTATATGGACAATTTCCCAACCGGTGCATCTGGAACCTTTCTGTCCATCCCTCATGAAAAAGACAAATTCCTGCCGAATTGGTAGGAGGTTTCCAAGATTTGAACTACTAAGTACATGATATAATGCTTGTGATTTTTTTAAAAAATCATTTATAGGTTCACAACATGCTATTTCATCAGAGATCCACTTCAAGTTCAGCGAGGCTCAGCCCCGGGCTAAGGTGCTTCATTCCAGCCGTTTTGAATATAGTTTGAAACGGGCATAAGAAATTCAAAAATGATCCAAACAATGTGAAACCTTGGCATGGTGTTATATTATGTGTCACAGTTGCGAGGAAAATATTGAACTTGAAAAATTGCAAACATCATAAAAATCCCTTCACAAAATGACCTATCATTTTCGAGGTTTCTTGGCATTTAGGTCAAACCACCAATGTTATGGCTAGAATTAGGGCATAGTTTGTGATAATGTGCCCATATTGTGCACACATGTGCATCTTGGGATGGCTTACGATGTTGTAGGAGGAAGTTTTCCTTTTCGACGCACGAAAAAGCCAATTTCCATTTTTGAGGTGCCGAAATCGGGGTGTTCTGTGAAGCAACCACCAAATTAAAGTTTGGCATTGTACCAACCCATTTTAAAGAAATACTAGACCACCTTATATGGACAATTTCCCAACCGGTGTATCTGGAACCTTTCTGTCCATCCCTCATGAAAAAGACAAATTCCTGCCGAATCGGTAGGAGGTTGCCAAGATTTGAACTACTAGTACATGATATAATGCTTGTGATTTTTTAAAAATCATTTATAGGTTCACAACATGCTATTTCATCAGAGATCCACTTCAAGTTCAGCTGAGGCTCAGCCCCGGGCTAAGGTAGCTTCATTCCTGCCGTTTTGAATATAGTTTGAAACGGGCATAAGAAATTCAAAAATGACCCAAACAATGTGAAACCTTGGCGTGGTGTCATATTATGTGTCACAGTTGCAAGGAAAAATATTGAACTTGAAAAATTGCAAACATCATAAAAATCCCTTCACAAAATGACCTATCATGTTCGAGGTTTCTTGGCATTTAGGTCAAACCACCAATGTTATGGCTAGAATCAGGGTATAGTTTGTGATAATGTGCCCATATTGTGCACACATGTGCATCTTGGGATGGCTTACGATGTTGCAGGAGGAAGTTTTCCTATTTCGACGCACGAAAAAGCCAATTTCCATTTTTGAGGTGCCGAAATCGGGGTGTTCTGTGAAGTAACCACCAAATTAAAGTTTGGAATTGGTACCAACCCATTTTTCAAAAATACTAGACCACCATATATGGACAATTTCCCAACCGGTGTATCTGGAACCTTTCTGTCCATCCCTCATGAAAAAGTACAAATTCCTGCCGAATCGGTAGGATGGTTTCCAAGATTTGAACTACAAGTACATGATATAATGCTTGTGAATTTTAAAAAAATCATTTATAGGTTCACAACATGCTATTTCATCAGAGATCCACTTCAAGTTCAGCGAGGCTCAGCCCCGGGCTAAGAGTGCTTCATGCCCGCCGTTTTGAATATAGTTTGAAACGGGCATAAGAAATTCAAAAATGATCCAAACAATGTGAAACCTTCGCGTGGTGTCATATTATGTGTCACAGTTGCAAGGAAAAATATTGAACTTGAAAAATTGTAAACATCATAAAAAATCCTTCACAAAATGACCTATCATGTTCGAGGTTTCTTGGCATTTAGGTCAAACCACCAATGTTATGGCTAGAATCAGGGCATAGTTTGTGATAATGTGCCCATATTGTGCACACATGTGCATCTTGGGATGGCTTACGATGTTGCAGGAGGAAGTTTTCTTTTCGACGAACGAAAAAGCCAATTTCCATTTTTGAGGTGCCAAAATCGGGGTGTTCTGTGAAGCAACCACCAAATTAAAGTTTGGCATTGTACCAACCCATTTTAAAGAAATACTAGACCACCTTATATGGACAATTTCCCAACCGGTGCATCTGGAACCTTTCTGTCCATCCCTCATGAAAAAGACAAATTCCTGCCGAATTGGTAGGAGGTTTCCAAGATTTGAACTACTAGTACATGATATAATGCTTGTGAATTTTTTTAAAAATCATTTACAGGTTCACAACATGCTATTTCATAAGAGATCCACTTCAAGTTCAGCGAGGCTCAGCCCCGGGCTAAGGTGCTTCATTCCAGCCGTTTTGAATATAGTTTGAAACGGGCATAAGAAATTCAAAAATGACCCAAACAATGTGAAACCTTGGCGTGGTGTTATATTATGTGTCACAGTTGCGAGGAAAAATATTGAACTTGAAAAATTGCAAACATCATAAAAATCCTTTCACAAAATGACCTATCATGTTCGAGGTTTCTTGGCATTTAGGTCAAACCACCAATGTTATGGCTAGAATCAGGGCATAGTTTGTGATAATGTGTCCATATTGTGCACACATTTGCATCTTGGGATGGATTAAGATGTTGCAGGAGGAAGTTTTCTTTTCGACGAACGAAAAAGCCAATTTCCATTTTTGAGGTGCCAAAATCGGGGTGTTCTGTGAAGCAACCACCAAATTAAAGTTTGGCATTGTACCAACCCATTTTAAAGAAATACTAGACCACCTTATATGGACAATTTCCCAACCGGTGCATCTGGAACCTTTCTGTCCATCCCTCATGAAAAAGACAAATTCCTGCCGAATTGGTAGGAGGTTTCCAAGATTTGAACTACTAGTACATGATATAATGCTTGTGAATTTTTAAAAAATCATTTATAGGTTCACAACATGCTATTTCATCAGAGATCCACTTCAAGTTCAGCGAGGCTCAGCCCCGGGCTAAGAGTGCTTCATTCCCGCCGTTTTGAATATAGTTTGAAACGGGCATAAGAAATTCAAAAATGATCCAAACAATGTGAAACCTTCGCGTGGTGTTATATTATGTGTCACAGTTGCAAGGAAAAATATTGAACTTGAAAAATTGCAAACATCATAAAAAATCCTTTCACAAAATGACCTATCATGTTCGAGGTTTCTTGGCATTTAGGTCAAACCACCAATGTTATGGCTAGAATCAGGGCATAGTTTGTGATAATGTGTCCATATTGTGCACACATGTGCATCTTGGGATGGATTACGATGTTGCAGGAGGAAGTTTTCCTTTTCGACGCACGAAAAAGCCAATTTCCATTTTTGAGGTGCCAAAATCGGGGTGTTCTGTGAAGCAACCACCAAATTAAAGTTTGGCATTGTACCAACCCATTTTAAAGAAATACTAGACCACCTTATATGGACAATTTCCCAACCGGTGCATCTGGAACCTTTCTGTCCATCCCTCATGAAAAAGACAAATTCCTGCCGAATTGGTAGGAGGTTTCCAAGATTTGAACTACTAGTACATGATATAATGCTTGTGATTTTTTTAAAAATCATTTACAGGTTCACAACATGCTATTTCATAAGAGATCCACTTCAAGTTCAGCGAGGCTCAGCCCCGGGCTAAGGTGCTTCATTCCAGCCGTTTTGAATATAGTTTGAAACGGGCATAAGAAATTCAAAAATGACCCAAACAATGTGAAACCTTGGCGTGGTGTTATATTATGTGTCACAGTTGCGAGGAAAAATATTGAACTTGAAAAATTGCAAACATCATAAAAATCCTTCACAAAATGACCTATCATGTTCGAGGTTTCTTGGCATTTAGGTCAAACCACCAATGTTATGGCTAGAATCAGGGCATAGTTTGTGATAATGTGCCCATATTGTGCACACATGTGCATCTTGGGATGGCTTACGATGTTGCAGGAGGAAGTTTTCCTTTTCGACGCACGAAAAAGCCAATTTCCATTTTTGAGGTGCCGAAATCGGGGTGTTCTGTGAAGCAACCACCAAATTAAAGTTTGGCATTGGTACCAACCCATTTTCAAAAATACTAGACCACCTTATATGGACAATTTCCCAACCGGTGTATCTGGAACCTTTCTGTCCATCCCTCATGAAAAAGACAAATTCCTGCCGAATTGGTAGGAGGTTGCCAAGATTTGAACTACTAAGTACATGATATAATGCTTGTGAATTTTTAAAAATCATTTATAGGTTCACAACATGCTATTTCATCAGAGATCCACTTCAAGTTCAGCGAGGCTCAGCCCCGGGCTAAGGTGCTTCATTCCTGCCGTTTTGAATATAGTTTGAAACGGGCATAAGAAATTCAAAAATGACCCAAACAATGTGAAACCTTGGCGTGGTGTTATATTATGTGTCACAGTTGCAAGGAAAAATATTGAACTTGAAAAATTGCAAACATCATAAAAATCCTTCACAAAATGACCTATCATGTTCGAGGTTTCTTGGCATTTAGGTCAAACCACCAATGTTATGGCTAGAATCAGGGTATAGTTTGTGATAATGTGCCCATATTGTGCACACATGTGCATCTTGGGATGGCTTACGATGTTGCAGGAGGAAGTTTTCCTATTTCGACGCACGAAAAAGCCAATTTCCATTTTTGAGGTGCCGAAATCGGGGTGTTCTGTGAAGCAACCACCAAATTAAAGTTTGGCATTGGTACCAACCCATTTTTCAAAAATACTAGACCACCATATATGGACAATTTCCCAACCGGTGTATCTGGAACCTTTCTGTCCATCCCTCATGAAAAAGTACAAATTCCTGCCGAATCGGTAGGTGGTTTCCAAGATTTGAACTACAAGTACATGATATAATGCTTGTGAATTTAAAAAATCATTTATAGGTTCTCAACATGCTATTTCATCAGAGATCCACTTCAAGTTCAGCGAGGCTCAGCCCCGGGCTAAGGTGCTTCATGCCCGCCGTTTTGAATATAGTTTGAAACGGGCATAAGAAATTCAAAAATGATCCAAACAATGTGAAACCTTCGCGTGGTGTCATATTATGTGTCACAGTTGCAAGGAAAAATATTGAACTTGAAAAATTGCAAACATCATAAAAATCCTTCACAAAATGACCTATCATGTTCGAGGTTTCTTGGCATTTAGGTCAAACCACCAATGTTATGGCTAGAATCAGGGCATAGTTTGTGATAATGTGCCCATATTGTGCACACATGTGCATCTTGGGATGGCTTACGATGTTGCAGGAGGAAGTTTTCCTTTTCGACGCACGAAAAAGCCAATTTCCATTTTTGAGGTGCCGAAATCGGGGTGTTCTGTGAAGCAACCACCAAATTAAAGTTTGGCATTGTACCAACCCATTTTAAAGAAATACTAGACCACCTTATATGGACAATTTCCCAACCGGTGTATCTGGAACCTTTCTGTCCATCCCTCATGAAAAAGACAAATTCCTGCCGAATTGGTAGGAGGTTTCCAAGATTTGAACTACTAGTACATGATATAATGCTTGTGATTTTTTTTAAAAATCATTTATAGGTTCACAACATGCTATTTCATCAGAGATCCACTTCAAGTTCAGCTGAGGCTCAGCCCCGGGCTAAGGTGCTTCATTCCTGCCGTTTTGAATATAGTTTGAAACGGGCATAAGAAATTCAAAAATGACCCAAACAATGTGAAACCTTGGCGTGGTGTTATATTATGTGTCACAGTTGCAAGGAAAAATATTGAACTTGAAAAATTGCAAACATCATAAAAATCCTTCACAAAATGACCTATCATGTTCGAGGTTTCTTGGCATTTAGGTCAAACCACCAATGTTATGGCTAGAATCAGGGTATAGTTTGTGATAATGTGCCCATATTGTGCACACATGTGCATCTTGGGATGGCTTACGATGTTGCAGGAGGAAGTTTTCCTATTTGACGCACGAAAAAGCCAATTTCCATTTTTGAGGTGCCGAAATCGGGGTGTTCTGTGAATTAACCACCAAATTAAAGTTTGGAATTGGTACCAACCCATTTTTCAAAAATACTAGACCACCATATATGGACAATTTCCCAACCGGTGTATCTGGAACCTTTCTGTCCATCCCTCATGAAAAAGTCAAATTCCTGCCAATCGGTAGGTGGTTTCCAAGATTTGAACTACAAGTACATGATATAATGCTTGTGAATTTAAAAAATAATTTATAGGTTCTCAACATGCTATTTCATCAGAGATCCATTTCAAGTTCAGCGAGGCTCAGCCCCGGGCTAAGGTGCTTCATGCCCGCCGTTTTGAATATAGTTTGAAACGGGCATAAGAAATTCAAAAATGATCCAAACAATGTGAAACATTCGTGTGGTGTCATATTATGTGTCACAGTTGCAAGGAAAAATATTGAACTTGAAAAATTGCAAACATCATAAAAATCCTTTCACAAAATGACCTATCATGTTCGAGGTTTCTTGGCATTTAGGTCAAACCACCAATGTTATGGCTAGAATCAGGGCATAGTTTGTGATAATGTGTCCATATTGTGCACACATGTGCATCTTGGGATGGCTTACGATGTTGCAGGAGGAAGTTTTTCTTTTCGACGAACGAAAAAGCCAATTTCCATTTTTGAGGTGCCAAAATCGGGGTGTTCTGTGAAGCAACCACCAAATTAAAGTTTGGCATTGTACCAACCCATTTTAAAGAAATACTAGACCACCTTATATGGACAATTTCCCAACCGGTGCATCTGGAACCTTTCTGTCCATCCCTCATGAAAAAGACAAATTCCTGCCGAATTGGTAGGAGGTTTCCAAGATTTGAACTACTAGTACATGATATAATGCTTGTGATTTTTTTAAAAATCATTTACAGGTTCACAACATGCTATTTCATAAGAGATCCACTTCAAGTTCAGCGAGGCTCAGCCCCGGGCTAAGGTGCTTCATTCCAGCCGTTTTGAATATAGTTTGAAACGGGCATAAGAAATTCAAAAATGATCCCAAACAATGTGAAACCTTGGCGTGGTGTTATATTATGTGTCACAGTTGCGAGGAAAAATATTGAACTTGAAAAATTGCAAACATCATAAAAATCCTTCACAAAATGACCTATCATGTTCGAGGTTTCTTGGCATTTAGGTCAAACCACCAATGTTATGGCTAGAATCAGGGCATAGTTTGTGATAATGTGCCCATATTGTGCACACATGTGCATCTTGGGATGGCTTACGATGTTGCAGGAGGAAGTTTTCCTTTTCGACGCACGAAAAAGCCAATTTCCATTTTTGAGGTGCCGAAATCGGGGTGTTCTGTGAAGCAACCACCAAATTAAAGTTTGGCATTGTACCAACCCATTTTAAAGAAATACTAGACCACCTTATATGGACAATTTCCCAACCGGTGTATCTGGAACCTTTCTGTCCATCCCTCATGAAAAAGACAAATTCCTGCCGAATTGGTAGGAGGTTCCAAGATTTGAACTACTAGTACATGATATAATGCTTGTGATTTTTTTAAAAATCATTTATAGGTTCACAACATGCTATTTCATCAGAGATCCACTTCAAGTTCAGCGAGGCTCAGCCCCGGGCTAAGGTGCTTCATTCCTGCCGTTTTGAATATAGTTTGAAACGGGCATAAGAAATTCAAAAATGACCCAAACAATGTGAAACCTTGGCGTGGTGTTATATTATGTGTCACAGTTGCAAGGAAAAATATTGAACTTGAAAAATTGCAAACATCATAAAAATCCTTCACAAAATGACCTATCATGTTCGAGGTTTCTTGGCATTTAGGTCAAACCACCAATGTTATGGCTAGAATCAGGGCATAGTTTGTGATAATGTGCCCATATTGTGCACACATGTGCATCTTGGGATGGCTTACGATGTTGCAGGAGGAAGTTTTCCTTTTCGACGCACGAAAAAGCCAATTTCCATTTTTGAGGTGCCGAAATCGGGGTGTTCTGTGAAGCAACCACCAAATTAAAGTTTGGCATTGGTACCAACCCATTTTTCAAAAATACTAGACCACCTTATATGGACAATTTCCCAACCGGTGTATCTGGAACCTTTCTGTCCATCCCTCATGAAAAAGACAAATTCCTGCCGAATCGGTAGGAGGTTGCCAAGATTTGAACTACAAGTACATGATATAATGCTTGTGAATTTTAAAAAAATCATTTATAGGTTCACAACATGCTATTTCATCAGAGATCCACTTCAAGTTCAGCGAGGCTCAGCCCCGGGCTAAGGTGCTTCATGCCCGCCGTTTTGAATATAGTTTGAAACGGGCATAAGAAATTCAAAAATGATCCAAACAATGTGAAACCTTCGCGTGGTGTCATATTATGTGTCACAGTTGCAAGGAAAAATATTGAACTTGAAAAATTGCAAACATCATAAAAAATCCTTCACAAAATGACCTATCATGTTCGAGGTTTCTTGGCATTTAGGTCAAACCACCAATGTTATGGCTAGAATCAGGGCATAGTTTGTGATAATGTGCCCATATTGTGCACACATGTGCATCTTGGGATGGCTTACGATGTTGCAGGAGGAAGTTTTCCTTTTCGACGCACGAAAAAGCCAATTTCCATTTTTGAGGTGCCGAAATCGGGGTGTTCTGTGAAGCAACCACCAAATTAAAGTTTGGCATTGTACCAACCCATTTTAAAGAAATACTAGACCACCTTATATGGACAATTTCCCAACCGGTGTATCTGGAACCTTTCTGTCCATCCCTCATGAAAAAGACAAATTCCTGCCGAATCGGTAGGAGGTTTCCAAGATTTGAACTACTAGTACATGATATAATGCTTGTGATTTTTTAAAAATCATTTATAGGTTCACAACATGCTATTTCATCAGAGATCCACTTCAAGTTCAGCGAGGCTCAGCCCCGGGCTAAGGTGCTTCATTCCAGCCGTTTTGAATATAGTTTGAAACGGGCATAAGAAATTCAAAAATGACCCAAACAATGTGAAACCTTGGCGTGGTGTTATATTATGTGTCACAGTTGCAAGGAAAAATATTGAACTTGAAAAATTGCAAACATCATAAAAATCCCTTCACAAAATGACCTATCATGTTCGAGGTTTCTTGGCATTTAGGTCAAACCACCAATGTTATGGCTAGAATCAGGGTATAGTTTGTGATAATGTGCCCATATTGTGCACACATGTGCATCTTGGGATGGCTTACGATGTTGCAGGAGGAAGTTTTACTATTTGACGCACGAAAAAGCCAATTTCCATTTTTGAGGTGCCGAAATCGGGGTGTTCTGTGAAGCAACCACCAAATTAAAGTTTGGAATTGGTACCAACCCATTTTTCAAAAATACTAGACCACCATATATGGACAATTTCCCAACCGGTGTATCTGGAACCTTTCTGTCCATCCCTCATGAAAAAGTCAAATTCCTGCCAAATCGGTAGGTGGTTTCCAAGATTTGAACTACAAGTACATGATATAATGCTTGTGAATTTAAAAAAAAAATTTATAGGTTCTCAACATGCTATTTCATCAGAGATCCATTTCAAGTTCAGCGAGGCTCAGCCCCGGGCTAAGGTGCTTCATGCCCGCCGTTTTGAATATAGTTTGAAACGGGCATAAGAAATTCAAAAATGATCCAAACAATGTGAAACATTCGTGTGGTGTCATATTATGTGTCACAGTTGCAAGGAAAAATATTGAACTTGAAAAATTGTAAACATAATAAAAAATCTTTCACAAAATGACCTATCATGTTCGAGGTTTCTTGGCATTTAGGTCAAACCACCAATGTGATGGCTAGAATCATGGCATAGTTTGTGATAATGTGCCCATATTGTGCACACATGTGCATCTTGGGATGGCTTACGATGTTGCAGGAGGAAGTTTTCCTATTTGACGCACGAAAAAGCCAATTTCCATTTTTGAGGTGCCGAAATCGGGGTGTTCTGTGAAGTAACCACCAAATTAAAGTTTGGCATTGGTACCAACCCATTTTTCAAAAATACTAGACCACCTTATATGGACAATTTCCCAACCTGGTGTATCTGGAACCTTTCTGTCCATCCCTCATGAAAAAGACAAATTCCTGCCGAATCGGTAGGAGGTTGCCAAGATCTGAACTACAAGTACATGATATAATGCTTGTGAATTTTAAAAAATATCATTTATAGGTTCACAACATGCTATTTCATCAGAGATCCACTTCAAGTTCAGCGAGGCTCAGCCCCGGGCTAAGGTAGCTTCATGCCCAGCCGTTTTGAATATAGTTTGAAACGGGCATAAGAAATTCAAAAATGATCCAAACAATGTGAAACCTTCGCGTGGTGTCATATTATGTGTCACAGTTGCAAGGAAAAATATTGAACTTGAAAAATTGCAAACATCATAAAAATCGTTCACAAAATGACCTATCATGTTTCGAGGTTTCTTGGCATTTAGGTCAAACCACCAATGTTATGGCTAGAATCAGGGCATAGTTTGTGATAATGTGTCCATATTGTGCACACATGTGCATCTTGAGATGGCTTACTGATGTTGCAGGAGGAAGTTTTCCTTTTCGACGCACGAAAAAGCCAATTTCCATTTTTGAGGTGCCGAAATCGGGGTGTTCTGTGAAGCAACCACCAAATTAAAGTTTGGCATTGGTACCAACCCATTTTCAAAAATACTAGACCACCTTATATGGAAAATTTCCCAACCGGTGTATCTGGAACCTTTCTGTCCATCCCTCATGAAAAAGACAAATTCCTGCCGAATCTGCTAGGAGGTTTCCAAGATTTGAACTACTAGTACATGATATAATGCTTGTGAATTTTTTTAAAAAATCATTTATAGGTTCACAACATGCTATTTCATCAGAGATCCACTTCAAGTTCAGCGAGGCTCAGCCCCCGGGCTAAGGTGCTTCATTCCTGCCGTTTTGAATATAGTTTGAAACGGGCATAAGAAATTCAAAAATGACCCAAACAATGTGAAACCTTGGCGTGGTGTTCATATTATGTGTCACGAGTTGCAAGGAAAAATATTGAACTTGAAAAATTGCAAACATCATAAAAATCCCTTCACAAAATGACTTATCATGTTCGAGGTTTCTTGGCATTTAGGTCAAACCACCAATGTTATGGCTAGAATCAGGGTATAGTTTGTGATAATGTGCCCATATTGTGCACACATGTGCATCTTGGGATGGCTTACGATGTTGCAGGAGGAAGTTTTACTATTTGACGCACGAAAAAGCCAATTTCCATTTTTGAGGTGCCGAAATCGGGGTTCTGTGAATTAACCACCAAACTTAAAGGTTGGCATTGGTACCAACCCATTTTTCAAAAATACTACACCACCATATATGGACAATTTCCCAACCGGTGTATCTAGAACCTTTCTGTCCATCCCTCATGAAAAAGTCAAATTCCTGCCAAATCGGTAGGAGGTTTCCAAGATTTGAACTACAAGTACATGATATAATGCTTGTGAATTTTAAAAAAATAATTTATAGGTTCTACAACATGCTATTTCATCAGAGATCCATTCAAGTTCAGCGAGGCTCAGCCCCGGGCTAAGGTGCTTCATGCCCGCCGTTTTGAATATAGTTTGAAACGGGCATAAGAAATTCAAAAATGATCCAAACAATGTGAAACCTTCGCGTGGTGTCATATTATGTGTCACAGTTGCAAGGAAAAATATTGAACTTGAAAAATTGCAAACATCATAAAAAATCCTTCACAAAATGACCTATCATGTTCGAGGTTTCTTGGCATTTAGGTCAAACCACCAATGTGATGGCTAGAATCATGGCATAGTTTGTGATAATGTGCCCATATTGTGCACACATGTGCATCTTGGGATGGCTTACGATGTTGCAGGAGGAAGTTTTCCTTTTTGACGCACGAAAAAGCCAATTTCCATTTTTGAGGTGCCGAAATCGGGGTGTTCTGTGAATTAACCACCAAATTAAAGTTTGGCATTGGTACCAACGCATTTTTCAAAAATACTAGACCACCTTATATGGACAATTTCCCAACTGGTGTATCTGGAACCTTTCTGTCCATCCCTCAATAAAAAAGACAAATTCCTGCCGAATCGGTAGGAGGTTGCCAAGATCTGAACTACAAGTACATGATATAATGCTTGTGAATTTTAAAAATATCATTTATAGGTTCACAACATGCTATTTCATCAGAGATCCACTTCAAGTTCAGCGAGGCTCAGCCCCGGGCTAAGGTGCTTCATGCCCATCGTTTTGAATATAGTTTGAAACGGGCATAAGAAATTCAAAAATGATCCAAACAATGTGAAACCTTCGCGTGGTGTCATATTATGTGTCACAGTTGCAAGGAAAAATATTGAACTTGAAAAATTGCAAACATCATAAAAATCGTTCACAAAATGACCTATCATGTTTGAGGTTTCTTGGCATTTAGGTCAAACCACCAATGTTATGGCTAGAATCAGGGCATAGTTTGTGATAATGTGTCCATATTGTGCACACATTTGCATCTTGAGATGGATTATGATGTTGCAGGAGGAAGTTTTCCTTTTCGACGAACGAAAAAGCCAATTTCCATTTTTGAGGTGCCGAAATCGGGGTGTTCTGTGAAGCAACCACCAAATTAAAGTTTGGCATTGTACCAACCCATTTTAAAGAAATACTAGACCACCTTATATGGACAATTTCCCAACCGGTGTATCTGGAACCTTTCTGTCCATCCCTCATGAAAAAGACAAATTCCTGCCGAATTGCTAGGAGGTTTCCAAGATTTGAACTACTAGTACATGATATAATGCTTGTGATTTTTTTAAAAAATCATTTATAGGTTCACAACATGCTATTTCATCAGAGATCCACTTCAAGTTCAGCGAGGTTCAGCCCCGGGCTAAGGTGCTTCATTCCTGCCGTTTTGAATATAGTTTGAAACGGGCATAAGAAATTCAAAAATGACCCAAACAATGTGAAACCTTCGGCGTGGTGTTATATTATGTGTCACAGTTGCAAGGAAAAATATTGAACTTGAAAAATTGCAAACATCATAAAAATCCCTTCACAAAATGACCTATCATGTTCGAGGTTTCTTGGCATTTAGGTCAAACCACCAATGTTATGGCTAGAATCAGGGCTATAGTTTGTGATAATGTGCCCATATTGTGCACACATGTGCATCTTGGGATGGCTTACGATGTTGTAGGAGGAAGTTTTACTATTTGACGCACGAAAAAGCCAATTTCCATTTTTGAGGTGCCGAAATCGGGGTCTGTGAATTAACCACCAAATTAAAGGTTGGCATTGGTACCAACCCATTTTTCAAAAATACTACACCACCATATATGGACAATTTCCCAACCGGTGTATCTAGAACCTTTCTGTCCATCCCTCATGAAAAAGTCAAATTCCTGCCAAATCGGTAGGAGGTTTCCAAGATTTGAACTACAAGTACATGATATAATGCTTTTGAATTTTAAAAAAAATAATTTATAGGTTCTCAACATGCTATTTCATCAGAGATCCATTTCAAGTTCAGCGAGGCTCAGCCCCGGGCTAAGGTGCTTCATGCCCGCCGTTTTGAATATAGTTTGAAACGGGCATAAGAAATTCAAAAATCATCCAAACAATGTGAAACCTTCGCGTGGTGTCATATTATGTGTCACAGTTGCAAGGAAAAATATTGAACTTGAAAAATTGCAAACATCATAAAAAATCCTTCACAAAATGACCTATCATGTTCGAGGTTTCTTGGCATTTAGGTCAAACCACCAATGTGATGGCTAGAATCATGGCATAGTTTGTGATAATGTGCCCATATTGTGCACACATGTGCATCTTGGGATGGCTTACGATGTTGCAGGAGGAAGTTTTCCTTTTTGACGCACGAAAAAGCCAATTTCCATTTTTGAGGTGCCGAAATCGGGGTGTTCTGTGAATTAACCACCAAATTAAAGTTTGGCATTGGTACCAACGCATTTTTCAAAAATACTAGACCACCTTATATGGACAATTTCCCAACTGGTGTATCTGGAACCTTTCTGTCCATCCCTCAAAAAAAAGACAAATTCCTGCCGAATCGGTAGGAGGTTGCCAAGATCTGAACTACAAGTACATGATATAATGCTTGTGAATTTTAAAAATATCATTTATAGGTTCACAACATGCTATTTCATCAGAGATCCACTTCAAGTTCAGCGAGGCTCAGCCCCGGGCTAAGGTGCTTCATGCCCATCGTTTTGAATATAGTTTGAAACGGGCATAAGAAATTCAAAAATGATCCAAACAATGTGAAACCTTCGCGTGGTGTCATATTATGTGTCACAGTTGCAAGGAAAAATATTGAACTTGAAAAATTGCAAACATCATAAAAATCGTTCACGAAATGACCTATCATGTTTGAGGTTTCTTGGCATTTAGGTCAAACCACCAATGTTATGGCTAGAATCAGGGCATAGTTTGTGATAATGTGTCCATATTGTGCACACATTTGCATCTTGGGATGGATTTGATGTTGCTGGAGGAAGTTTTCCTTTTCGACGAACGAAAAAGCCAATTTCCATTTTTGAGGTGCCGAAATCGGGGTGTTCTGTGAAGCAACCACCAAATTAAAGTTTGGCATTGTACCAACCCATTTTAAAGAAATACTAGACCACCTTATATGGACAATTTCCCAACCGGTGTATCTGGAACCTTTCTGTCCATCCCTCATGAAAAAGACAAATTCCTGCCGAATTGGTAGGAGGTTTCCAAGATTTGAACTACTAGTACATGATATAATGCTTGTGATTTTTGTTAAAATCATTTATAGGTTCACAACATGCTATTTCATCAAAGATCCACTTCAAGTTCAGCGAGGCTCAGCCCCGGGCTAAGGTGCTTCATTCCTGCCGTTTTGAATATAGTTTGAAACGGGCATAAGAAATTCAAAAATGACCCAAACAATGTGAAACCTTGGCGTGGTGTTATATTATGTGTCACAGTTGCAAGGAAAAATATTGAACTTGAAAAATTGCAAACATCATAAAAATCCCTTCACAAAATGACCTATCATGTTCGAGGTTTCTTGGCATTTAGGTCAAACCACCAATGTTATGGCTAGAATCAGGGTATAGTTTGTGATAATGTGCCCATATTGTGCACACATGTGCATCTTGGGATGGCTTACGATGTTGCAGGAGGAAGTTTTACTATTTGACGCACGAAAAAGCCAATTTCCATTTTTGAGGTGCCGAAATCGGGGTCTGTGAATTAACCACCAAATTAAATTTTGGCATTGGTACCCACCCATTTTTCAAAAATACTAGACCACCATATATGGACAATTTCCCAACCGGTGTATCTAGAACCTTTCTGTCCATCCCTCATGAAAAAGTCAAATTCCTGCCAAATCGGTAGGAGGTTTCCAAGATTTGAACTACAAGTACATGATATAATGCTTGTGAATTTTAAAAAAAAAATTTATAGGTTCTCAACATGCTATTTCATCAGAGATCCATTTCAAGTTCAGCGAGGCTCAGCCCCGGGCTAAGGTGCTTCATGCCCGCCGTTTTGAATATAGTTTGAAACGGGCATAAGAAATTCAAAAATCATCCAAACAATGTGAAACCTTCACGTGGTGTCATATTATGTGTCACAGTTGCAAGGAAAAATATTGAACTTGAAAAATTGCAAACATCATAAAAAATCCTTCACAAAATGACCTATCATGTTCGAGGTTTCTTGGCATTTAGGTCAAACCACCAATGTGATGGCTAGAATCATGGAATAGTTTGTGATAATGTGCCCATATTGTGCACACATGTGCATCTTGGGATGGCTTACGATGTTGCAGGAGGAAGTTTTCCTTTTTGACGCACGAAAAAGCCAATTTCCATTTTTGAGGTGCCGAAATCGGGGTGTTCTGTGAATTAACCACCAAATTAAAGTTTGGCATTGGTACCAACCCATTTTTCAAAAATACTAGACCACCTTATATGGACAATTTCCCAACTGGTGTATCTGGAACCTTTCTGTCCATCCCTAAAAAAAAAGACAAATTCCTGCCGAATCGGTAGGAGGTTGCCAAGATCTGAACTACAAGTACATGATATAATGCTTGTGAATTTTAAAAATATCATTTATAGGTTCACAACATGCTATTTCATCAGAGATCCACTTCAAGTTCAGCGAGGCTCAGCCCCGGGCTAAGGTGCTTCATGCCCGCTGTTTTGAATATAGTTTGAAACGGGCATAAGAAATTCAAAAATGATCCAAACAATGTGAAACCTTGGCGTGGTGTTATATTATGTGTCACAGTTGCAAGGAAAAATATTGAACTTGAAAAATTGCAAACATCATAAAAAATCTTTCACCAAATGACCTATCATGTTCGAGGTTTCTTGGCATTTAGGTCTAACCTCCAATGATATGGCTAGAATCAGGGCATAGTTTGTGATAATGTTCCCATATTGTGCACACATGTGCATCTTGGGATGGATTACGATGTTGCAGGAGGAAGTTTTCCTTTTTTACGCACAAAAAAGCCAATTTCCATTTTTGAGGTGCCGAAATCGGGGTGTTCTGTGAATTAACCACCAAATTAAAGTTTGGCATTGGTACCAACCCATTTTTCCAAAATACTAGACCACCATATGTGGACAATTTCCCAACCGGTGTATCTGGAACCTTTCTGTCCATCCCAAGATGCTTCATGCCCGCCGAATCGGTAGGAGGATTCCAAGATTTGAACTACAAGTACATGATATAATGCTTGTGAATTTAAAAAAAAAAAATTTATAGGTTCTCAACATGCTATTTCATTAGAGATCCATTTCAAGTTCAGCGAGGCTCAGCCCCGGGCTAAGGTGCTTCATGCCCGCCGTTTTTAATATAGTTTGAAACGGGCATAAGAAATTCAAAAATGATCCAAACAATATGAAACCTTCGCGTGGTGTCATATTATGTGTCACAGTTGCAAGGACAAATATTAAACTTGAAAAATTGCAAACATCATAAAAATCCTTCACAAAATGACCTATCATGTTCGAGGTTTCTTGGCATTTAGGTCAAACCACCAATGTGATGGCTAGAATCATGGCATAGTTTGTGATAATGTGCCCATATTGTGCACACATGTGCATCTTGGGATGGCTGACGATGTTGCAGGACGAAGTTTTCCTTTTCGGCGCACGAAAAAGCCAATTTCCATTTTTGAGGTGCCGAAATCGGGGTGTTCTGTGAATTAACCACCAAATTAAAGTTTGGCATCGGTACCAACCCATTTTTAAAAATACTAGACCACCTTATATGGACAATTTCCCAACCGGTGTATCTGGAACCTTTCTGTCCATCCCTCATGAAAAGGACAAATTCCTGCCGAATCGGTAGGAGGTTGCTAAGATTTGAACTACAAGTACATGATATAATGCTTGTGAATTTAAAAAAAATCATTTATAGGTTCACAACATGCTATTTCATCAGAGATCCACTTCAAGTTCAGCGAGGCTCAGCCCTGGGCTAAGGTGCTTCATGCCCGCCGTTTTGAATATAGTTTGAAACGGGCATAAGAAATTCAAAAATCATCCAAACAATGTGAAACCTTCGCGTGGTGTCATATTATGTGTCACAGTTGCAAGGAAAAATATTGAACTTGAAAAATTGCAAACATCATAAAAAATCTTTCACAAAATGACCTATCATGTTCGAGGTTTCTTGGCATTTAGGTCAAACCACCAATGTTATGGCTAGAATCAGGGCATAGTTTGTGATAATGTGTCCATATTGTGCACACATTTGCATCTTGGGATGGATTACGATGTTGCAGGAGGAAGTTTTCCTTTTCGACGCACGAAAAAGCCAATTTCCATTTTTGAGGTGCCGAAATCGGGGTGTTCTGTGAAGCAACCACCAAATTAAAGTTTGGCATTCTACCAACCCATTTTAAAGAAATACTAAACCACCTTATATGGACAATTTCCCAACCGGTGTATCTGGAACCTTTCTGTCCATCCCTCATGAAAAAGACAAATTCCTGCCGAATTGGTAGGAGGTTGCCAAGATTTGAACTACTAGTACATGATATAATGCTTGTGATTTTTTTTAAAAATCATTTATAGGTTCTCAACATGCTATTTCATCAGAGATCCATTTCAAGTTCAGCGAGGCTCAGCCCCGGGCTAAGGTGCTTCATGCCCGCCGTTTTTAATATAGTTTGAAACGGGCATAACAAAATTCAAAAATGATCCAAACAATGTGAAACCTTCGCGTGGTGTCATATTATGTTTCACAGTTGCAAGGACAAATATTAAACTTGAAAAATTGCAAACATCATAAAAAATCCTTCACAAAATGACCTATCATGTTCGAGGTTTCTTGGCATTTAGGTCAAACCACCAATGTGATGGCTAGAATCATGGCATAGTTTGTGATAATGTGCCCATATTGTGCACACATGTGCAT
This sequence comes from Avena eriantha, assembly GCA_910589775.1. Taxonomy (NCBI): domain Eukaryota; kingdom Viridiplantae; phylum Streptophyta; class Magnoliopsida; order Poales; family Poaceae; genus Avena; species Avena eriantha. The sequence continues at coordinate 323,903,703 of OU342744.1, forward strand.
CTTGGGATGGCTTACGATGTTGCAGGACGAAGTTTTCCTTTTCGGCGCACGAAAAAGCCAATTTCCATTTTTGAGGTGCCGAAATCGGGGTGTTCTGTGAATTAACCACCAAATTAAAGTTTGGCATTGGTACCAACCCATTTTTAAAAATACTAGACCACCTTATATGGACAATTTCCCAACCGGTGTATCTGGAACCTTTCTGTCCATCCCTCATGAAAAGGACAAATTCCTGCCGAATCGGTAGGAGGTTGCTAAGATTTGAACTACAAGTACATGATATAATGCTTGTGAATTTAAAAAAATCATTTATAGGTTCACAACATGCTATTTCATCAGAGATCCACTTCAAGTTCAGCGAGGTTCAGCCCTGGGCTAAGGTGTTTCATGCCCGCCGTTTTGAATATAGTTTGAAACGGGCATAAGAAATTCAAAAATGATCCAAACAATGTGAAACCTTCGCGTGGTGTCATATTATGTGTCACAGTTGCAAGGAAAAATATTGAACTTGAAAAATTGCAAACATCATAAAAAATCTTTCACAAAATGACCTATCATGTTCGAGGTTTCTTGGCATTAAGGTCAAACCACCAATGTTATGGCTAGAATCAGGGCATATTTGTGATAATGTGCCCATATTGTGCACACATGTGCATCTTGGGATGGCTTAGGATGTTGCAGGAGGAAGTTTTCCTTTTCGGCGCACGAAAAAGCCAATTTCCATTTTTGAGGTGCCGAAATCGGGGTGTTCTGTGAAGCAACCACCAAATTAAAGTTTGGCATTGTACCAACCCATTTTAAAGAAATACTAAACCACCTTATATGGACAATTTCCCAACCGGTGTATCTGGAACCTTTCTTTCCATCCCTCATGAAAAAGACAAATTCCTGCCGAATTGGTAGGAGGTTGCCAAGATTTGAACTACTAGTACATGATATAATGCTTGTGATTTTTTTTAAAAATCATTTATAGGTTCACAATATGCTATTTCATCAGAGATCCACTTCAAGTTCAGCGAGGCTCTGCCCCGGGCTAAGGTGCTTCATTCTTGCCGTTTTGAATATAGTTTCAAACGGGCATAATTAATTCAAAAATGACCAAAACAATGTGAAACCTTGGCGTGGTGTTATATTATGTGTCACAGTTCCAAGGAAAAATATTGAACTTGAAAAATTGCAAACATCATGAAAATCCCTTCACAAAATGACCTATCATGTTCGAGGTTTCTTGGCATTTAGGTCAAACCACCAATGTTATGGCTAGAATCAGGGTATAGTTTGTGATAATGTGCCCATATTATGCACACATGTGCATCTTGGGATGGCTTACGATGTTGCAGGAGGAAGTTTTCCTTTTTGACGCACGAAAAAGCCAATTTCCATTTTTGAGGTGCCGAAATCGGGGTGTTCTGTGAATTAACCACCAAATTAAAGTTTAGCATTGGTACCAACCCATTTTTCAAAAATACTAGACCACCATATATGGACAATTTCCCAACCGGTGTATCTGGAACCTTTCTGTCCATCCCTCATGAAAAAGTCAAATTCCTGCCAAATCGGTAGGAGGTTTCCAAGATTTGAACTACAAGTACATGATATAATGCTTGTGAATTTTAAAAAAAATAAGCTATAGTTTCTCAACATGTTATTTCATCAGAGATCCATTTCAAGTTCAGCGAGGCTCATCCCCGGGCTAAGGTGCTTCATGCCCGCCGTTTTGAATATAGTTTGAAACGGGCATAAGAAATTCAAAAATGATCCAAACAATGTGAAACCTTCGTGTGGTGTCATATTATGTGTCACAGTTAAAAGGAAAAATATTGAACTTGAAAAATTGCAAACATCATAAAAAATCTTTCACAAAATGACCTATCATGTTCGAGGTTTCTTGGCATTTAGGTCAAACCACCAATGTTATGGCTAGAATCAGGGCATATTTGTGATAATGTGCCCATATTGTGCACACATGTGCATCTTGGGATGGCTTACGATGTTGCAGGAGGAAGTTTTCCTTTTCGGCGCCCGAAAAAGCCAATTTCCATTTTTGAGGTGCCGAAATCGGGGTGTTCTGTGAAGCAACCACCAAATTAAAGTTTGGCATTGGTACCAACCCATTTTTCAAAAATACTAGACCACCTTATATGGAAAATTTCCCAACCGGTGTATCTGGAACCTTTCTGTCCATCCCTCATGAAAAGGACAAATTTCGGCCGAATCGGTAGGAGGTTGCTAAGTTTTGAGCTACAAGTACATGATATAATGCTTGTGAATTAAAAAATAATAATTTATAGGTTCACAACATGCTATTTCATCAGAGATCCACTTCAAGTTCAGCGAGGCTCAGCCCTGGGCTAAGGTGCTTCATGCCAGCCGTTTTGAATATACTTTGAAACGGGCATAAGAAATTCAAAAATCATCCAAACAATGTGAAACCTTCGCGTGGTGTCATATTATGTGTCACAGTTGCAAGGAAAAATATTGAACTTGAAAAATTGCAAAGATCATAAAAAATCATTCATAAAATGACCTATCATGTTCGAGGTTTCTTGGCATTTAGGTCAAACCACCAATGTGATGGCTAGAATCATGGCATAGTTTGTGATAATGTGCCCATATTGTGCACACATGTGCATATTGGGATGGCTTACGATGTTGCAGGAGGAAGTTTTCCCTTTCAACCCACGAAAAAGCCTACCGAGACTAAAGCTGTCGGTGGGATAAGGATGCGTGGGTAACCTTTAGTCCCGGCTGGTGGGTGCAACCGAGACTAAAGCCGTCGGCGGGATAAGGACGTGTGGGTGGACGCACTGCTCGATGAGATAAAGCATGTAGCGCACGACGCCCTGTCGGAGGAACAAGACAAAGTAGAAGCGGCGCCGTGCCTATAAATGGACCAACGATACGCCATGGCAACCAGCTCAATAAGCCAACATAGGTACAGAGAGTTTCATCCCCATGGATGGAGGGTTGGGAAATCTCCTGTGGCGGAGCTTCTTGAAGATGTCGTGGGTGCACACGCCCTACGGCATCTTCGGAAGCTCCGCCTGGAAAAAATGTCCCTACAAGCCCGTGAAAGACTCCATCTCCTCTAACAGTGTTGGGGAAAGGCTTGAGAAATCTCCCGTGGCGGAGCTTCTCGAAGATGTCCTTGGTGCACACGCCCTACGGCATCTTCGGAAGCTCCGCCTCAGAAAAATTTCCCTGCAAGCCCGTGAAAGACTCCATATCCTCTAACAGTGTTGGGGAAAGGGTTGGGAAATCTCCTGTGGTGGAGCTTCTTGAAGATGTCGCTAGTGCACACGCCCTACGACATCTTCAGAAGCTCCTCCTCGGAAAAATTTCCCTGCAAGCCCGTGAAAGACTCCATTACATAAAGTTTTGATACATCACATAAAGTTTCAATACATCACATAAAGTTTCCATACATTACATAGATTTACATAGGGTTTAGGGTTTAGGATATGAATCCTTCGTCGCGTATGTCGATCCCTTGCCTTTGATCGCTTTTTAGGCCGTAACCATGGAGCATCTTCTTTGCTTAACGGGATGCTTGGGTCAGTTTTCACGGTGAAGGGCGGAATTTCATCAAACTTATCATAATCTGCTGACATGTATGTCTTGTCCTCGACTCCCATGATGTTTCTTTTCCCTGAAAGAACTATGTGACGCCTGGGCTCATTGTCTGATGTATTCAATTCCTTATTTTTTTTCCTTTTTTGGGTCTAGAGGACAAGTCCTTCACATAAAAAACCTGAGCCACATCATTGGCTAGGACGAATGGTTCATCTCTATAACCAAGCTTCTTGAGATCCATTGTTTTCATTCCGTACAGCTGGTCTACCTTTACCCCTTCTCCATTCATGTTGACCCAACTGCATCGAAACAAAGGGACCTTAAAAGTAGGTCCATAGTCAAGTTCCCATATCTCCTCTATGTAACCATAGTATGTGTTCTTTTTCCCACTCTCGCATGTTGCATCAAAGCGGACACCACTATTTTGGTTGGTGCTCTTTTTATCTTGGGAAATCGTGTAAAATGTATTCCCATTTATCTCGTACCCTTGGAAAGTCAATACAGTACGCAAATGGTGTCGCGACCAACAAGTAGAGCTGATCTCCAATAGTGGTGTCATTCGTGAGATGTAATTGCAACCAAGTGTCGAAAGTCTCCATGGGATTTTCTTTAATCCAGTAGTCATCCTTCCTCGGGAACTTGGTGCATACAACATTCATGTGTTCCTCGATATATGGAGCCACGAAGGTAGAACTTTGGAGAACTTTGTAGTGTGCTTGATACAAAGAATGTCCGTCCCTAAATATCATTGATTTCTTTCCTAGCGTGCCTTTTCCACTCAGTATCCCCTCATACCGTGATTCAGGAACACCAATCGGCTTAAGGTCAGGAAGAAAGTATACACAGAAACCAATGACCTCCTCTTTTCCATAGCCCTTAGAGATGCTTCCTTCTGGCCTAGCACGGTTATGAACATATTTCTTTAAGACTCCCATGAACCTCTCGAAGGGGAACATATTGTGCAGAAATACAGGACCGAGAATGTAAATCTCTTCGACTAGGTGAACTAAGAGATGCGTCATAATATTGAAGAAGGACGGGGGGAACACCAACTCAAAACCGACAAGACATTGGACCACATCCTTATGTAGCCTTTCTAGACTTTCTCGATCGATTACCTCTGAGATATTGCATTGAGGAATGCACATAGCTTCACAATGGCTAATCGAACATTTTCCGGTAGAAGCCCCCTCAATGCAACCAGAAGCAACTGTGTCATAATCACGTGGCAATCATGAGACTTCAGGTTCTAAATTTTTTTCTCTGCCATATTTATTATTCCCTTTATATTTGACGAGAAGCCAGCCGGGACCATGATACTCTAAAGGACTTCAAAAAAGATTTCCTTCTCTTCTTTGGTAAGAGCGTAGCTGCTTAAGTATTCACGTCCTTTATCAGTATGCTTGCTGTATGAGTCTTTGATACGTTGCTGGTCCTCCCGTGCTTCTGGTGTATCTTTTGTCTTCCCATACACTCCCAAGAAGCCTAGAAGGTTCATGCAAAGATTCTTCGTCACGTGCATCACGTCGATTGACGAACGGACCTCTAGGTCTTTCCAATACTCAAGCTCCCAAAATATAGATTTCTTTTTCCACATTGCCATGTGTCCGGTAATGGGGTCTTTCAGAACAGATTGACCGCCAGGACCCTTTTCAAAGATTACTTCTAGGTCCTTCACCATACCAAATACATCAGCACCTTTAGGGAGCTTAGGCTTCTTCCGGTAATCTGCCTCACCGTTGAAATGATTGCCTTTCTTTCTTACTTGTTGATTGGTCGGAAGAAATTTACGACACCCCAGGTACACAACCTTCTTACAGTTATCCAAATATGTACCTTTAGTCTTATCTAAACAATGTGTGCATGCATTGTATCCCTTGTTTGACTGTCCTGAAATGTTACTAAGAGCAGGCCAATCATTGATGGTTACGAACAACAACGCTCGTAGGTCAAATGGCTCCTGTTTGTGCTCATCCCACACCTTTACACCTGGTTCGGCCCACAACTGCAAAATTTCATCGACTAATGGCCTTAGGTACACATCAATGTCGTTGCCGGATTGCTTCGGTCCTTGGATGCGCACTGGCATCATAATGAACTTCCGCTTCATGCACAACCAAGGAGGAAGGTTGTAGATACAGAGTCACTGGACAGGTGCTATGACTACAAATCTGCTCCCCAAAAGTATTCATGCCGTATGTACTTAGACCAAACCATAAGTTCCTCGCGTCACCTGCAAAGTTCGAGTACTTTCTCTCGATGTTTCTCCACTACGACCCATCGGTGGGGTGTCTCAGTTTCCCGTCTTTCTTACACTCTTCTTTGTGCCATCGCAACAACCTGGCATGCTCTTTATTTCTGAACAGACGTTTCAACCGTGGTATTATAGGAGCATACCACATAACCTTAGCAGGAACCCTCTTCCTGGAGGGCTCGTCATCGCTCTCAACATCACCAGGGTCATCTTGTCTGATCTTGTATCGACATGCAGTGCATACTGGGCATTTATACATATTCTCGTACTTCTCACCGCGGTATAGGATGCAGTCATTAATGCATGCATGTATCTTCTCCACATCTAATCCTAGAGGGCAGATAGTCTTCTTTGCTTCGTACATTGTCTGGGGCAGCTCGTTATCCTACAGAAGCTTTGGCTTCATTATTTTTAGTAACTTCTCAAATCCCTTGTCAGATAAGCCAGTCTCTGCCTTCCATTTCAGCAGTTGAAGTGTGGTACCGAGATTTGTGCTACCATCTTCACAATTTGGGTACAACAACTTTTTGTGATCCTTTTACATGGCCTCCAACTTAAGCTTCTCCCTTTCTGTATCACATTGTTGCTTTGCATCAGAAATGACCCAACCAAGACCACAAGCGGGCTCATCCGATGCCCGTTGTTCTTCTTCATTGCCGTTTCCCTCTTCTTCGTTGTCTTCCATTGAAGTATCATTGTATTCTTCAGGGGACATAGGATAGCTGTCATCATCCCCCTCTTCTTCATTTTCTTCCAGCCTAACCCCTCTTTCTCCGTGCATGGACAAACAATAATATTCGGGCATGAAACCTCTCTGAAGAAGATGGCTTTGAAGGATTCTCGGGGCAGAGTGCTCCGCCATGTTCTGACAGTCGACGCAGGGACAAGGCATAAAATTATCCACTTTGTATGCCTTAGCCAAATCGATAAATTTATGTAGGCCTGCAATAAAATTGGAATGGCGTCGGTCACCATACATCCATCGCATCCGTGCATCATCTGCGTCATAATAATTAACCATTACAATAACATCGTGAATAGTAAAATGACCACCCTACATGGACACATGCAATATTTTTGTATCAGTTACAGATAAAGAAGATAAGGTTGCTAACCTCAGCTGAGGATACCATGTTGTGCGAACTAAAGTGTGGCTCGGACATTTTGTCGAACACCTTGTGTGCAATCAAAGAAAAAAAAGCTAGCACCCACACGTCACACACAATCCAGCAAAATTTGGTGGGCAAAGGGCTGGGCTTATATATAGCCAGGGGAGGGTTTTTGGTCCCGGTTATTGCCCCGAACCGGGACCAAAGCCCCTCCCGCGCGACACGTGGCCACCCAGTAGCTCGCACCCCACCCAGTTCATTGGTCCCGGTTAATGGCACGACCCGGGACCAATGACTTGGGTGGGGGCGAGCTGCTGGGCCGCCACGTGTCGCGTGGGAGGGGCTTTGGTCCCGGTTCGTGGCAATAACCAAGACTAATGCCCACTATCGCTTTGTCGTCCCCGTGTATAAATATGAGGCCACAGCACTCGCTTTCGCCATCGCCTCGGCCTCTCTACAGTCCATCTCCACCCCACCCCTTTAGCCATCGCCTCTCCACCGCGCCGTCGTCTCGCCTCCCCTCCCTCTCCAATATCCACTACGCCGCCATGGAGGTGCCCACGCTCAACCACTACGAGGCGGCGATGTTTGCGTATTACGACATCCTCACGCCGCCGTGCGCGACCGTGCCCGCCGGACTTTGCATCAGCGAGGCGGGTCTGCCGGTGGCTCCACTCCTCAACCCCCGCGGATACGAGATGGAGTGCGTCACCGCGAAGCATCGCCGCTAGCTGCCCGCGTGGATGAGGGTGTTGCCCTGGTACGCGGCGGCCAGCGAGTACTGGCCCCGGTTGTTCAACAAGGAGCGGAAGGCCAAGCTTGGCAACCGCATCGTGGACGGGCGCCTGGTGCACCCCGATCTCCGCAACCAAGAAGGGCGGGAGATGTTCTGGTCCGTCCCTAGACGGACCATCTACACCGCCATTGACGCCGCTAGCCGCGCAGAGGAGCTCCGTCTCCCGAACAACGCCAAAATCGTGGAGATTTCGTCCGACGACGACGAGGAAGCCGACGGCTCAGAGGACAGCGGTAGCGAAAGTGTTGTCGACTAGGAAAATTTGTAAAGTCGCATCTTTGTATGGAAAAATTTGTGGTCGAATAATAAAATGTCTCAATTTAGATCTTTGTCTCGATTAATTTGTGAAAGATACTTTCAAAAATACTGATCAATTCAATTTCTACCTCGAATTAATTTCTGCCTCGAATTAATTTCTGCCCCGAATTAATTTACATTAATTGTCCTGGACTGCTGACCGTCGCGGGGATTTTGGTCCCGGTTCGTGGCATGAACCGGGACCAATGCCCCGCAGAGCACCACGTGTGCTTCGCGGGGGCATTGGTCCTGGTTCATGCCACGAACTGGGACCAATGGAATTTGGGCGCTGGACCAAAGACCCTTTTTCTACCAGTGACACATGCAATGGCACTGGTGGATCCATGTGTGGTTTGTGAGAGGAACAACCATGCAATGACTCTAGATGTGGTTCATGAGAATAACACACATGCAATGACACCGGTGGATCCATGTGTGGTTTGTGAGAAGAACACACATGCAATGACACTGGGTGTGGTTCATGAAAAGAACACACATCCAATGACACTGTTGGATCCTTATGTGGTTTGTGAGAAGAACACACATGCAATCACACTGGGTGGATCCATATGTGGTTTATGAGGACAACACACATGCAATGACACTGGTGATATGTGGTTTGTGAAAAGAACACACATGCAATGACTCTAACTGTGGTTAACGAAAAGAGCAGACATGCAATGACACTGGTGGATCCATGTGTGGTTCATGAAAATAACACACATGCAGTGACACTGGCTGTGGTTCATGAAAAGAGAAGACATGCAATGATACTGGTGGATCCATGTGTGGTTTGTGAGAACAACACATATGCAATGACACTATGTGTGGTTCATGAAAAGAACACCAATACAATGACATAGGTGGATCCTTATGTGGTTTGTGATAAGAACAAACATGCAATGACTCCATATGTGGTTCATGAGAAGAACACACATGCAATGACACCGGTGGATCCATGTGTGGTTTGTGAGAAGGACACACATGCAATGACACTAGGAGTGGATCATGAAAAGAACACACATGCAATGACACTGGTGTATCCTTATGTGGTTTGTGAGAAGAACACACATGCAATCACACTGGGTGGATCCATATGTGGTTTATAAGTACAACACACATGCAATGACACTGGTGATATGTGGTTTGTGAAAAGAACACACATGCAATGACTCTAACTGTGGTTAACGAAAAGAGCAGACATGCAATGACACTGGTGGATCCATGTGTGGTTCATGAAAATAACACACATGCAGTGACACTAGCTGTGGTTCATGAAAAGAACACACATGCAATGATACTGGTGGATCCATATGTGGTTTGTGAGAAGAACACACATGCAATGACACTAGGTGTGGTTCATGAAAAGAACACACATCCAATGACACTGGTGGATCCTTATGTGGTTTGTGAGAAGAATAGACATGTGATGACTCTAGATGTGGTTCATGATAAGAACACACATGCAATGACACTGGTAGATCCTTATGTGAGTTGTGAGAAGAAGAGACATGCAATGACTCTAGATGTGGTTCATGAGAAGAACACACATGCAATGATACTGGTGGATCCATGTGTGGTTTATGAGAGGAACACACATGCAATGACACTGGGTGTGGTTCACGAAAAGAACACACATGCAATGACTCTAGCTGGGGTTCATGAAAAGAACAAACTTGCAATGACACTGGTGGATCCATATGTGGTTTATGAAAAGAACAGACATTGAATCACACTAGGTGGGTACATATGTGGTTTATGAGAAGAACACACATGCAATGACACTTGTGATATGTGTTTTGTGAAAAGAACACACACAATGACTATAGATGGGGTTCATGAGAGGAACAGACATGCAATGACTCTAGATGTGGTTCATGAGAAGAACACACATGCAATGACACCGGTGCATCCACGTGTGGTTTGTGAGAAGAACACATGACACTGGGTGTGGTTCATGAAAAGAACACACATCCAATGACAATGGTGGATCCTTATGTGGTTTGTGAGAAGAACACACATGCAATCAGACTGGGTGGAACCATATCTGGTTTATGAGTAGAACACACATGCAATGACACTAGTGATATGTGGTTTGTGAAAATAACACACATGCAATGACTCTAACTGTGGTTAATGAAAAGAGCAGGCATGCAATGACACTGGTGGATCCATGTGTTGTTTGTGAGAAGAACACCCATGCAATGACACTGGTGATATATGGTTTGTGAAAAGAACACACATGCAATGAATCTAACTTTGGTTAATGAAAAGAGCAGACATGCAATAACACTTGTGGATCCATGTGTGGTTTGTGAGAAGAACACACATGCAATGACACTGGTTGTGGTTCATGAAAAGAACAGACATGCAATGATACTAGTGGATCCATCTGTGGTTTGTGAGAAGAACACACATGCAATGAAACTATGTGTGGTTCATGAAAAGAACACACACCCAATGACACTGGTGGATCCTTATGTGGTTTGTGAGAAGAACAAACATGCAATGACTCTAGATGTGGTTCATGAGAAGAACACACATGCAATGACACTGGTGGATCTATGTGTGGTTTTTTAGAGGAACACACATCCTATGACACCGGCCGTGGTTCATGAAAAGAACAGACATGCAATGATACTAGTGGATCCATGTGCGGTTTCTGAGAAGAACAGACATGCAATGAATCTAGCTGTGGTTCATGAAAAGAACACACATCCAATGACACTGGTGGATCCTTATGTGGTTTGTGGGAGGAACACACATGCAATCACACTAGATGTGGTTCATGAGAAGAACACACATGCAATTAGACTGGTGGTTCTGTGTGTGGTTTATGAGAGGAACACACATGCAATGACACAAGGTGTGGTTCTTGAAAAGAACACACATGCAATGACACTGGTGTATCCTTATCTGGTTTGTGAGAAGAACAAACATGCAATGACACTGGTGTGGTTCATGAAAAGAACACACATGCAATGACTCTAGCTATGGTTCATGAAAACAACATACATGCAATGACATTGGTGGATCCATATGTGGTCTATGAAAAGAACAGACATGCTATCACACTGGGTGGTCCATATGTGGTTTATGAGAAGAAAACACATGCACTGACACTAGTGATATGTTGTTTGTGAGAAGAACACACATGCAATGATAGTGGTGTGGTTCATGAGAAGAACACACATGCAATGGCACTGGTGGATCCATGTGTGGTTTGTGAGAGGAACAAACATGCAATGACTCTAGATGTGTTTCATGAGAAGAACACACATGCAATGACACCGGTCGATCCATGTGTGGTTTGTGAGAAGAACACACATGCAATGACACTCGGTGTGGTTCATGAAAAGAACACACATCCAATGACGATGGTGGATCCTTATGTGGTTTGTGAGAAGAACACACATGCAATCACACTAGGTGGATCCATATGTTGTTTATGAGTAGAACACACATGCAATGACACTAGTGATATGTGGTTTGTGAAAAGAACACACATGCAATGACTCTAACTATGGTTAATGAAAAGAGTAGACATGCAATGATACTGGTGGATCCATGTGTGGTGTGTGAGAAGAACACACATGCAATGACACTAGTTGTGGTTGATATAAAGAACAGACATGCAATGATACTGGTGGATCCATATGTGGTTTGTGAGAAGAACACACATGCAATGACACTTGGTGTGGTTCATGAAAATAACACACATCCAATCACACTGGTGGATCCTTATGTGGTTTGTGAGAAGAACAGACATGTGATGACTCTAGATGTGGTTCATGATAAGAACACACATGCAATGACACTGGTAGATCCTTATGTGAGTTGTGAGAAGAAGAGACATGCAATGACTCTAGATGTGGTTCATGAGAAGAACACACATGCAATGACACTGGTGGATCCATGTGTGGTTTATGAGAGGAACACACATGCAATGACAATGGGTGTGGTTCACGAAAAGAACACACATGCAATGAATCTAGCTGCGGTTCATGAAAAGAACAAACTTGCAATGACACTCGTGGATCCATATGTCGTTTATGAAAAGAACAGACATTGAATCACACTGGGTGGGTCCATATGTGGTTTATGAGAAGAACACACATGCAATGACACTTGTGATATGTGTTTTGTGAAAAGAACACACACACAATGACTCTAGATGGGGTTCATGAGAGGAACAGACATGCAATGACTCTAGATGTGGTTCATGAGAAGAACACACATGCAATGACACCGGTGCATCCACGTGTGGTTTGTGAGAAGAACACATGACACTGGGTGTGGTTCATGAAAAGAACACACATCCAATGACAATGGTGGATCCTTATGTGGTTTGTGAGAAGAACACACATGTAATCAGACTGGGTGGAACCATATCTGGTTTATGAGTAGAACACACATGCAATGACACTAGTGATATGTGGTTTGTGAAAATAACACACATCCAATGACTCTAACTGTGGTTAATGAAAAGAGCAGGCATGCAATGGAACCGGTGGATCCATGTGTTGTTTGTGAGAAGAACACACATGCAATGACACTGGTGATATATGGTTTGTGAAAAGAACACACATGCAATGAATCTAATTGTGGTTAATGAAAAGAGCAGACATGCAATAACACTTGTGGATCCTTGTGTGGTTTGTGAGAAGAACACACATGCAATGACACTGGTTGTGGTTCATGAAAAGAACAGACATGCAATGATACTAGTGGATCCATCTGTGGTTTGTGAGAAGAACACGCATGCAATGAAACTATGTGTGGTTCATGAAAAGAACACACACCCAATGACACTGGTGGATCCTTATGTGGTTTGTGAGAAGAACAAACATGCAATGACTCTAGATGTGGTTCATGAGAAGAACACACATGCAATGACACTGGTGGATCTATGTGTGGTTTTTGAGAGGAACACACATCCTATGACACCGGCCGTGGTTCATGAAAAGAACAGACATGCAATGATACTGGTGGATCCATGTGCGGTTTCTGAGAAGAACAGACATGCAATGAATCTAGCTGTGGTTCATGAAAAGAACACACATCCAATGACACTGGTGGATCCTTATGTGGTTTGTGGGAGGAACACACATGCAATCACACTAGATGTGGTTCATGAGAAGAACACAGATGCAATTAGACTGGTGGTTCCGTGTGTGGTTTATGAGAGGAACACACATGCAATGACACAAGGTGTGGTTCTTGAAAAGAACACACATGCAATGACACTGGTGTATCCTTATCTGGTTTGTGAGAAGAACAAACATGCAATGACACTGGTGTGGTTCATGAAAAGAACACACATGCAATGACTCTAGCTGTGGTTCATGAAAAGAACATACATGCAATGACATTGGTGGATCCATATGTGGTCTATGAAAAGAACAGACATGCTATCACACTGGGTGGTCCATATGTGGTTTATGAGAAGAACACACATGCACTGACACTAGTGATATGTTGTTTGTGAGAAGAACACACATGCAATGATAGTAGGTGTGGTTCATGAGAAGAACACACATGCAATGGCACTGGTGGATCCATGTGTGGTTTGTGAGAGGAACAAACATGCAATGACTCTAGATGTGTTTCATGAGAAGAACACACATGCAATGACACCGGTCGATCCATGTGTGGTTTGTGAGAAGAACACACATGCAATGACACTGGGTGTGGTTCATGAAAAGAACACACATCCAATGACAATGGTGGATCCTTATGTGGTTTGTGAGAAGAACACACATGCAATCACACTAGGTGGATCCATATGTTTTTTATGAGTAGAACACACATGCAATGACACTAGTGATATGTGGTTTGTGAAAAGAACACACATGCAATGACTCTAACTATGGTTAATGAAAAGAGTAGACATGCAATGATACTGGTGGATCCATGTGTGGTGTGTGAGAAGAACACACATGCAATGACACTAGTTGTGGTTCATATAAAGAACAGACATGCAATGATACTGGTGGATCCATATGTGGTTTGTGAGAAGAACACACATGCAATGACACTTGGTGTGGTTCATGAAAATAACACACATCCAATCACACTGGTGGATCCTTATGTGGTTTGTGAGAAGAACAGACATGTGATGACTCTAGATGTGGTTCATGATAAGAACACACATGCAATGACACTGGTAGATCCTTATGTGAGTTGTGAGAAGAAGAGACATGCAATGACTCTAGACGTGGTTCATGAGAAGAACACACATGCAATGACACTGGTGGATCCATGTGTGGTTTATGAGAGGAACACACATGCAATGACAATGGGTGTGGTTCACGAAAAGAACACACATGCAATGACTCTAGCTGCGGTTCATGAAAAGAACAAACTTGCAATGACACTGGTGGATCCATATGTCGTTTATGAAAAGAACAGACATTGAATCACAC